>OY757272.1:4870574-5382502 GCA_963584085.1 Pyrausta aurata | reverse complement strand
ACAAGATACTTTATTCGAAACCGCATATTTGTATGTCCACAGTAGCATAATGTATAGTGGCTGTCTTTCTTTTAAAAGAGAAAATCTTGCCTTTTGAAACTGGGACCAATGTTCATCACATCTTTTGTCTCTTACAGATATGCAGTGCCTGTCTCAAATGCAAAAGTTGCGACAGCAGCCGCGTCAGCAAGTTCGTGGGAAGCCTGCCGTTTTGCGGGCCCTGCTTCAAGCTACGGCAGAAAGGCAACTACTGTCCTCTCTGCCAGGCATGCTATAGAGACAACGATTTTGATAGCAAGGTAATTTTAATAATAGTATTAGCGGCAGTGCGGCAACACCCGCCCGCGCCGTTCACTAACCGCGATCTCGTCTCCCCCTCGCTGCCCTTTGGCGAGATCTCAACTTCGCGGTCTACCTATAAGTTAGGTGATATTCATGTTGGAATATTTTTTTCCAGATGATGGAATGTGGCTGGTGCGGCAGATGGGTGCATGCCAGCTGCGAAGGACTATCCGGCGAGGGCTACCAGCTCCTTTCCGCCCTACCTCCATCCATCGAATACATCTGCTGTAAGTGCATGCCAAATGATCCACCGTGGAGAAAAATGCTCACGGAACATCTAAAAGGACGACTTCTACACCTACTCAAGCTCCTTGCCAAAAATAAAAAGGCCTGCGCGTTGCTAAAACTGACGCCACACAAAAATACTCCAGTACCTAACAAACAGTTCAGGATATTATCGCCTCAAGCCATACGAAAGTTACATTTCGACGGTACAGATGATTCCATGAAAAACACCACTGAAACAAAAGTCTACAGAAATACTGCGAGAGGGCGACGCAATAATAATATTGCACAGAATAAGTCTGATGACTCTAATGCAGCGCAAAACATATGGCAGTGTTCTTCCTTACTGAATGACGTTGCGATGGAAAAAGAAGACATACCTCATACATCACATAAAGTTGTTAACCTACAGGAGCCATTGATGCAAAACAAAGAAATATGCTTTTCAACAGGCATGTATGATACAAAAACTGAATTCGATACTCCATGTATTGAAGTACATGAGAATTATCAACCTCCTCATAAAGTAGAAAAAGCTACCACGATGTTGCCTACTACTGTGCATGATGACAAGTATGAGGCGATTTCTGATGATGATGAACCTATGAAAACATTCTCTTCAGCTCGCAGTGAGCAAGACCTGAGTCCTGCGATAGTTAGGCAACCAAATACACCTAACCATGATTCTGACAGCATTGGGCGAATACTTTCGCCATCATTATTGGATGTCAAGAAGCGAGTGAACAGTGACGAATATGTCTCGTTAAAAGATTTTAATCATGACATGAAAGCAGTCATTGAAAGAACACTCAGTACTGATTTGAGAACAATTTACAAGGACTTGTTCTCAGAAACCTTCCCATGGTTTGACTGTGAAAACAACTGCCTTCAACCCAATCTGGAGGTAGAAGGAGAGCAAGATGAAAAGGAATCCCTAAAAGATCATGAAATGGTTGACAGCAAGAGCTTAAAAGCAGCTGTAACTTCTATCGAAAGACCTCTAGACCAAATTGTTCCTAAACTAGAATCAGATGGACCTAAATTAGAGGAAGAATTACTAGACTTTTATCCAGTGGTAGATTCAAGAATCTGTGTACTGTGTAAGACTCTAGGAGATGGTTCACCTGCTATGGAAGGACGCCTTTTATACTGTGGGCAAAACGATTGGATTCATGCTAATTGTGCCCTTTGGTCAGCTGAAGTTTTTGAAGAGATCGACGGTTCTTTACAAAACGTCCATTCAGCTATATCTAGGGGAAAGATGATTAAATGTGCTGCTTGTGAACTAAAAGGTGCAAGTGTTGGATGCTGCGCTAAAAACTGCAGCGAAACGTATCACTACTCGTGCGCTAGACGTGAAAGTTGCGCATTTATGGACGATAAAAGAGTATTTTGTCCTGCACACGGAAAAGACGTTCCAATAAAAAGTTTACAGAAAGATGCAGATTTCGAACTTACAAGGCCAGTATACGTCGAACTTGACAAAAAGAAGAAACGATACAGTGAAATTAGTAAAGTGCAGTTTATTATTGGTTCTTTAATTGTCAACAGTCTCGGTAAAATTGTGCCATCAGTTTCTGATTATGAGGACTTTTTGATGCCTGTGGATTTTTCTTGTACCAGGCTATTTTGGTCATGCAAAAAGCCCTCTAAGATTGTGAGATATACAATCAAGACGAAACTTATACTAGCCGAACCTCTACCCGGATTTGACTTTGGTGTCAATATCACTGTTGATCACTCTAAAGAGGTTCATGTGGTTGAAAGAGTCATGGCTGAGATTGGAGCTTGGCATGAAAGTATCGAAACAGTATCAAGTAAAACTGTTCTTATGCTCAAAAGTGACAAATCACCCATTAAGTTTGGTAACACTGTTACTTTAGAAGATCTTGCTGTGAAGCATGTTGTTGAGTACTTATTAGATAATGTCTGCAAGCAGGAACAACAAGACGAAGAAGAACCTCAAAACACGGCTGATTTGTTTCCCCCAGAGGTTAAAGACGCCATATTTGAAGATCTCAATCACGATCTACTAGATGGTATTTCAATGCAAGATATATTCCAAGACTTGAAAAATGAATTTTATTGTGCCATTAGTCAGTCTGATGACAAAAGTAATGACAAATCGGAATTTATTGATGAATTGCTAAATGCAAGATTGGAATCTGGAAGTAAAGAACTAAAAAGAAGCAAGTCAGAAATGCTTCTCCAAAACCATGGACTCAAGACATTAACAACTGGCCGTGGGCAACAGAGATCGAGTAGCCTCACATGGAATAACAAGTTTGACACAAGCTTGCTCTCATCTACAATAAAGAGGTGCAAAATGGGGAAATCATCAACAATCACCGGCAAGCTAAGTCCGGTTCAGCGCGTCGCATTGTCAGAAACTTCATTAGATGCCATAAAAGAGGCAGAAACAAGTAATATTGACAGAAAAATAAAATCGGAGACTAGTACTAGCAGTACATTATGTAATGAGACACCTCATACTTCCGGCATCAACTATCGTACTACGTCGCCTAAGCAAAAAGATGAAACGAGTAACGATAAAAGTGACAAGACAGAAGGATATTACACAGATGTTATAGACTTCTACACAAAAATACAGTGCAGTCCGATTTCTCAATTAGACGGCGCAGCTGATTGGTCCGGTTCAGAAAGCACCTGCAGCTCAAGACCAAACAGCCCCAGAGATGATACTGATTTTACACCCATATCTCAGCTCGATGGTGCTGATGAAAACCACCCAGGCAGTGACAGTATTTCTAGAAACCAACCAAACCAGCAGTTTTTGTACAGAGCTAGTGGATCAGAGAGTACATATACAGTTACTATAGCTGGCAATTCAATAAGTGGTCAGCCAGAGCTAGTGATGCGGCCATTGGATGATGGAACAATAACACCTGGTCAGATTGAACAACCCGTGAGATGTGACAGATGTCAGTGTACCTACAGAAACAAGGAGTCTTATGATAGGCACGTGCCAACATGCGATATGATGTCCACAAGTGAAAGCGAGAGTGAGAATCCTAAGTCACCCGAAAACAGGACGTTAACAACACTTCAGAACGCTTTCCAAGGTGGTTTTGCGCAGCCGATGATCATACATGCAGGTGTTGTAAGCGGAAATGAAAATACAGTAAAAGCGGAAAGCATATCAGCAAGAAGAACGTCAATCAACACGAGACAGATCACTATAAATGGAACAATAGTCGAAACTCCATCACCTGGTCCAGCTAATGAAATGACTATGACCATTACTGAACAAATGAAGTCCGGTACTGTTATCTTCGACCAAAGTAAATCAACTGTGTCTGCCAGTCAGCAAGTGCTCTCGTCGCCGCAAATTGTCGTTACACCACAAATGATACTACCTCCTAAAACAAGTTCTGCTGGTGGACAAAAGCTTATGGCACCACAAATAATAACACAGCCTGGCTTACTGCCTTACAATATTTGTGTTAAACCAGGAAATGGTAACCCAAGTATACAACAAATACAGGGCAGTGCTGATATGGCCCAACTGTTATCAGGATCTGGAGGAATTCAAGTCATATCGTCCAATTCGAATCAAGTACTGACCATACCCTCGAATCAAGGAAATTTAACGCCTATGATGCAAGGCAAAAATCAAGTGACCAACTTCCCTAACATGGCAAGTGCCTCCTCTATTGCCTTGCCAGTAAACTCGATGCCAAATACATCCATTATACAAAACATACATCCAATGATTCGACCACAGTTGCAAGGTAATCAGACTATTGTGATGCCGGCTATGACTGCTCAGAGGTTAACATCGCCTAATACACACAACAAGCAACAAATTCTGCTGCCTAGTACTCCTCAAAAGTCACCAAAGAAACAACCGGCTCCAGTACAACCAAAACCAATTTTCCAGGCTGCTAACAGAGGACGAGGAAGACCAATTCCAAAACCTGCAATCAAAAGACAGACAAAATTGGAGAAGACCTACACTACCATCAACCAGTCTCCGATCGGACCAGGCAACACAGTTATTCAGTTGCAAACAAATAACCAAACTGGTCAACCATCTATAATAGTGCAGCCTGTGGCAAATCAAAACATAATGTCTGCTTATGTAGAGGCATTGTCGCAGCAACAGAACCAAAATATGCAATACATAGCCACGATTGCACCACAAGGGGACTTCAAAGGTACAACACAATTTATTTCACAAAGTGGACTGATGCCTCAAACATTCCAAATTCAACAAACTGAATCAGGTAGCTTAGTAGCCGTACCGAGTGGAGGCATTCCAGTGTTGCTTCCCCAAGGAAATGTCGGAATTTTGCCACAAGCCCTTCAACAGGGAGCGACCATTTTGCCGCAAGGTACTATACAGCAAGGTATAATTTCGCAAGGACCCAATGGTCCAACCATCTTGCCGCAAGCAATTCATACACAAAATGGTACCACAATAATACCCCAGGGAACTATCCAGGGCTTGACGCCCGGAAATATTACGTCACAGGCGACGCTTTTACCGAATAACACATTGCAAACTGCCGGTGCTACAGTCGTCTCACAGAGTGGAATTGGAAATGGACAAACAATCATACCTAATGCGTTGCAATCGCAAGGCAATACGTTGATCTCTTCCGCTCCAGGCACGACGATATTGCCGCAAGGAACATTGTTGCCGCAATTCTGTAATGATCAAGTGCTTCTCGGATCAACACCTACACTAGAGATGGTCACCGATCAATCTGGTTGTATGTATTTGACGACAACACAGCCTGTTTATTATGGATTAGAAACAATAGTGCAAAATACTGTTATGTCTTCACAACAGTTTGTATCCACAGCTATGCAAGGCGTACTTGCACAAAATAGCAGTTTCTCGGCAACAACAACCCAGGTGTTCCAAGCTAGCAAGATAGAGCCCATCGTGGAAGTTCCAACTGGATACGTGGTCGTCAATAACGTTGGTGACGGTGTGACACAAGTAGCTTCTTCGACGCCAAATGTCGTATCCGCACAATCTGTACAATCTTCTCCATCTACCATGAAGAACGTGAAAGCGAATATTCCTAATTTGACGCTGCAACCTTTGCCTGACAAGTCGTCTAACAACAACAGACAGACGCCTAAAGTTGTTCAGATGAGTCCCAGCCCTATTTCCGTCTGTTCTCAATCAGGCCCTGGAACAATTATTACTGGAAGACAAAACTTAAATCCCATAACATCTCAAATTCATAGTATGACTTTGTCCAGTACGTCACAAAATCTGCAACGCACTACCATCGCAAAGCCTAATAATGTATCAATGTCACCTAATGTGACTCTGGTTTCGTCAATTGGACAGCCTGTTATGGCTATTTCTCAATCTGTACCGAATTCTATGCCGTCTTTCTCATTGCAGTCAATACCTCTTTCGCAACCAATCGTTTCTAGTTCCATTGCACCATCAATGAACAAAAATAATATGAAAATAGAAAATTCCCATGTCATAGAAATAAGTGGCAACTTACACGATAGCTCGAACTCGTCAAGCATGCCAACTATAAGCGTCGCTCAGAGTATCAAATCACCGACGCCGTGGAGAATAAATACTCAAAATAACAATGGATCGAATTTAGAAAACAAGCTGGAAATACAAAATATGACTGTAAAAACAAGCAATGTCAACAGCTCATCAATAAATATTCAGAATAACATGGGACCCGGTAGAGCCCATCCACACAATGAAGTTGATAAAACCAACCAAAGCTGTTTGATGTCCTTAACAAACAACAATAGCTCTATATCTGGCATGAATCTTAATACTCACCAGTTTGACTCGAATATAAACGTGAGCCACCATTCTTCACATTCTACATCAAATAACGTAATTCAAATAACGGCTGGCAATATTTATTCACCATCGTCTGCAATGAACAGCAATTTCGATGCAGATACTACTTTGAAATTGAGCAAGATCAATGCACTTTCAAAGGCTGAAGGAGGTCATTTGAATTTCTCACAAGAAATTATGGCATCACATTCACAACAGAATGCACAAAGTGATAAATCGTTTCAGAACATGGGGAATAATGAAAAACATACCATCGATAACATTCCCAGTCAGATGAGTATTCATAAACTTAATAGTTGTCAAGTGGCTGGAAGCATAAATAATAACACCCCATCTATCAGCATAATACCTCACAATGTAATGAGACCGCCTATGCAAAATAATCCAAACACGGTCTCGATCACAAGCAACCAGAATCAAATGTGTTCCATTTCAAATACTACATCACAACACCAAATGCAAATAATGACATCTGGAAACAATTCTATCCCGAATATGAGCATGTCATGCCAAGAAGCTACAAACCAGAGAGTAAATAATATAACAGTATCTAGTGAATCTAATATACAACAGCAGAACAATCAGCAACATAACTTGTCTAATAATTCAATAAACAGTTCTGCTTTACCTCATGGCAACATGCAAATCATACATGACAACAATCAGCATTCGGGACCTAATTCAATTCACATTATGAATGGTCAAATTCAACACAACCGTCAAGTGGACAATAGCAATCAATTGCAACAGCTAAATCAGGGTCCATCAAGCAGATCTTTTCATGACAATATGTTGGCTGGGCAGCAAACTCACAACCAAACAAATATGCTGTCTAATAGAAGCACACCAGACAATAGCAATCTTTTGAATCAATCTATGAATATGCATGGTTTGGGAAATAATCACAACCTAAACCGAAATGATCTTAATGATTTGAATCACATGCACATGCAGCAACCAATGTCTAATATGAATAACATGCAGAGCAATAGAATGATGATGGATAATATGCAGTCTCATAACATAAACAATATTGGCCATCAAATGCATTCGAACAGATCTGTTGAAAGCATGCACAATCCACAACTTCTTAACATGCAACAAATGAATCATCATATGAATAATAACGGCAGACAACAGATAGACATGCACGTGAATCAGCAAATGAGCTTACAACAAAATCGTACGATGGAAAATGTGGGTCATCATCACCAACATCAAATGCCTGGTGTTATGCAGATGCAAAATAACCGCCCACATATCGATAACAACATGATGAATATGCATTCGCATATGCCGAATCAAATGCACAACAGGCAACAAATGGAGAACAGCATGCACATGCATCACATTTCGGGAAATGCATCATCGATGAATTTAGGCAACCAAATCGAAAACACAAATACTATGCCAAATATGCACGCAAACAGACATGATACCAATTCAATGACACTGCAAAATATGAATGTTATGAATCCAATTCAAAACAGCAGAGGACCAGTTGAACACACGTCAATGATGCAACATCAAATGAACAATATGAATACGATTAATAATATGAACATGCATAGCAACATCAACAATACAATGCAAATGAACAGCAGTCATCAGTCCATGAATAATTCTCTTATGCATGTACCGAACATACCAGATATAAAGAATGAAATTCAAAACTCATGCAGTGGCAGTTGCTCTAATAGTAGTTCCCAATTTACGACCAATCAGAATACATTTGATATGCAGTGTGCAAGTTTGAACAGCAATAGTAACATTGGTATGGGTACTTCAAATATGATGCATAGTATGAACGTTAATAACACAAGTCTACCCAACAACATGATGATGAATTCTGTAAACAATAATGCCATGTATGGTTCAGGTACTCAGAATAATATGCCAGGACATGATATGCTAATGAGCTGTAATACCTCTTCTGATCACAGTGTGAATAACTTGATGCCAGGCAATACCAACCATAATATGATGATGAATAGTTCTCAGTCACATGCTAATAACAATCATAATCAGATAATGGGCAATCAAGTTATCAACAGCTCGCAAATTAATATCAACAGCTGTAACATGACTGTAAATACTCCGCAAAATCAAATGAGTAATATGGATGGGCAAATGAACAGGAACAATATGCCAGTCAATGAGTCACCTAAGTTTACGCAAGAACCAATGAGAGGCAAGAATCTTATGGGCCCACCACCTAATGCCAACATTTCCATGACTGGTATTACAAACAACGATTGCGCTAAAGTAAATATCGGCAATGACAAACCAAGTCATAATATTTCAGTAAACGATCAAATTGGGTACATGCAGATGAATTCTCAAAACAATAGGATGATTAATCTCCCAGAGCGAAATAGAATAAATAACACCAATTTAGAGAACCTAACTCAACATGTACCCCAGCAGCACAATATTAGAGTTGTTACAAATAATAACAACAGTAACGTCACTGGAATATCTGCCGAACCACTTACTTTCCAACAAAAGAACGAAAATAGTGGGACAATGATCAATGTGCCTTTCCAAGCCATACCCAATAGCGCACCTATGAATATCAACGTGAATTCAAGTAATAACACAGTGAACATTACAGTGCAAAATAATCTTGTCGACCCAAAGATTGCTTCGAAGACTGCTGCCGATATAAGTTTCCCAATTCAAGCAAGTACAAACCTCTTGCAAAACCAGGGCAGCAATACCAACAACAATATGATTTCTATACCAGTGCAAAATAGTACTATCAATCTGCCAACTCAGAATAGTACAACAAGCATCACATTGCCAAAAGCTCCCCCAACACAGCAATCTGGCATCCCGACGAATGTCGTAAATCCCATGTCTATGAGACCAATGAACAGAGTGTTGCCTCTGCACAGAGATGGCCAAAGCAAATCTAAGAGCAGTACAAAAACCACTGCTGTACCGAAACAAAGGCCCGTCAGTCACGATATGCCGGATTTGAATATCAAAGATGAAAATATTGACTGCGATTTGGAAAAAGCTATCGAGGAGTCAAAACGAATGATGGAATTGGAACAAGCCAAGAGAGAAAAAGAGGAACAAGTTGTAAGCCGCGCTCTTCAAATATCTGCAGAGATGTACCAAGCGAATACGAGCGCAGCTACAACGACCACAGAGAACAATCAAGTTAGCACATCTGCAAATTCAAATGCTAAAGTTAACTCTCTGCCCAATTTGGATGCTGAAATGACTGAAGAAGCACCAAAAGTGCTAGTAGATAAAGACAGCAATAGAAGCCCAGTCCAAGTAAAAGCACCAAATGCACAAAGTAAAGTAATGAAGAGACCTCTAAATGAAAAGAAGCCGGAACCTGAGCCAGTTGCAACTAAGAAGCAAAGCAAAGTAAGCAAGGGTCAAGAAAATAAAGTAACGCCACCTAAGCAGGCACCAGACCCATCTAAGGACGATGGGCCTAAACTGATATATGAAGTAACATCTGAAGATGGGTTTAACTATACATCTCCTTCACTGACCGATCTTTGGGCTAAAGTTGTTGAGGCAGTGCAAAATGCTAGAAAGCTATCTGGTCTTCCATTAATCAACTACAATTTGCCATCCAGTTTATCTGGAGCACATTTGTTGGGGCTTAATAACAACGCCCTGAGATACCTCATCGAACAATTACCAGGGGTAAGTTTTAAGTTATTTTGGTAGTAAATAAAATGTATTCAAGCAACTAGATTCCTTGGGGAAACTTATAGACCCCTTTAAGATTTAAGACACTATGTAATCTTATTTTCAATATTTTAGGCGAGTCGTTGTACCAAATACAAGATACGACAAGGTCGACAATTGAATAGCTGGGATAATGACCTAGACCTGAGCGAAGGATTCAAGGAAAGTCCCTGGGGAAGCGCTCGTACCGGTCCTATTGCAAGGAAGCAAAACCATGATATGTTCAGTTGGATGGCATCACCTTTCCGTGAGGAACCTCCACCATTTGGAGGACAAGAGGGGGAAAGCTCTATTTCAAGGTATTGTATTACTTTACATTGTCTATGATTTGTAACTTGATGTTTTGAGTCTATTTTGAGTTTTGAATACTACTTTCGACCTCACATCTTGTGTACTCAACAGCACTTATTATTATTCCGCAGACGATTAGCGACTCTACCACCAGCCATGAGATTCAGACAACTGAAAGAAACTTCAAAGGTGTCAGTGGGTGTTTTTAGATCCCACATTCATGGACGTGGATTGTTCTGCAAACGAGATATTGAAGAAGGTACCGTATTCATTGACCAAGTTATTTGTACCTATTTATATTAATTGTTGATAATTATATGATTGTTTTGTTTGTATTGAAGACAAAAGCTAATATATTTTAAATTATGTTTCAGGGGACATGGTTATAGAGTACGCTGGAGAGGTTATTCGGGCAGTACTAGCCGACCAGCGTGAAAAGAAATACGAAGCTATGAGCGGCCGCCGAGGAGTAGGAGGGTGCTACATGTTCCGCATCGACGACAACTTGGTAGTAGATGCCACGCTCAAAGGGAATGCTGCGAGATTTATCAACCATTCTTGCGATGTAAGTATTGTATAATGATGCTGATAACCTCCCAGCTAATATAGTTTGTTATTGCCCTAGTTAAAGTCCACTTACGCAGTCGCATGCGAAATTCCTGCGGCACTGCGGAAAAGTAAATTGTATGGCAAGTGGCAAATTTTCCATATGCTTTGTCTCGCTCTAATACACTGTCGCAGATGGAGGAAAACGTTTCGCAATAGATGATAGATATTGCGGTGTACTAACGTTCCGCAGATGTTTCATATTCGCAATAGTTTCACAATTTAATCGCTACCGCATGCGAATGCGTAGCAGGACTAACGGCGTAACCATACAAAAAAGTTGCATGTTTAGCCGATTTGTACAAAAAGAAATCATTTCATGTTTTCCAGCCAAACTGCTACTCGCGAGTTGTAGACATCCACGGCCACAAACACATCTTGATATTCGCCCTCCGCCGCATCACAGTCGGCGAGGAACTCACGTACGACTACAAGTTCCCCTTCGAGGAGGTCAAGATACCCTGCACTTGCGGCGCTAAGAAATGCCGCAAATACCTGAACTAAAGTGAACACGTGAGATTTTTGTATTTCAATTACATAAGCTCGTGAGAAACAGCAAGCCCGACATTATTACTAGTAATTGTGTGAAACATGGACGTTGCGCTTAATTCAATTCAATAGGATATGTAAAATTTTGGGACAATGAATCTAGTAATTGAACGATTTCTGTCAGGCAAGTAATTATAAAATTATTGCTTTATTCAGTAGCATAATTATACTTAAAGTACATACCTAATTAATACTAATTTATAAAAAAACTTTCCTAACAGGACTGTAATGGAATATACATTGATGGATCTCCTGAGAATTTTGTGCTTTGGATTGAAATGTCAGGAATCATTGGTGATGTGGAAATACTGGGTTGAGACAATTTATTAAGTGTACATATTTACGTATGTATTTAAGACAATAAGTCAAATTCACATATCGCGTTATTCCCACCTTGTAATTGACATGTTATTATTACTACTGGTGTGAATTGGACAGTTTGAAGTTTTATTGAATCTTGTTATGATCTCTTACATGAATCTTCCCAGTGTTTTTAATCGTTGGATTGTATAGTTTGATGAACTTAATTTTAATATTCTTATTTTGTGATAGGTTTTATATATTGTGTAAATATTATTAATTATGTTGTTTCTATTAGATTAAATGGTTCGCGAACGGCTTAAGTGTCATTGACGCTTACGATAATGTGATATGTGTTAGCCCCGGTCTGGGTACGAATGGTTAGTGCATAGGTAGTGTACATTTGTTCCTCATTTTGTTCTATTTCTATTTACTTGTGATCATTCAAGTCTCGACTAACATCGTTTTTGTACATATTAATTTAATTAATACTTTTTAGATGATTAACAATGAAATTAGTACATTCGAAAAAGGGTAGCAAAGTTACAAGTACAATGTTACTTTTTAGTAATTTTAATAAGTATTGTATAGTAAATGTGTAAATAAGAGGAAATATCTGTCATAATAATGAGTTAAGCGACAAATCGTTTTATTATAGTCATAATAGTAGGTTGTATTTTATAGAACATATTATTAGGATGTATGTAAATAAAGTATTGTATGGGATGGGGAGCGGAAGAATCCTATGGCCGATTGAACTGCTCCCAGTTAATGCACGGTTTAAAGAGAAATGCACATTTTGTTAGCTTTAATATTAAAACAGCACAGTCGCAATTATAAAAAGAAGTACACATTCGGAGCATATTGTTTTGATTGGCATAGTTGAGCATTATTTTAGCATTTCTTTCTAAGCATTTATGGACTGAAACATGATAAATTACATCACAATAAACATCACAGAAATCAGTTGAATCGCTAGTGGGAAAACGTGCTTTTAAATAATAATTCACAATTTTAGAAAAAAATATTTAGATGCAGAGACAATGGAAGAGTCAGATCAGATGCCATAGGCTTAAAGTTGTGCTAAGTTTGTTACTGCATCTAACAATAGCAGTATTAAGATATCGTAATATTTGTCCCAAGTATTTTATAGTTTAACTCAATAGAGCCGATTATAAAGTAGTATGAATTGTCTAGTAATAGTCTAGTACTTTACAGAATTTGTACGAAGAACAATGTGCATCAAAAATTTTCGTTTTTCAAGGTAATGAGTTTCAGCAATGTTTTGTTCTATTTTCAAAGCGCATCTTGCCATATGAATTTCCCGTTAATGTAACAAAACTTTAATTGATTCTTAATTTGAAAGATATTTCTCACCTGCGGTGACACCCCTAAATTATTACCTTTTTAGTACTGCAGCAGGTTATTATAATTGTTTCTCAAATATCTCATTAAAGGCTTTGAAAGTAAATAACACATTGAATGAATGTAATGACTGCATACCTATAATGGGTACTGTTTGAATACACATGTAAACTAGTCTTTTCTTACTTTGTCAGTTTTTTTTTATTCAATTTGTTCAACTATGGTAGGAATGCAGTGAACTACATCTATTTGAGTTGATATATATAATTATGATTGTTATTTGTTTACATTTGATAGGAAATGAAATAATAGTTATTTAGGTACATCGACTTGAGATAATAAACAAAGTACATACAGATTGAATTCATCATTATAAATTATGATTAGTAAATATTTTTTAATCAGATTTTTTTATACATAATATTAACATTTTCCTACTTCAATATTTTCTGCGTATTGTATTTAAAATTTTGACGTCATATTATAGAATTGATCAATAATCTTATGATTATTTTATGTTCTGAGACATGTTTGGAGTAGTATTCCGTGATTGGTTTCATTATTTGATACATTGTGAAGTTTATGTGCTTTAAACAAAAATGTGAGTGTGCATTTTGTTAGTCCTATGTACATCTTATAAAAGACCAAAATCACCAAGTGATTAATCATTTTTCGTTAATAATTTTAAGTGTAAACAACTGCTCTTGATATTATTTTCTATTTAAAAATAATGCTTTTATTTTTAATGTACACAATGCCATTTTGCTTAATGTTATTATAAATTATATTTGAATTGCTTTAAAAGCACCAATTTTACAATGCATAGTTCTATGACCTGTCTATACATTTTATTACTTTATTTATTTCTATCATTATTTTGTACTGTGGTAAATTTTACCAAAAATAAAAAATACTAAAATGTGCTTAATATGCTGTTTCATTTTTATTTTATTAACTTTTGCAACGCAGAAAATACTGAACTCTCAAAATACATACAAATGATATAATAGCAGAGTTCATCAATTCAAATAAATTAAATTTCAATTTCAATTTCAATAAAATTTCATCAAATAATTTACATCCTTACTACCTACTATTTGAAATTCATGTTGCGAATAAGCGTAATGGATGAATTCATTCCTCACTATCTCACAACATAAATTTGATAGAATTATAGTCCACCTTTATGCTCACACAGCTTTCGCAAAGCATAGAAATCAGGATAAAAATGTTAAGTTAAGTTGTATAGGTGTATAGATACATAAACATTTTATGAAGTATCTACACTTATTTATTGTCCTATTCGATCATCAAGTTTCAGTAAACATTCGCGTAAATGAAATGTAATGGTGACAATAATAATTTATAATTAAATGAAAAAACATCGTTAACAACAATTTGAAAAATAAAAGCCAACTCTTTGAAGTTACAGAACAGACATGAAGCAAATTACTTGCAAAAAATATCATCAAAAAGGCAACAGCAGCTTGTGAAGAAAAGAAAAATTGAATTAAGGTAACTACTTTATTAATAAGTATCTTATAACTGTAAAGCAAGACCCCAGATATTGACAATGCAGTACATAAACTTGTTTTCCCAACGCACAGTGCATGTGCCATCAGTAGCAGTGTCCCAGAAGTAGGCAGCAGCAGTATGCAAACCTGAACCATTTTTCTGCGTGATAGTAATCCGCACTGGAAGATATTTACAATAGATAACAAGTGATATTGAAATTGTACGACGAACTAAACTTCTAAAAAGTTTCAATACTCTCATCCGTGAGAATGTGAGGTGGAAAAGTTCGAAATCTAAGAATTATACGAAAAATCTAAGAATCGAAGATTTTGAAGTGTTTTTATAGTGAAAAATAAAGGAGGTACTTACTTATGTATTTGAAAGGCTTATTAAGTTTGTTCAGCCTGACTAAAGTCTTGTCAGTGATGATGCTTATCCACTGAGGCGATCTTGAGTGGCTGTATGCGTTTCCACCGAGGCATAGTTCGATGTTATCCCGCACGATTTTCTGTACTTCTTCCACATTGAATACTAAATCCTAAACAAAGATAAATTGTTTAATAAATACTCTTATACGCAAGAAGAAACGAAAAAACTATTCTAATAATAAAAACGAACAATCACAAAATCTACAATAGACCATCGGAAGAGGGGAAAACATACTTCTTCATCATCCTCCTGAGCCATTTTTATGCAAAATCGAACTAAAAACTAGTCAAATATCAACACACTCTCTACTTAATGATAAAAATGCAATAATATTTATTTTTATTGACCAACAAAGTCGTTACGCTGTTTTGCAAAACAATATCAAACAATATTTTGTGTCAATTTTTAAATCTGCCGGAATTGCCGGAAAGAATGAGTTTGAATTTCGCGGTTAACGGAAATGCGTTATAAGGCTGCGTACACATTCCTATACATCTTGTTTTTGTAGGGTTCCGTAGCCGAATGGCAAAAAACGAAACCCTTATAGTTTCGTCAAGTCTGTCTGTCTGTCTGTACGTCCATATGTCACAGCTATAGATGGGCGCCTACCCGGATATAAACCCAGCCACTGGATAAATATCCAATCCACGCTATTTTAACCCACCCGATTCCAATTGATACCGGGTATAAATTAAAGCCTGTTTTAAAAATTTAAATGAAATATTTTTATTGAAGTTTGTCACTTTTATGGTGTGATTCAATTTCTTTTCAAGTAGTTTATAATACTGAACTATAAAAATCGTATATTTTTATTTAAATCCCATAAAAACTGTCATTTAGTTGCAAAAACAGTGCGTACTTGCATTTTGGCAATCCCAAAGGGGAAGAGGGAGACTGTGTAAGGTTAAACAGAACTCTTACAAAAATCGCGTAGAGTGCATTTATTGTTTTGTAATACTTATAATACAAGAATGCTTTTGGAAAGAAGGAAAGATATGTCAAAGTGTTAAACGTGCTCAAAATATAATAAATTCAAATACTGATGCAAAACAAAAATAATACGTCGAGATGCAGATTTACATTTAGTGCTGTCACCGCTACCAAGTCATCAAGTGAAATATTGCAAAGTTGAGATAACTCCTTTTGTCTCTGCCCTTTTGTAAGTTATACTCATTTAAAAAAAAACGGTTGTTCATACTACTCAACATTATCCGATTATGTTGAAACGAATAATATAATTTATGAATTTAAGTGAATATGATGACTGACTGTATAGCATAAACGATATTTCTAATCATATTGTAGGTCTAGGTATTCATACACAGCCATATGATACTCAAAACAATGAGTATTCAACGTAAATTTAATAAGTACCCAGCATTCTTAATAAACACCCAGGTAAATTAGGTATAAATCAATTTTTACCTACCGGGTGGGAATAAATTGGATAAATATCCACTGTATTTTTACCCACCCGCCCATCTATAGTCACAGCCACTTTATTTTAAAACTATTAGAATCACACAGCTGAAACTTGGAAGGTAGGAGTATTTTATTTACGGCTTTCCGATTCAGATACAAAAAGTAAAAATAAATGACATGTAAAGGGGGCTCTAATACATGAAACCATAATCATTTTTTTTCACTGAAACCTATGCTTGTATGTACTTGGGTATCTATGGATAGGTCTTTTAAAATGTCATTGAGGTTTCTAAAACCATTTTTACTAAAAGTCTAACGTTACTACTATGAAAAACAATGTTATTTTTGCTGTAAAAAAATATTGTGATGTTTTCGTTAGGTGGAAGTAAGTGGACCCCGAATTCAGTTAAGGGTGGCACGGAACCCTTAGTGTGCGGGTCGGGTCCAACTCGCACTTAGCCGGTTTTTTATAGTCGATAGAACGTAGTGGTTCTATCCTCTTTGGTCTATAGTACACGCCAGGGCCCTGTTTAATAAACATTACAAATTGTAAATTGTAATTGTAAATTACAGGCTACAATTCTACAAGTTTCTGTTCAATAAATAATACAACTTACAAATTTACCATGGTGGAAAATCTACAAAATTGTAGAATTGTAGCTACAATTTTACATGTTTCTGTTCAATAAACATTTTCTCTCTACAGGTGACAATTTACATATTTGTAGGGAAAACTGCTTTATTGAACGCATAATTGTAGTTACAAGTTTACATATTTTGTAAATTGTATTACAATTCCGACAGGTAGACTCGCCTTGTGTCAGAACTTTACAATTTTGCCTCAACCTAACAAATAAAGAAATTTTGAATAAATATAAAGATAATAATACAGGGGAGGGTGACTTGAAGATGGGTGCAAAGCTTGGAGGCGAAAGTACCTAGTATAGACCATTTAGAACCATATGAGCCGTGGTTGTCATAGACGAAGTTTCGCTATTTAAAAAAAAACGTATAATGTTTTTTTTATAAAAAACCTAAACTTTTACAATTAATTGCTAATAATGACCAATTTTAATTATAAGTAAGTATTCATTGAAATTGGCCATTATAAGCAATTAATTGTAAAAGTTTAGGGTTTTTAAAAAAAATGTCTCCAAGATTTTTATTTTTATATCGTAAGTAAGTTGTTCACTAAACCCACCGAATAAAATATCTTTATTCTCACAATCAATATTTTGTTACTATGCCCATGACTTTCGTTACGAATTCAATAAATAAGAAAGTACTTACTTTTATAAATCAATGCCACTAAATGTTAATGATTTATGTAATCTACCCCAACAAAATCTTACATATTATGTAAATTGTAACTTACAACTACAAATTTGTAACTACAATTTTGTCATCGAATTCTACAGGCGTTTTCTACATATGTAAATGTTTATTAAACAGCATTTATAATTACAATATTTGTAAGGTTTTTACTTGTAGGATTTCTACATATTTGTAAGGTTTATTAAACAGCAATTGTAATAAAACTTAACAAATATGTAAGTTATTTACAAAATTGTCGAATTGTAATGTTTATTAAACAGGGCCCAGGAATTATCATTGATCTGCCGGAACCGGAAATAACATTGAATGGGTTTAAAACCGGAAACGGAAATGGGATATAAAGCTGTGTATACACTATACATTTTTACCAAACGTCGCACCAGCTCGCAATATCTATGGATTTACGCCTGTCAAAAATATTTTGTTTGTTTGTTGGGAATCGTTTCTGAACGACTAATTCACATAACCCACTTTGGTGGATCTTTATTTTTCATTTGTAATTTCGTATGTTTGTGTTAAAAATCTTGCTTTGATTTCTGAGAAAAGGGTCACTAGCAGATTGAATAAAGTCAGCAATAATGTCTTAGTTACATTCGCATATTGTGTCTTGTGAAGAATCGAATAAATTAATGGAGTTGAAGGTCTGGGTCGAGGGTATACAAAGGATTGTTTGTGGGGTCACAGAGACCACAACTTGTCAGGTCAGTATAAAATTTCACCTAATTAGTCGATTTACGTGATAACCATGTTAAAGTTTCACTTATAGTTTTCTCTTGGATAATGTCACTCACTGATTCACGTTCCAGGATGTAGTGTTTGCATTGGCTCATGCCACTGGGAAAGTGGGCAGGTTTACGCTGATAGAGAGATGGAGGAACAATGAACGTCTCTTAGCACCTCAAGAGTACCCTTTGAAGGTGAGATATAGATTGATTCTATACTTTATGTGCTAGCTTACAATAACATTGACGATAAAACATTTCAATCAGTCAAGCCATGACAATAAAACCTTTAATTTTGGAAAGTAATATTGTCTTCCTTTTGAAAATGGTAAAAAATTAGAGGGTCCTTTAGTTTCAGCTTTGAGTGGTTATAAATAATAGATAGATACCTACTCTTTTAATACACTATGTTCAGTAAATATTTTCAATTTTTAACATTGTTTTAGATACTTATGAAATGGGGTGAATATTCTAATGATATTCAGTTTATTTTGAGAAGATCAGATTCTAGTAATAATCAGAAACCGCAGTCTTCTAACAACTCCAGATCGCCAGTTGGGAATGGGTTTGTAATTCTTAAAATAGTATTTTACTAATTTTTCATATAACCGCATGCTAATAGCAAACTGTCATGGATAGAGAGGAATTAAGCAATCCAAATAACTAGAAATATAGCATAGATTTGAATTGCTTGTATAAAACTTTCTCTAGATTAATATACTCTGAGTCATGGGTCAAAAATGTATTTGATGATGACGGCTAATGTGAAAGTTCAATATTCTGATAGTCAACCTGTTGATTCTATTTATATCTTTGTGTTTTTCTTTTATACTTGAAATAGGTAGTCATTTTGATGAAATTATTTAAGTATGTACTATAATTTTATACATATTTTATGTTATTATTGCAGCAGCCATAATGTATCTAATCCCAATATATTGGACAGCCAGAGTTCACCAAATAGACTTAACAGCACACCAACATATAGCAATAGTAACATAAATAACTCATCACCGGGGAATCCCGTGGGTGTTGTGAAGGGTGTGCAGCAAGCAAAAACACCAGAGTCAAATAGTCCTGTATTAAAAGATGTGCCACCTTATAGGTAAGAAAATCTAGACCTTTTTCTCTGACTAGGCTATCTTTGCAATATCTAAAAAGAAAATACTGAATTGCTATATTTATCACTATTTATCATATCCACATGGATTAAAATGCATGATACTTAAATTCATAAAAATTTTGTTTCACATATCTCTAATGTCATAGTTATTATCATCAAGGGCATCATAAATAAATAAATTGTAACCGCACTATTGTAAGCTTATTTTGGTGTAGTGACATGTTGTTTATAATATTTTATCTGGATCAATGTTATCTGAAATAAATGAATTTTGAATTTAAATAACGAGTTGAGTAGGCATATCAACTATGAAACTGAGATTGTTACTACAACCAAAAACATCCATCTTGTTGAGTCTTGTTGATATGCTCTTATTTCTTCCATTAGATTTATTATGCAAAGTCCTGAAAATAAGCCTCACTTTTCAGAGAACCACCACCGCCTTACCGGTCGCCGCCGCCGCCGTCTCAGGCAGTCCGCAAGTCGCCGACACGAGGGCGTAGCCGCTCGGCCCACATGTCGCCCGTCAATTTGCCAGAGGAGCCAGACCCACGGAGCCCTGAGGCAGTCAGCTATAATAGCCAGTATAGGGAGTTAGTGTCGCTGGTGAATTATCAGCGGGAGAAACTGTCGAGTCAGCAGGTTGATCTTATCAAGGTGAGACACTGTTTTAATAGAAAATGTTGTTCAATAAATTCATTCAATTTAATAGAATGAGGTTAAGACGGGTACATACACTAATGTTCAAAAGTTTACCAACATGTAAGGTTTCGTCACGCGTTTATCTAAAAGTTTTTTCACACGCACGCAGTTCGTAAGAATGTGGCAATAGCACAGTAAAATCAGATTTAAAATATTTTTCATATATACATTTTGTAATATTAAAATTACCTGCCTATAATTAGTAGGTTAAATCATCCTAAAGTTAGCACTCAATAAAGTTAACTGTGAACTTTCACTACATGGCTGTGTAAAACTTTGTAAATTCGTTCCCATAGCTCCTTAGGTGATTTTTTTTTAGCCTTTGCTGATAAATAAGATTAGTGAAAAACCTTAGCTTTATGATGTTTAAGTATAGCATTCTTATTTTCCTAGTACGATGCGGAGATCGGGTACTGGGAGACAAAAGGGCGAGAGCAAGAGAGGCAGGTGGAACTACTGCAGCAGCAGATCAGCTCGGCAGATAACCAGTTACGCATCAGTACTGAACAGGTATCAACATATTTCGCCTTCTTCATAGTTCAGACTCATCTTGTTATTTATTATGTAGTTCTAGTTCCTGCGGTCTTCGCCTCACCCGCGTAAATTCTGGTCTCAAAAACATGACAATGAATTATAGCCTTTGGGTCATTCCATGGAAAACGCTGCCACAGGTGTTGTTTTTAATTGAAGTGACTAAAATCCTGTTTAACTAAACTAGTGATCCTATATGTAATGAAAAACCTCCAAACTTTCATATTTATTACGTATTAATTTAGTATGTTACAGGTAAATAATATAATATTTATTTTCTGAACAGGTTCAAGCGCTCACCTATGTTGAAGAAGAAAGTGAGTTAGTAAAACAAAATGAGAAGACACTAAAATCGGAAATAGTGTTGGTGCGATCGAAGCTGGCGAATTGTGAGACGGAGCTGCTACAGTGTAAGAACAAAATTAGAAAATTAATGGAGGAGATTCACAATGAACAGCGGATTATTACAAGTCGCCAACAGGAGAATAGGTCGGTGACAATCTAAACAAATATGTCTAAAGTCCGTTTTTATTTTTTGGCAAATATTGTAAACAATCTTGACTTTCTTTATTGACAAAATGATTAGTTTTAAAATAAGGTAATCACAATAATCACAACCTACATAGGCAATTCATTATTGTACACTGAGTTATTATTCAATCAAATAGTTAATTCATTTTATTCATTAAAAATGTTTACAATGTTTGCCAAGCAAAGGAAAACTGACTTTAAATATATCCTTAAGATGAGACCTCATTGATATTTTCTTTTGCACAGACAAGTATTGGAGAGAACAATGCTTGCCGAAATGGAGAATCTACAGACTCAGATACAACAAGCGAAGCATGCCACCGAAATAAACCACCTAACTGCCGAAAATCTCAAACGAGAGGTGAGACCTTCCAGTCAAAATTAAAGCTTTTGAGTCCACTTAACCATATCACAATAATAATAAATAATGAATGAATGGTCGAGAGCACCGCCGCCATGCTGCATACACTACACAAATAGGCGTTACTTCAAACAAAAGACGACGCGATGTGCAACCGATTTTGGCTTTCAAACTGGTAAGGTGGCGGTGACCTCGATGGTACGTAAATGCTCATTAAATGTATTTATTTTTATCTCAGGTTGGCGTGCTAGAAGATGCCATAATGGAGAAGAAACGCCAAGTGGAGAGACTCGTTCAAGAGATGAAAGAAGCAAACCTGCAGAGCTTGACTGGCAGCGTCGACGAACTTCGGCATCCACTTGATGGTACGACCGTTTAAGTACTAAACTTTCCTTCAAAGTAGCATTGCCGCTCGATAATACATTATCGATGGGCCTATTGATAGTTGAGCAAATGTCATAGTATTGATAGGCCTATCTGTTGTATACTTATTTCTATGTGTTGTATATTAGTATGTGGTACTATTGTATCTTTTGTGGTATTGGCTCCGGCTAAGGTTAAGGTTGTCCTAATGATATTGATCCTTATAACACAAAAATACCGATACTATCGATATTGATAGCAATAGTCAGAACCAATACTTACAATAAGGTAGTTTATAGAAATAAGAAAAATAACCGCCTCTAAAAACTGAATGAAAAGCTTAAAATAATGCACTTGTGTTCTATTTAGAATAAACAAATTCATTTGGAGTCAGTGCATGATGTCAATCTTACGTACACCAACAGTCGACGCACATTGGGAAACTTAGAGATCCCAAAATTCCCGGGTGCGGCACATCAGTAGTAGACGTCCTTAGGCTTATTATGGTGGTGGTAGTGGGTATGGGTGTACGGATAAATCATGTTTATCTTTATTACAGGTCTCTGCAAAGCCGGCAGCGCTCGCCGAATAATAGGCTCGCCTAGACAACTAGAAAACGCCGCACCAACAAATAAAAATCCACACGGAGTATGGGTATAAAATACTGACCAAGGGACTCAATCGTGAAGGGAACATAATATCACTTATTTACTCAAGAATTTTCCCCCTATTTACTAGATCTGTTCTACAACTTCGCTAGTACATTTTACCATTACCTGATCATATATACACATTTTTAAGTGTACCTTACCTAATTTTATGATCCTATTTTAGTACTTAATTTATTAGTATTTGTGTTCAAATTAGTGTCATATTGCAAATTATTGTCACAAAAAATGTGTGCATTATTTTAGATAGAGATAGGAATTTATAGATATGATTTAATATTTTTGCCTAATTGTAAAAGTATTATTATCTTGCCTTATAATTAACTAACGCATTTGGAAATTATAGGTTAAAGTTATTTAAGTCTTAGTATGAGATGTACTGGTTTTTTTCTTGGTTTGTAATGAGTGCTTTCCTATTTTACTTGTTTGCATGTAATCAATATTGCAGTTTAATGTAAGTGGAAAATATTCTACAAGAATTTTATTCATAGATATTCTCAGATTAGTACATCATTTATACTACTAGATTTTTAAAATCTTTTACCAATTGATATCGTTTTAAGAATATTTTTAGTAGAAAAATGGTAGCTGGACTTATATTTAGCAGTATTTCAGAACTGTGTAATGAACAATTTCGATTATATGGGTCGTCCAAACCCTAACTTAATATCAATTGCAATATAGAAATAATTTTATTTATAATAATAATCTAGTCGAAAATATAAGCCATTGCAATACATATATTATTAAATCAACATTTAAAACAATAAATACAGCATTTATGAGGTAAATGGTATTCAGAAAAAGAAAACAGCATAATAGAATATAATGTGTAAGTTGTCTATTGGACTGGATTTATAGATATTTATACACATTCATAGGGATATAGCTGTGCATAATGCATGGACATTATTAGTTATTCTAAGTAGAAAATTGTATTTCATGTATTGAATAAAGTGTATTGAAATGATATTTTTTTTTCTGTTATGTTATTATTGGTGTCATTAAGGTTAGGTTCCTTCTAAAGATAGGTTGACCGATTTTCTTACCACACATAGCTTTGTAGACACAGTGTGTCATCAGTACACGATAACTCAACTTATAATACTCTAATTATTTTTTTTATTTCCTTAAGTATACAGTTATGAATATTCCGTGGTCGCGGGTTTGAATCCCGCAAGGGGCAAATGTTTGTGTGATGAGCACGAACATTTGTGCCTAAGTAATGGATGTTATGTATTTATAGGTAAACCGCTTCATTGAGACTTCGCCTGCGGGGTACAGGGGTGCGGGCGGAAAGACGAGAGCGGGGACTGTAAGGGGTGCGGGCGGCGGCGATACACAAGAGACGAAATTTGCCGCGACAGTTCTTAAGATATGTGACGTCAGTGGTCACAATGGTAGTCGTCAGTGTCAAAACTTTATAACATTACATGACATATTGGAAAAAAATATTCGATGCGATACAATTACATTACACTAATAAGAGTGAATTAATTTTAAATATTATTATCCAGAGCCGTGGATTTTGATCAATAAATAAAATGAAATCTTAAAATTGGATTAATTTTAAGGCAAAATTAAAAACTTCAAATAACATTCCCTGGTTACTTTTGCGACTGTTTTGTTTCAGTGTATATCTAGTTCATATTCCACTGAATTTGGATCTATATTTTATTCTAAAATATTCGTATAATATTAAGAGCCTTTATTAAAACACTGCTATTTTACAGTGTTAAACGGTGGCGTTAATGCTAAGAGCATTCTCTTCCCCAGTTATACCTACCTTAGCATGGAATATATAAAAGTACTACAACTTTAGGTCATGTACAAAGATTGTAACAGGTGCAGGAGAATGGTGTAAAATAGAAATAAAAAAAAACACGACAAAAAATACAATAATATAGACTTTGTGTCCGAATATACTGCGACTCATCTTCAGACTTCAGTCAGACAGTATTTTCTTGTGTACTTCTGTCAAAGCGTCCGCAACTGATAACAGATGCTATCGCTACCTGTATAGCGAGCGTACTGAATTTTGAAAAGAATGTGCCTGCCGCCCGCACCTCTCACAAGCCCCGCTCTCGTCTCCCCCC
This sequence comes from Pyrausta aurata, assembly GCA_963584085.1. Taxonomy (NCBI): domain Eukaryota; kingdom Metazoa; phylum Arthropoda; class Insecta; order Lepidoptera; family Crambidae; genus Pyrausta; species Pyrausta aurata. Next base: position 5,357,491 of record OY757272.1, on the reverse strand, counting down.
GCGCCCCTGTACCCCGCAGGCGAGGTCTCAATTTCGCGGTTTACCTATAAATGGTTATGGAGACGCTAACGGATCGTTGTCTGGTACTTCGTAACACAAGGAAGAAAATGCCTTACTTTTCTAAACCAGACAGTTGGTGTCTTGTTTGGCGCTGTATATTGATATCTAACTACTATTTACATTGAAACATCAGATTATTCATAAAACTTTTATGTTTATTTTATTTCAAATATATAAGAAATCCAACTTCTTGGTAAGGGGTCGTCCATTAATCACGTGAGGCTCAAAAGGGGGGGGGGAGGGGGTACGGAAATAATCACAAAACATCACGAGGGGGGAGGGGGGGTTCTCGTTAGACATCACGTGTATTAATTTTATTTATTTTTTGTCAAAAAGCGCTATTTCTAGTATACTGTCCACGAAACGCCCACGCGTATCCTCACGCTACGAGGGAGAGAGGTTCTCTGCGTAGTGCGCGAGGATGATGATGCCGAGTGGCTTGACGAAACCGAAGTTAATATGTCACAAACCTCTTTGCCAATAACAACTGCCAGTGAAAAAGAAGCTTTAGCAGTTGTAACCTTAAATGAAAGTCTTGCAACTCCGTGGGACGAAGACAACATTAATTAATTATTATTAATTAATTATTTATTCATTAATTTTATTGCAAATACATATAAATGTTTTTCGAATCAAAACGCCATTTGTTAAATATTTTTTTCCAGTCAAAAATAGCCTTTACATAGACTTCCAAAAAAATACACGTGATCCAGGGGGAGGGGGGGGGAGTGGTCCCAAACCTCACCAAATATCATCAGGGGGGAGGGGGGGGTCAAAAAATGAGAAAAACGACCTCACGTGATTAATGGACGGCCCCTAACAACTATCATCAAGATGATGCTTTTACCTAACAATAGCTGTCAATAGCTTGCGCTTGATCACCGTGGAGCGCAGTAATAAATTATAATCGTTTGACCACGACAAAAATATAATTACAATCAATACTGTATCAACGCATTGAAGAACATTTAAATACTAATCATAGAATTAGTCACTTATTTTATAGGATACAATCGCAAATGATTGAAAATAGTAATTTCTCTATACATTACATTTAACTTTTTAAGTTTCTGTTTAAATGCTTTCTGTACCATTTTCATTATGCCCATGTTTAATCTTACAGTTTTAATTAAAAAGTAAGATTTGCCAATATACTTATAAAATATGAATGACTGATTTTGAGGTCAGTGAATTAGTATTATGGCCTTGTCTCTAGAGTAGCAAATCTATCAAGATACAAAATAAATATGGAATAACTCTTAGAGATTCTTCTAAACAATCAAGCATTTCATTAATACGACTTACTTCATCATCATATATTTAAAATCAGAATCATTTACATAAAATCGAAATCACAATTCAAATATCTTGATAAGTATTTTAGGCGGACGATCCGTCTAATTTTAATGGACCAAAAATGAGTTGATCGTGCCTTTGGGGCATCGCTACATTCGCAGACTCGGAACAAATACTATTACAGAGTCACTGGATCGCGTTATTGCTTCGTCTGACGTCGGTTAAGGCACATCACTCTCATTTAAAGATCCGCGTTAAATCTAGCGTTTGAGTGATCACTATGCTTTCTCTTCCTTTTCCCTGTTATACCGTTCTAGTTCTTTGAGGAATTGTCCTTTCGGTTTCATCACATTGGGTCGGTCGCCGCGGCATTTCGGACAGAACCATTTTCCCTTGGGTTTGGTGGTGAGTGACACGCAGGAGAAGTGGAACCACTCGATGGGGCAGAGGTCGTTGTCGCAGAGGATCATCTCGCCGAAGGAGATCTGGTCGCAGAGGCAGTAGCGCGGCTCGTCCGGGTCGATGGGGTCCTTGTCGCCGGGCGGCGTCTCCGAGCGCTGCGCCGCTTGCCGCGCTTTGCGTTTTTTCTTTTTGCCGATACCTGGGACAAATGAGAGCTTGTTAACTATATCTTAGAAAGACCATTATTTTCATAAGTCGTGGATATATTTGTCTACCGAATAACTAAATCTAAAGAGTCTGTTTGTTTGTGGAACACGCGTTACATAGCTTATCTATCCAGAAAGGTTATGTATGTTAAACATTACTCTAAGACCTACGGGAACAAGAGAAACGCGACGAAGTAGCGGGGGACCGCCAGTATTGGATGAAATGTGGCAATTGTGGCATAGTATGGTGTAATAAAAAAAAATATTGTTTAAGTGCGCGCAGATCTACGCTTAGGCATACGCGGAAGGTTAAGTCCATAAGCGAGCTATCTTCTTTTACCCATTGTTAATATCCACATTGTGAAACTTATTGCTGCTATGGTAGCGATAGTTTCGCATTCACCAATGAAGAAACTTAATCTGTGAAATCTATATTCTTTCTCTAAGTCTATTTCATTGTGTCCTACACTCTTATCTGCTAGTGCTGGCATACCTTTCTTGTGGGTAGTATTGTGCGCGTGCCTCTCGCTGTCTCGCTCGCTCGAGTCGGCGCCGTCGGTGGCGGCCCCCGCCGTCGTGCGTGACCGTCGCGGGCGCTTCGACCACCTCTCGCCTGCGGGTAACATACACGTGTTTGATGTTTGAGAAGTCAATATGAGCGATATCAAGATAAAAGAAGTATGGTGTGGTCATTAGTCTCTGGAAAAAAGTCATAAAATTATCACTTATTTTAATTAAACTTATGATTTTAATAAAGCCTGTAGGGAAGGCACATTCTATCTTAGGCGAATAATGGCTCGATTGTTATATTTTTAATGAACTAATTAATAAGTAGAGCATTTCCAGGCTTCTTCAGAAGGCGCGTTAAGCAGTTGGTCCCGGCTAATATTGGTTGATATTAGTCGTTAAGCCTAGCCAGAGGCCTTATGGGTGGCTTGATAAAATCTGACAGCAAGGATCGTCGCTTGCCTTGCAAACAATTCCGCCATTCCGCACTGAGCGCGCGTGCTGGAGTATGGCTCATACTACCACCTCCTACTCGAGGTAAGGCCTTTACCCAGCAGGGGAATGTGTACAGGCTATCTTTACTTAGTTTAGTACTATGTTGTAATATTTTAAATTATTAAATACCTTTGAAACTTTCACTTGCAGTGACTTTTGAAATGGTATGCCAGAGACCTTATGTATCCTTGTTATGTGCTTACCTCCAGCTTTATCCTTATCCGGCTTCTCCTTATCCTTGTCGTTGGTGCGGTCGGGCGGCGGCGGCGGCGGCGCGTGCTGCTGCTGCGCCTGCGCCGCGATGGTCTCTTTCTCTCGCGCCGGCTCGCCCGGGGGCGTAGTCTCTTCCTTTGCTGTGCCGTTTGTGTTCACGTCCAGACATGAAACTGGAATGAAAGTGAGATGAGTTGAGCAGTGAATTTCAAACTTATTTAGTTTTGGTATTTTGAAACAAAAAAGAAAACATGTTCCAGAAATTAGTTTTATTTAATGCCTGTGAATCATTCCTATTTTTTTTTCTAGTATCTTTGTTTCTAGTGCACATTTTTTAGAACAAATTGAGTAATGGATATAATATTTGCTTGAGGAATAACATGAACAAAGAAAGGAGTGATTTAACTGATGAAAATATCAGAAAAATGTACATACATACATAGCTTATAGAGAACTAGCATTTTTAGTAAATGAATTAATTCTTAAGAGTATGTATCCCTTTTATGTATTATTTTAATAAATTATTGTTGAGATGTCCAATTCAGTATAGAAGATAGTTGTGTAATGAAGATATTACTTAAAGTCTCACAGATTGATAGGTTGCTGGTGGTCACGTAAACAAAATAATGTTGATAAACACATCTGTGCAGAAATAACTAGTTCTACATAAACTTTAATGGGTTTTAATGGGGTTAATACAGATGGCACATTAGGCAAACTTTTACTTGGCATGATAGTGAATTAATTAAAAATTGCAAAGATTTCATAAAAACAAAAGAGAAAGTAGGTACTGTGTTATTCATAAGCAGTGTACTCACTAAGTTTTTTGTGGTCAGCATCTAGTGATCTTTGCTTGTTGTCAATCAGGTCCTGTGTCAGTTGCATGAATTGTAGTTTTTCATCGCCTATTTCTTGGGCTGCCACCAATGCAGCTTGCATTCGTAGAGCAGCCCTGACTCGACGCCGTTCCTCTGTGTTTGGCCCGATGCATACAGCAAGATGGGCCTCTACATCTCGTAAGCATTCTGAGCACAGAAGACATATTATTAATTAGGTCAAAGATTTATTAAAGCATAACATTTAAATATCACTGATAAACACTTGATTTATGCATTCTACTATGCCAGTTAAGATTTTTTTTGTGTCCCGAATACATTGCCATACCCTTTCCAACCTAAAGATCTCATTTTTTTGTTAAGACACAAAATTGGGTTATTTACTGTTGCTTCTAAACAAAGGCAGACTTTTTTTTTGTTATTTGAGGTTATTTTTTTACACAGACATGTTATTGGTTTATAGCTTTAATATGATGATGTTTTAACAGTAATTAAAGAATATTACTATATCATTATGACAACAGATTGGCATGTCAGGTGGTATTTATGTGCTTGACTAATGGAAAGGAGTTTCATAAAAACTTTATCAATGAAAATATCTTGGAATCACTAGAAATTATGAATAATATTAAACTTCTAAGTTCTGGCACTAAATACACACGAAATGCCTGCGGAAACTTTGCCACCTAATCGACGAAACTACGTCAGTTATTGACACAATACATATGCGGGTGTTTTATACCAAATTTAATGCTAGGCAGTGATGTTTAACTTTACTCACGGCTAGAATTCAATGTTACGATAAGCGATAAGTAAGAAAAAGATAAATTAGGCCCGTAGATATAAATCTACGCTGCTATGCAAGCATGCATAATGAGGCTAGTGACAAACGTCAACACACTTATTTTAGGACTCCGGGATGAATTATATTGTATTTGCAGTGTAGTAAAGTTAATGTTAAACGAAAGATGACTAAAACAACAGACAAAATCGTAAGAATTACCTCTGTAAGTTACGTCAAGCTCTCGGAGTCGAGATAAATGTCGTTGTAGGTCGTTTGGAAGATTTTCAACACAATCCAAGTAATTTTCTACGTATGTTGCTGAGAGCAACGCTTCAGTAGAAGTTTGACTCAACATGGTTGAAGTTATATCATAGTTTTCATTAGCAAAACGCACAAAATTGTGAAATAATTTACTTTCGAAGCCAATAACAAGTTCACTCCTCAACAACCGTCAAGCATCATTTACCATAGACAAAAAAAAGTTGTGACAGCTTGTCCAACATAAAACCAAAGACAAAAATACCGTTATAGCGTTATAAAAATAACGTTAATCGGTTTAATGTATTTTTCTTTTTATTTTCCTGACAGAGTTGTACAAATGGCGCTTCGGAAAATTTAGCTTTCCGAGTTTTATGCTTATGCTATGCGAGCTTAATGTTAGTGCCTTAGTATTAAAAGTTTACTTACAAGTACCTAGCTTCGAGTGCTGACTTCTATTTTCCTGAAATACAAGATCTCTCTTGCTTGTCTCAAAGCCGTTGGTTGTACTCGTACTACCCTACGCTTGACCTCTTTCTATCTCCGATCATGTTGGATTAACATTAGACTGCCGTCTTACCGAACTAAGAGTCTGAGGAAATATAATGCTAACAATATAGGCTACGAGGCAAAACGGAATAAATGTTTAACAATAAGATTTTAACATCACTTTCTTTCTATTATTGTTTTTATTTATATTAAACCATTTAGAATATACATGCAAAAACTAAGTATAAGAACTAAGTAATACTAAGAACTTAAAATCTACTCAAAAATAAAACCGTGTCCATGAGGCAAAGAGGCGAGGATGCTGGCTGCGTTACCGCGTTGGATAGCAATACTTATTCGTTCTCTACGAGGCTAAATTGACCATAGCTATTTAACCTTATTAACTAATCGCGAGTTTTGGGTATTAGAATCTGTGTATAGGTAGGTTATTAGTGCTGATTCTTGCTACTCAATCAATAAACCCAAAACCTAAGTGAAGTGTAGGTACTACTCGGGGTCGGTAATTCACAAGTCTGGAAGTAAGAGGAAATGGTAGATCCGCATTATTTATTCTAATTGGGAGCGGAGGCCGCCTTGAACACCTACAATAACTCACCCACGCTTTCTTTGTCATAAACAGAAATGGATTTTGCCAGTTCGCCATATAGAACCGAAGTACTGGCACGCAAATCAAATATTCAAAGACAGCATCACTCTGACACAAATCAAAACATATTGTTTGATGTGCTGATACCGTTTGGTTAAACGGTTTTTGTGGACTTTAAGTTCTCAAAATTTGCAGTAAGTTATTCTAGTGTAGTGAAGTGTGGACCAATGTCATCAACAGTAATATTCGTGGGGTTGCCGGAAAATTCCAAGAGCTCTATCACAAAGTACGTAAGTCCCGTATTTTCCTTCGTAGGTACCCACCAGAAGCGCGCTACCCTTGCGTGATCGTCTTAATTGAAAAATGGTACCTGCTGCTGCTGCTGCTGATACCAATATTTTAACAAACCAAATACTGCACCTATTTAAACAAAGTATGTACCTACATATCCCAATACTAAAAGGCAAATGGCAATGTCACAATGTATGTTGCAAGATCGATCCACAAGGAAACACTTATACCCAAACCACAGAATATATATAGTACTTGCCCAAACATAAGATTGAACCAAGTCTATTTTAGTGTTGTCTTAACATAAAAAATCTTTCTATTAAATCCATCTATTATAACAGTTTCCGTTCAACAGACTGAGCTTTTAGTATGTCTAACTAAGCGCCTGAGAATCTTTCTTTGTCGCAATCGCAATGCTTCGTAACCATTTCGTAACGTACACGCGTTTAAGTTTAATAAAAGGTGCCACAAGCTTGTTATGAATTAATTGTATTGCAACGAAATTATTCAATACCTCTTTTTTAAAGTCGGTTTAAATATTAAAGGTATCCTTGAATATTAATTTTACTAGGTCCCATAGCTCAACGAAAATTTTACGATCAATACGGGACTGGAAATCATAATTTGATTTTCCGTTACGTGGTTTATACTCGTAGAAATGGATAAAGTAAGTTGAATTCATGACATAGCAATATGAATTCCTTTTATGAACATATTCCCGAGCTGCGTACTAGTAAAGATGTTATAAATCGTAAAAGTTATTTCCAAAGAAAATCCGTGTAGTACTTCGACAGTATGGTCTATATCACTATTTGCTGGTTAGTATAATCAAATAATGTAGAGTCATGTAAGTTTGGCGCCAGCATTTTCCATATTTTCTGCCCGTTCAGTAGGTAGGCATTCTATTACCGCTTCTAGATCTTATTGCCAAGATGTAAAGATGATAATGGATCTTAGGAGTGTGCCTACTTATAGTTATCTACGTGGCTTATTCTAATTGAAGGTGTAGGTTGGTTGGTCCAGATTTATGCAAGTTTCGACGTAGGCGGCGCTAGCGCATTGCCTTGAGTTGCCCAATTAAGGAAGACGACAGTCTTGTTTATGTTTTAGTAAGTCCTCAAGACCAAGAAAGGAGTTACTGTGCAGCATTTAGTCAAACACACAGTTTTTTCCACATTGAGTCACACAAAAGGTTTTGAGTCAAATTAAGGTAAAAGGGTATTGTTTTCGAAACCTTTAAGGGTTCCAGATGGTTTGGTTTGTTGTTATTATTATGATTGTGACATAGGTTTGCTGGTCCGACAATTTTCTTTGACAATTCGCTCCGCTAATTCACCTGCAATTGCAATGCAAGGAACAACGGTATCGAACAATAGAATTGTATCCTTTCGTTTGTGAGCAATAATTGTGACACAATAATTGGATATCTCATTGGGTGTCTTTCTCTTGATATTGCAGAATCTCAGCTAACTTACTCACTTTTGATGTGTTCTCGGATGCTTTACATACTTATAATTTTCAAATTGTTACGCGTTAGACAATTGTTATTATTAGATTGAGATTTTTTATCTATGTCAATAAGTTCATTCATAATTGATATTTTTGCTTGTATCTGTTTGAGAAGTGTTAAAAATGTGGTTAAATTTCCATAGTTTTATTGAAAATAATATGAGGGTAGAGCTTGTTTACGTGATATTTGATCCTTTTGATAAGAATAGAGCCGTGAATATTACAGCGCAGTGCATTCCCTTCCGCTGTAATAGGATTATTAGGGCTCAGCTCAGACGTCAATAGGGCTGTGCAAAGGTACCCACTTATGCAAATTGATAACATTGTTTGTTATTTATTTGTTAGGACTCCAGTCTCCGACTGAATAAACTTTTCACCTCTCATTCAAAACATGAAGATTTATTAAAACTTTTTTGCACTATAACTTTTGTATGATTGGTGAATTATGCAAAATGTTTTATGATTAACTGCTGTTCTTCACTCAAATTCAAATTAGAAATTGTAATTTAGATAAACAATAATAAAAGCCACACACGCTTTCTTCTCTGTTCCGTTTTACTCTGTCGTCCCCCATCTTGCGAAGAAGTCTTGCGTTCCGACTCTATAGGTATATCGCACATACTTAGATGCAATTTGTTTACACCTTAGTTCGTTGCACTGTATCTCTCTCCAGTCACGTTAGTTAACTCTTTATTTATTCAACGGCAGGACATTGAACAGGCATCAACCCTACCAGCCAGGAGTAACAGGATAGCTCGGTTCGCGTTCCGGGAAGCCATCCGTCTGCGGGGAGTTTAGTCGCGTCCGTCGCGGCCTTTAACCCTTTTAAGCCATATGGCGTGGGGTTGGAAAAACTAGTCTGGTCTTGTCATGGACTAGACTTGGTCAGCTAAGACTATAGTCTTTTACGATAATATAAGCCAGAAAACCTTAAAAGCACAGGCTAACGGGCTTCTTTTCGGCAAGCTCTGTACACTACCTACGTTTGCAGAATGAACTTAATTTATCATGCTTGCGACCTTTTCCCTAATAAGTTCATGCTAGTGTTAACTGTCAAATACTACTTCATACGGAATGACGTTCCATACTTGAATTATTCGTTAGTTAGTGCTTATTTGTCGATGTTGAAACAAGAGGCCTATTATAAAAAACGAAATCCGTCAATACGATAATCGTTTTGCGGATCCGAAACATTTCGTAGTAAGGATTCCATACTAAAAATGTTTCGGATCCGAAAAACGATAATCGTATTGACGGATTTCGTTTTTCGTAGTCTACTACTTCAGGACCTTAAAATCTTTGGGCTCGATTCTGTGTCCTTGTCGTCCATTACTTGGGTGTAGACCTATATAAGACATAAATAGTAGAGACTATTCATGATTATTTTTCTATCATTCCCTAAAGTATTCATGATAATTGAGCAGTCACATACCAACTGTTTGCACAAATGGTATTAAACATAGAGATAGTGGTGGGGCAGAGACTTGAACAAGTGAATGTATTAATAACATATGGAATCACGGTCAAAATCTAAAGTCTATACAAAATGTTGATGTAATTTTAAAGCAGTCGTGGCCGAGCGGTTAAGGCGTCTGACTAGAAATCAGATTCCCTCTGGGAGCGTAGGTTCGAATCCTACCGACTGCGAACTTTTTTTTCAAAATTTTCAACTGTTACTCAAACATTTTTATCTGCGACTCCCTTACCGCGAACACTTGGTTTTAATGTTTTTATATGAGCGAATAGCTAGATCAGAGATAGGGCCTGTATTCCTGTATGGCAAATGCATTTTATCTAAAAAGCTCTGTTACTTAAAGCAAAGTCCATCCCGCCTATAGTCTTCATCAAGCGAAAAATTAAACAAAAGAATCACTGGCCGCAATCACAATTATTTAGCTTAAAGAAAAAAAAAACAAAGATTGCAACTGTCTCCGCTACAAGGAGTTCAGAAGTTGTGGGCAGCGACAGTCACGCACGGGCAGCTAACTGACAATGGAGGCGCGCCCTCGCGGAAGCTGTTACATGCTCCGCTAAGCTCTCAGCCGCCTCTGCGCCCCTGGTTCCGATGGCTGGGAAAATGATAAAAGTTGGGTTTATTGATGCTTAAAAGTCTAAATTTGCTTTAAACAATGGCGATTTTATTGTTGTTTAACTGTTCGTAGCATTTCGTAGCACACCATATTAATGACTGAAACCGCAGACCGCTGAATATTTTTTATATTTTTTTTCTGATAAGTTTTTCTGTGCATACGTTTGAATGATAGTTTGAATCATATCGATCATCGTCATCACCTATATAAACAAGTATCACAGTCACGAGTACCTACCTATCTACTACGTACGTAATACTTACATAGTAAATAACGGGCATAGTCGAATAACGAAATTTAATTATCACGAATCACAAAACAATTTGATGTGTGAACAATGTTAACCTTATTTAGATCAAAGTTTGGCCAACATACGCCGGCTGTAAAGCAGGGTGTTCTACAGAACGACGCTTTGATCGGGCCTTCGCCCTTTTACGATATCTGTTCATTAACGCGCACAATGCTCATAGACAGATAGTGTCAATTAGTGCTTGCCATCCGATACTGCGGCTTTGTTTATACTGGACATAGCATAAATAGCACAGCCTCTTGATAAGCTGTAATCATCTCTTGAGGCTCGATACTTTCGACTAGTTATTTCAGGTATTTGTCATATTACGGGCTGTTCCAAATTTAGTAGTTGATAATAAATAATTAATATAATAATTTTAATTTAGTTTTATGTGTTTTTTTAATTACCTAGCATTTGCCCGGAAGTAGGCTATTCCACGTGTTTTTAGTTTGGAGTTATAATTCCGGAAAGTCAAACGTTGGTTGTTTGTGCGTTTTCAAACCCCTCAGTAGGTACGTTTGATTACATAGTTAAAAGGTTTTTGGAATCTCTTTATTTTAATTAAATATACTTGAGATGGCTGGTCTCTACTCTTGGTTTCGAGCCACGTAGTACAAATTGGCCGGCTGGATCTACAAATCATTTTATGACTCTTAAATTAGTTTCTCGATTCAGTAATTTTAGTGGTCTACCATTGTGGATGTGGTTTTGAGCTTCTTCTGACGATAGAATGAGTATTGTTATTGTGATGACTTTCATTGGCTTAGTAGTTTGTGCGGGAGGAAATACCTCATGAAATTAAAAACATTTTAGAAGCGCTCTTTCTCTTAACTACTAGCTAGTTCCGTATATCGTAGGATGTTTCGAGCACCCTAGTATGAAATGACTTGTTATGAAGGCTATATGTTAACGAAGGTCTATGACAAAACTGTAAATAAATGAAGTCCAAGCCTTCGTCGAAGTAAGCAGTAAAGTATACAGGCATTAAACAGCGATCATTGAAAGATTCAAGGAAGTGCAATAATGCGTTGAATTACCGATGATATGGACGTAAAACGGAGATGTTTTGATAGCCTCCGGGCTAATCCGCAATGTGTGGGGGCGACTGCGTTTACGCTGACCTGTAATATCTTGCTTAAGATGGTTGTAACTTTTATATGCACTCATCTATTTTGTCTTGTGGCTATAAAAGCAATCTTGGAGTAAGGCAGTATTGGAAAATTTCGGATACTAACTAAGCTCATCTCAAAATTTCATATATACATACATAGACAAATCAAATATTATTTAGGAACAAATAACAATTCTTTGGGCTGCTATATATCTTCCACAGTATAATGCAACGTTGAGGAAAACTTTCTTAGTATAGATTTGTAATAACACATAATATTAGTACTTTACGATTGTAAGACTTGCAAAAAAAAGAGGTTTTAATCAGTGCTCGTACGCGATCTCTCCTCGAGTAGTAATAAAATAATAACAATATTTTATTCGAACCGTAAACCACTAATGAATGGGGCACTAACACATTTTTGCTGTCACGTCATAAAAGTTGTAGCTTTAAATTGCTCTTGCGCGAATTTATTGTGGTCGATGATTAACGCCAATTCGGGTTGAAAGATCGATATCATAGTAAATGGATAAATAATGGTGGATATAAAAAACAACTGACTGTCGCTTTCACAGCGGAATAAGATCGCGAAGTGTCGGTCACCGTGACGCGGAGTAACGCGGGGGTAATTGGCCCTATTATATTTGATGACCACTGTTATTAGCAGTGGCCACTTCAAGATGATCTGTTCAAAGTAGATCTATAAGCTCACGTTTGGTCGTAAACGGTACAATTTGCACAAATTAACTTATTGAACTCGTAAATCGCTGACGAATCCACGCTTATCGATTGTTAACAAATGATTAACTAAATCCGTTGAGAATTAAATTGGGAATAAAAATTTGCGCTTTTACTCGCTTTCAAGATAAGTAACATGTCATTCAAAGCCCATGTAAAAGCCCAATCTTTAATGATAACATTGTGCGTTTATCATCGGGGGTCATGTAAGATTGGTTGCCGGTCCAGCCAGGGAAATGACTGAGTTTCACCTGCACTAATGAGGCGTAATGGAGACGCGGCTTCAGGCTACCGCGGTCGCCTCAGGCCCCTGTCTTACCCGACGTTACTACTACCTAATCATTTGCTAATGGTTGCAGATGATTGATTCTTATGTACTCAAACGGTTCGTAATAATCGTTGTTGAGACCAAACGTTCAGGGAAACATGATTCTTAGCGGTCGTTACCGACAATTTATGGAAAATGGAAACTGATTTTGAAGACTGTCATTTGTTTAAGCATAAAGATATAGATGAAGTCCAGTTGTTATAACAGATGTAAACATTATGTTCAATGTTCAAGAATCAATCTAGAAATTGGGTCTGGTAACTTTTGATTGAAATGCTGCCCTTTCTTCATACAGTGCCTCAAAGACCGAATGTGAGGCAGAGACCCCCCAGATCACGCCACGCCGCCACTCGGTCCTCCGATTGCGTTGCTAGGGTAGATGTTAAGCGATTATGGTCAACGATTTGTATTGGCATAAGTTTTTATAAGTTATTTGTAAGTCGTTGATCGTCGACGTTCTCTGGCTGATAATGATGATGACAATAAAAAAAGTATATAAATTACCATGGAAATTAGCCAGGAACATAGACGAGTTTTCCTCTACAAAACCTTTCCCAACTTTCCCCATCCTTAAGTCCACCTTCTCCTAGTCCTCACCCTGATCCTTTGTCCACAGAGTCAGATCCGCAACAGATTGCCGCAGCGTCGAGCGGCTGAGTTCAGAGGTGTTGCAGCACATGAGCATTCTGAGCTCGCCCTCTGAGAGGTGAGACTGGTTCAAGCATTTGCAGTAGTTCGTCATACGTTTTTGTGGATAGTTAGACATTTTACCCACGATATTACCTGGTGGGTGGTAAGTGACGATATGTGTGAGATGTAGTCTTCTTAGCGAGTCGATGGTAAAGCTACTTAAATTTTTGTTGCTCTTAGTATATTCGACGGGAACTGCCGTTTCATTTTGCACACAATATCATAAGGTTCTGTAGGTAGAGTACAGACAGAGTCACAATGTAAAAGAGACTGCATGAGACGTCGATGAAATGCTTCTTCAGATGTCTTTGACTTTGATGATATTCAAGTTGTATAGGAAACAATAAAGATGCAGTGTGAAGTGATTTGCACAATTGATTAAAATTGAGCTTTGTTTTATAATGAGAAGGAATATAAAAGTGATGTTTTAATTATCAATGACTAATTCTTCACGAAATAAATATTTATCTAACAATCCAATGTACGGTATTGGATATCAGACCTAACTTTTTCGCGTATAAATAGGCGGCATGCAGGCCATTACAAAAGTTTGCATATTTCCAGCCAATTGCTTAGAAAAACTGTTCTTTTTTGTGATCAATCTTATTACGTAAAGGGTACTTGCGATGGCATGTGACATTGTTTGAGTTGCTTTGAATTCGGCAGAGCCGGGACCGGGTGGCACGGCCCGAACCCGATCGATAGAACAAATAATGCCTGTGATTGATGACTATGATGAGAACGCGAGACGATTGTTGTATCGAGTGTGCTCTGACCTGGATCGGAAACCTACATACAAGATTTGTCTTTAGCTGGTAATTTCGCGGGTTTTAAATTATCGAGGGCAGTACTTCGGCAACAAAGACCGCTGAAACGGATTGATTAGTCGAGCGGTGGTTGATTAAAACTGAATTCAAAGCGTCAGCTTTTTAATTTACTGGTAATCTTTGTAGGTATTGATTACATTATTATTTATACCGTGACCATCTTAGGTACTTGACCTGTGGTCCTCCCTCCTGCATATCTTTAGGTAGGTCTGCTTGCATCCACCACTATTTCAAAAACTTTGCCATAGATCCAATGAAGTTTTATTCTATCTTCTGTGGTTGAATAATATATAGGGACCGTTGTTGAGCATAAGATCCGTATCCGTAGCGGTAGGAAAGTTTTCAAGATTACGAGTACAACTGGCAAGCTTGCTAGAGCGCTGTAAAGCAAATTGGCACTTATCTTAGTCATGACAACCCCTGGATCTTAGCATCGCCATCAATGCATGCCCACGTAAGCGCGCTAATTGAACGATCCCTTCCTGCACAGTTAAAAAGTCGTTGTTAATCGCGGTGAGAGTAAAATTCAATTAGATAGCCAGCCACGCAGGGCTCGCGGCAATGCTGAAGGATATCTTTGATTCTTGCTGCTTGTGACGATATCTCGGTGCAGTATTTTAATTGGCTCATTAACCAATTGTATACAATTCTTTAATAATATAGGTACCACACAATCTTGTCGAATTGCCAGTTGATAAATTTAAACACGTTAAAAACACGCTTATGTCTAAAGGCTATTACAAGGTTCAAGACTATCTAAACGACACGAATGTGTGTTCCGTCCAGCACCGACTGATGTACTTTCCTTTGATGATTTTGATTTTACGGCAGCTAGTGGTGACTGAGTTTGTTCCGGCGTTTCTTCTCAGCACTTGCCAATTGTCTAAGCGCTGGTAGGGCCCAAAAGATAAGGAGACATGTTTCGGCTTTTTCAGGGCACATTTATTTTTATTTTTTTCACTGTATATTTGATTTTCATAAGTGTCATTTCATGACCTAAATTGAAATTAAAGATTCTGAATTTAGAATTTTAGAAATTTGAATAAAGCATTGCTAAGTTTTATATTATTCAGGCTACGTAGGCAGTTGTCAAATAATTACAAGCTGGGAAGCAGTTAAAACCTTACATAAATCAGTTTAATACTTTTATGTCGACGACAACGATGTTGTGTCCATGAGCTTGCAACTTTTCGCCAACTCTCGTCAACCTGTAATGATTACAAAACTTTACAAACTAGCAATAAAAAACGTATTAGCAATAAAAACTCAATTTTTTAATAAAGAGTCTGCCTAAGTCTGTTTTAGCTTTTTGAAAAAAAAGTTGAATAATAGAGTAAATAGAGTAGACGGAAAACAAAAAGTACTTTTGTTCAATTTGTAACCACTGAGTCGTATTTTTCTCTTAAGCACTAAAGTTCTCCCAAGTGATTTGTGTTTCGAATAGCGTATGCAGATTTATAGCGGACAGGAATCACAGTTGTTGCCGGTAATGACGGCTACTTACCGCGTGTCGTGACCGGCGCCGGCGTCTCATTTCGCGGCACGTGGCTGTCGGCGGTGGAATGTCTTTGCCTGTGCAGGGGTTGCAAAGGCTGAAAAAAGTACACCTTTAAAAAAAATTAAGTCGCTCCCGCCTCCCTCCACTCAACATACTCAACTAAAAAAACACTCAACATGGGACCATTGAACTACTATTACTACGTATGGAACTGACATCCCGAACAAACTTCGGGCGCCAAAAGTTGATGGTCCCAGACCATCAACACATGCGCGGCATCACAGTCACTCACTCCCGCTCGTAGCGTTAACTAATGTGACATTTGGTCAATCAATTTGTCAAAAATGCCGTCTTGCGTTTTAAAAACATGCAAAAATAAAACCAACAGGAATCTAAAAGATACCGGCGTTACTTACCATCGTTAAGAAATTAAAATGTTAACTTAAACCAACATAAAGATTTTTTCAAAATGTTTTAAATGTTTTGCATGAAATTGACGCCATTTTATATGAAAATCAAAGATTATAAAAAGTCACGCGCACAGAATAGAAAAGTAGGTAGGTAATAAATAGAGGTTAGACAATGCGATTTTGTGATATTTCATATAACGTGTTTTACATTTGTAGTTGTATTATTCTCGAATTATTTCGTATGAAAAATTTAAAAGTTTGGGGGAGGCTTTTGCCCAGCAGTGGGACAGTAATAGCTAACTAAAAAAAAAAGATATGAATTAAAAATATAAATATCATTGGAGTTTTTGACCTACAGATTTTTATTTACTAAACTTTTATTTCTTTAGCGTTTAAAAATAACTATTGATTAAAGTAAATAACGATTAAAACATTTTGATAAAATGATATTCATTCAATGCGATTAAGTTCAGTAGGCACAAACGTCTGTGTCACTTCTGCGGTTTCATATTCAACATTCAAAATTTATGGAATACGTCAGTCTGTTGACAGTTCACATAAAAAAAATGCGCACATTTTTTGCTTGGCATAGCGTCTCTATACGTAGTAGTAACAGCTCACTGCATGGGACTGCATGTTTTAGGTAGGGTGAAGATAGATTTTCGACGTTAGTCTATTAGTCGTATTTTAAGCTAGCTTGTGATCTTTCTTGAGCTGCATTTCGTGCGAATGAACCATCCTGTTTGAAATTATGCTGAAAATGCCTGCCGATGAAATATTTGTAGTTTAATGAAAATACGAATGATTCGATTTTCATTTCTTTGACTTACTTTAAACGGAAATGTTTGTGCATGCGCTTATATTTTTTGTGAAAAGCAAGACCTAACCCTAATGAATGAAGGTAAAATAATAGCACATTGTCCAATGGAAAGCGGACAGTGCCGGCCTGGCTCTCTGAATATTTATGCCTCGGGGTGCGTTTTGTGCACTTGACCGGTGCGTGACGTCACGATTGCATTGCCGTGCATCTATTCCACGCTGCGAACAAATTGATGAATGGCTGTCACAGGCCTCTCTGCTATGATAGAGACGGTCGGATACTATCTCTGGAGTAGAGACAACATGATTCTACTGAATAGAGACAAGTGGAAATAATGAAACAACTTCCATGAAAATTTGTGATTTAGTTGGCTTTGAGTATTTAAAATTGAAATTAGTAACGCAAACTGTTTTATTTAACCAAATAATAATAGCATGCTGAAATAAAACGGCTTAGTTACGTAGAAAAGTAAAAACTTATTTACTATTAACCAATGGCCATACCATTGATTTTCCAAATCTTTTTACATTTGAAGTGAGTCTGTATTATGCTGTTGAGTTAACTAACGCAATAACTGTCTGTTAGTTAGTATATAAAATTACATTAAAGACCACGCTAGACTAATAAAATGTGATTTCACTCCCCTTTCTCAAATCGCATAAAGTAACATTGTATCTTTGTGTCCAAGAATGTTTGACACTCCGCTAACAATTTCACTGACCAAAGTGCGGTAATTAAAGCGACTAAATATTTATAGTTCCACTATTTCGCCTTAGAATGTTGTAGTATTTCGCTACTAATAACCCAAGTAACATTGTATACGCTTACATAATTTGTGTTGAATGGGTCTAGCAGGTACGTGTGAATGATTTTCATTGTAAATTAGGTACCTACCCCTATCTATGGCACTATACCCTTCGACATACCGCTTTGCAATTCAAAGAAGTCTTTGATAAGGTTTCAAATTCTTGTCGCATCAATGTCATTTAAAAATGCGACCTATGCTATGACACATTAGCTTCTTAACGTACCGTGGGCAAAAGCCCAAACCAACCAACCTACATAAAAATGTAAGTGGTAGTAATGTCTTTATTTGGAGATAGCAGGAGTTATTAACTAAAATTTTGTGGGGCAAAGTTGGTTTTTCTTTCAACTACGTGTAGGCGCTAGTTCATCAAGCACTAAAATGTAATCGTTCCCATCCTAGAATAGTTGCGCAGCATTGTATATAGGACTCTATTGACATGTCTTGGTCTGCTACAGTCTACTTACTACCTTCGCTGTCTAGGGTAGATTTTATTGACCACCGACTTCGCCCGCGGGCTCAATTAAGACATGAGCAATTAACAGCTGACCGTGTGTGGAGATATATTGCAATTTCCAATACGTGTTTCCTGTCGTGCTGCTTGATTATTTATTTTGACCGGTGGATGTGTGTTGGGGTTTCGCTAAATGATGTTAGATGATAAAGTGTTGCAGGCTAGAATAAACTATTATGTACTTACTAACAAATTGTGTACATTATTTTCTGAGATGTGGTTGGCGATGGAGAAGACTGAGGTGCTTATATTTTATTTTATATTTATATTTTATATTTATTTATTGAGGTACAGCAACAAAATACAAATCAAGACTTAATCTAAGTTACACTGGTATACAATATCACGTTTAATTTGCATTTAGTAAGGTTCATCTTTAAATATTTAAAATTAGAACACAAAGATGAAGAAGTTAAGCCAAAACCCATTTCACTCTCGGCCATTCCAAATTTCTTTTTGATTTGTGATATGTTTCTAATCGATTAGGGTAAAACAAGGAGGTATTATTCTAAGTACATAGGTATAACATAAATATCTAGTTTCGTATTTATCCAACCAAATTCTCCCCCCCACGAACATGTCCTACGCCCTGTTTGAAGTTCACTCAGCTTTTCCTTTTCAATTATTGAAGCTATTTAAAAAATAACACTGTCCAGAATAATGCTATGAATGTAGCATGGTGTGTAGCCTGGCGGCTTTCTACAATTATCCTAATTAAACGAGATTTAGAGTTTCCTTCAGCATGTCGTTATGAACTAGTTGCATCAGTCGTTATGTCTAACACTATAATTAATTAGGTAGAGTATTTATTTCCTATTGCTGGTGTAATTAATAAAAATTAAATCCATTGTTTTTCTAAACTTTTGACCCACTGACTGTATCATTTTCAATGTTATTTATAATTGCAATGTAGAGTTACATTAACACGTCCCGGGACAGTGAACGCCTACAGCCGTGAAAACAATAAAACATCTATTGTGTCTGGAATAGTATCCCGGAACATGTTAAGCGTGTTGCAGGTTTTCGGTGCATTCAAGGGTTTAAAGTTATCCCAACTTTATGCTTTCTGATAAGTTTTGTTTAACTGTGGGATCCAAGGTAGTTCAACGTTTTTCTTGGACTTCAAAGTCTTCGGTGGTATGAGATCCTGATTAAATCAATCTGTAGATTTTTAACCTAGAAGAAAACAAAAATTACACTGTGAGCATTTAGACATTCTACCTAAACCGTAATCTGTAGATTTTGGCTACTCAGGACTATCCATAAGAAAATCCTTCAACTCTATGTCAAAATGTCATAACACACTATAACACGTTGAAAAACTTGTCAAATGACTTTCAGGGTAGCCAGCCAGGGTCGTTGACCCTCGATTTTCCGATTTCCCTCATTAGTGTGCGCGCGCGCACGTGTTCGCCATAAGTCATAGCGTTGTTGCTTATCATCTGCGGTTGATTCATTGACCATGTTTACTATGGGTTACTATTGACGTCTCTACATGGTTGGTAGGTGAATCTTGCTTTGAGATTTATAATATATTTGCACTACGGTAAGAGAGTTGGCATTTTACTGTTTCTACAGCTTTCATTGCGCGTCCTTAAAGTCATTTACCGGATTGAGTTATTATTAAGTAGTCATTTTTTATAATTTTGTTGCAATCATCCCATTAAATGTTAACTAATCAATGGTTGCCATTCAGAAAATGTTTTCATCTTATGAAAAGGAAGATTTTCACTATAGAAATTGAAACTTGTTTATGTTCATTCAACCACCAGAAGCACATTTTATTTTAGTGTTCTTGTGCGTTTGTTTTTTTCATTTCCAAGTAGGTACGTAACCAAAAAATACCTACCTACCTACGCTGTGCCGTTCCATGACATACTCAACATTAGAATAAGAATAATCTTATCGTGATCGGACTCTCGGAGCAAAAGTATAGATAAAAAAGAAATGGCCGCATTATTCAAATGTGCGTGTTGAAAGCTGCAACCGTCACAGGGGAATTCGGCTGAGAACAAGACTGAAATATTTTTTTTGTCGGAATCAACTCTCCTATTTGGAAGACATTTTTGTGACTATTTTCGTTTTGAATGAGATGTGGAGTGGACGTTATTAAAATATTTTCGTTTCAATCTGAATATAATGATTTTAGCATCACTTTATACATGAAGAAAATACATACTCGGAAGCTTGTTGAGATAATTTTATTAGGATACTAGTAATTTTATAGAAATAAATTTAAAAATTGATTTATACGAGTATGAGCTGACCACAACCAATTTAGTTCACCTGAGAATAAATAAATCTACACAATAGAGAAGAGCCAAAAAGTTTTATTACCTCTGAGGCAAGTCAGAAGATACGTTTACTTTTTGATTTATATAAATCATGGGACCCGGATACATGACAATAATTCATGTCGATATATGATACAATTGTCGGCTTAAGCCACCATCAGACTTTCCAATCTTTCAATTGTAATGCGATATCGTATATCTCACTCGGAGTATCACAACATAACATACATACCTCATCTCATGCTTTCTTATGTTTAGGGTCGTGCGTGACAAAAAAATGTGTTTCTTTTCTGATGCAATTGAATAAAGAATTAAATTTCACCGTATTGTAGAATCAGAGTGGATGGTGAGTGTGTGATTATTTTATCTCCGTTTTATTTCCATTCAAAATATCACATCCAATAGCTATTACAATCAATCAATCAAACAATATATTTATGCATGGTACAGCCATGCAATAAAATTATTATATAGATAATAAAATAAAATATATCGGAAATTATACAACAGATCTTACTATTTTACAGGCCTTCTTCTACCAAGCTACTCTTCTTAATTATATCAAACTTCTAAATTAAGTTATACATAATACGGTACATTTTTAAATATCCAAGTAACGCCGTGAAGTAGAGCATCTATTCCCTCATCTCTTCGCATAAATTCAGATTCTTGATGTCATCAAGTTAACTTACTGAACTACTTTCTTAAGAGCCTTTATCGCGAATGCGTCGGGACCAGTTCAGGCGAACACAATGCGCGCTGACAACACACATATGCACTTGCGCCTGTGTGCGTAGAATGGTGTACAATCCGTCGAACTAACCATTTTGATCCGTTAAGTCGTAAACTGATGATAATGCTAGTTTGCATGTTGTGTCATTTAATACTTTAATTTACTAATGAATGTATTTTTATTTATTATTAGTACGTGTATATAATAAGTGTATTATTATTTATAATGAAAGGCCATAAAGATTATTTATGCAACACGAAACATTGATACAATGCATGGATTGACTTCTTTAATAGTAAATTTATTTACCACTAGCTTTTGCCCGCGACTCTGTTCGCGTGGACTTCGTTCGTCCCGTCTAGTAGCGCAAAAAATGTGTTTTTTTACGACCTCACATTAGAAACCTCAAAAATTGTAGCCTATATGTTATTCTGATGTATAAGCTATATTGTGGTAAAGTTTCATTCAAATCCATTCAGTAGTTTTTACGTGAAAGAGTAACAAACATCCATACATCCTTACAAACTTTCGCCTTTATAATAGTAGTAGGATAATTATTTTTGAACTTAAGGAACACAAATAATTAAAATTAGGACTGTTTTTTTAATGGTCACATAAGAAATATTCGTCTGATAAAATACATTACCTATTGCTGATTTTAAAACGTTACCTATTTGTAGACAATTTAAAAAAAAACAAAACGTACGAGCATAGTTTTTCAAAATATCAAATCAGTACTGTCAATAAATCTTTATTGTCAAAATTAGACAACGTTTAAGGGGTGGAAAACGTTTTCTCTTTTTGTATGGAAGCTTGCGCGCACACGATCCTCTTAAAATAACATTACTACTACATTTATGAATAATTAAATCAAGAAAATCGGAGGAAAAGGTTTCATATGAAATTCTATTATGAAATGTAAAAAAAAAACCTCAAATTTAATACACTCTTTTATGTATTAAATTTGAGGTTTTTTTTAAACTAGTTTGTAAATATTTTTATTATGTGTATTGTTTACATTTGAAAAAAAAAATAATGTTTTATTTTGTTCTAGAAAAAAATCAAAATCAATGATTCTTCGACCTTCAATCACAAGATTAGCCGCGGGCGATACCTCTTTTTCGATGACCTGAAAATCACTATGTATCAATATTATAATGCATAACAGACAGATAAGTTCTTAATAACAAGATGAGCTTCTACATTACCATTATTTTACTGTCATCAATCTTCAGTGCTCATCTCAGGCATGAGTAATTTCATCATTTACTTTTGTATTTTCAAAGTAACTAGCATTATCAATATTTTTCGTGCTATTAACGTTAATATTTTCAATGCAAAGCTTAAAGATAACCATAAACTAGTTAGTAAGCAGACAAAGCATGAAATCTAAAAGCATAATTTTGAAGGAAGTGGTAAAAATAACGAAATTTTAGCCTTAATAATATGCTCAATGGAAAAAATAGGTCACCATAATACTTTTGCATCTTTGCACTTTTTAATCCAATTCTACAAAAAAAAAAATACAAGATATAACAAAGCTGAAAACCACGGTTTATTTTTCACGGTTTTGTCACACCCTGTATTTATTGAATTCTGATAGATTTTGAAAGTGATTTTTGAATGGAATGAATTACTCCCTTTGCTATTTTAAGTATAAAGTTATTTTTGGGAAATTAATCAGGTGATCAATTATTTATAACCATTACAAAATGATTAATTAAGTAAAAGTAATCAATTATAAACCACAATATAACACTGTGCTCATTATTTAAAAGCAAATTTGGAATTTATTAGCGACAAAATAAGCAATTTGCTCTGCACACACGCACACACACACACACACACATCATCCGTAGTTATCGTATAGAATGTTAAAGAAATGAAAACACACAATGTGCTTAAAAGTACTAGTTGGTAAATGTATGTATAATCATGCAAAATAAATAACTATTGCGTAATGACTTAATAAAAACATTCCTTATCAAAATGTTGTATGAAATTAGTACCGTCAAAAGTCAGAACATTCCAGGTAGTGAAGTAATTGGTTGTATAAAAATTTGGGTATAAGTATTGCTTGAAAACATCGACCATGTACCCACTTACTTACGAGTAAGACAAAAAAAACTTATGAAACGTTGCCAGGTTTAGATTTGAAAACTTCTGTGAACTAAGCCCGTGATATCAAATAACCAATCAGAAGCGAGCAAATCATCAACAAAGAGAATCTCACACACCCGCACTCTTGTAATCAACTGACGATTTTTAGAATAAATCTAACATTATCCGTCTACTAGGTATATGATCGATGCTTGGTAATTATTAAAAAGATAAAAGGTCTTCCAAAATTAGGACCAAGTTCAAAGGTTAAGTTCAATGTTCTAAAGTTAAGAAAAAAATATAATAAGACTTTACTTACACATACATACAAAAATACTAAATTATTTATTTCATAAATATAAACAAATATATGAAACACCTGTACGTACAAGGTTATGATGCTTGTATCACTATGTTTCAAATTCTTGGAAATCCTACATGTTCTGGATATAAGTGTAAAAGAAACATACCCAATATAACAATGAGTTCCGAGTTTTCCTGAGTTCGGTTCACATATAATGAATTATAATATAAACTATTTAACCAACCTTTTAGCCCTGGCTTTAGATATACTATCGTGTAATGCTCCCTTTCGAGACTTGGAGGTAGCCAGGTTATATTTTTTACATTTGTTTCCCATATTTGAAAAACTGTAACAACATTATTGTAATTCAAGATTTTTTTACTAATTAAATAATATTATTCTTCTTCTT
Source organism: Pyrausta aurata (assembly GCA_963584085.1). NCBI lineage: Eukaryota > Metazoa > Arthropoda > Insecta > Lepidoptera > Crambidae > Pyrausta > Pyrausta aurata. Next base: position 5,333,575 of record OY757272.1, on the reverse strand, counting down.
CTTCTTCTGTCTCGCCTTATCCCGTTACGCGGGGTCGGCCTTCCCAATCATGCGACATTTATTTCTATCTAGAGCGTCTTGCTCTTGGAGTCCTAATACTCTCATGTCCCTTTGGACATTTGTCATCCAGGTGGTATAGGGTCTTCCCCTTCCCCTTTTCTTGGTATCAATGGAAAGGCACTAATTAAATAATATTAATTTACAAAATATTATAATTACCAAAATTGCTTAGTCGCACTATATATTCACTCGGCGCCAAGGATCACGCGAGGTTTTGCGCGTTAACTCGAGCGATACGTCCTCATCTTGTAAAGCCTTGCGGCGGTCTGATTTGAAACTGTTTACGAGGATGGTTTTATTGCAGTTTTGAAACTAAATACTAAGAATAAAAAAAAAGGATTTTAGCTAGTTTTTGTTTCGATTTGCGTAGAAAAAGGCATGTTTCTATACTGTGTACCTTTATTTCGAAGAAAAAAGGACTGATTATCCGAAATAAACGTGCAATTAAATCCGCCTTTTTTTGTAAGTTTCGCTTTCTTTAAGGACTCGTATCTTTCATTTGGAACAGAAATTTCAAAAATTGACAATGCAATATTTAGTTGAGGATCTGTTTAATAACAAAAGTTCAATTCTATGTAAAACATGCACGTGATTTTGAACACATGAGACTCCAAAGTAAGCCCCGTAACATAAATTTGAGAAACAGCTGTTCGTTTAGTTGTTATAGCTCACGTAAAATCAAATAACTTGGAAATGTTTTTTAAAAAACTTTTACTTGAAAGGATTGCCTACAATAATTAGCAATTTGAAGTTTCGTAGGATTCATTTTTGCAGAGTTCTTGAGCTTGGAAATCACGCTTATGGGTCATAATCGCCGTGTACGCTCTTAAGTACAAACAGTATTATCGTTTGTAACAATTATTTTATGGCCGAAGACGGAAATATTAAGAGTATAGTTTAATGTCAGCGCTAATGCTGACTTGCGCTGCGCAGGCGCCAAGAGATCTAAGCCTAAGTAGATTCGCCAGCCAATCGAACTATACATTTTTATTGGAAAATAGCTCCTATAACAACTGCATAAGATGCCGCCGTGTTTCGCTTGAAGTGTTGTTATCCGCACTGATTTACTGGCCGGTGTGACATAATCCTATAGAAATTAAGGGGGAGAGAATAGGAAATTAGATTGAGACTTTTTGCACTAATTTATAGAATCTAATTATTGGTTTCCTTGGAAGAAAATAGATGGTAAACCTTTTCCGCAATATTACGTTTTCTCGATATTAGGTATTAGTTAGAGGATAATGGTATGACGATACTTCACTAGTAGTCACTTAAAAATGTTTCTAGGAATTTCTTACTTACCCTGGAATCTAGAGTATAGACTCTACATAACAAGGTTCTTATTGAATTTAGCCTTGTTTACTTTGACCATTCCCTAGGTATACTTATCAATGAATGAGTAGAGTTTTTACCCCCTTAGATTTTTCAAAATGTTTTCCAAGAAATTAAAATCATATTTTTTTTAATAACTGATGGATGAGCATTATTTTACTATCCAAACTCCACTTAGTTTTGATACAAACATGTAACTAAGAAAAACAAAAGAAAACATAGAGCAACAAACCAAATTTTTTTGATTAGATGTACACATCTACTACTTAGTTAGTACGTGTTACTAACAAAGACTGCACAATACCTCAAAAGTGCATCCATTGTCTGCAGCTTAACAAGGAGCACTAATAAAGTGAGGCATTATCCTGTCCCGCTGGTAGCAGATCGGATAATAAATAGACGATTATGAACTTGAACTAATGCATTGAATTATTTCCTGCGTCGCATTGAGAGGGTTAGCGAGTCGCGACCTTAGACAATTACAGTGGAAGTTCATATTTTCTAGCAGTTCTCATTTTATACCTATAGTATACCTACCTATAGACTCTTTTAAGTCAGTCAGTTCGTGTACTGACATTATTTTTGCACACGCATTGCCCGTTCTTTTACTGAGTTCAAAATCAAGTAGGGAGGTATTCAATTCGACCTGTATGTCCTCGACATTGTTGGAATTGGATAATATTTGGAATGATGCTCTAGTTAGCCAAGTTTCGTAAGTTATGTATGTTTGTCCACAGATTTCTAGAAAACAAAAAGTGATGTTATCATGATTTTTTTATAGTTCAGTCAGGTATATTCTTACTTAGGGAATAATACAAGTTTCCTCAAAATCAGTTTAGTAGTTTTTGAGATGTTGGTAAAAAAATAACGCTCAAGTAAAATAATATTTAAAAAAAATCTCTAACAAGCTTAAAATTACGCATTCCAACAAATTCATTTGGAGTCGGTGCATGATCTATAGCTTATTACGTCAGCCACTTACGTACAGCACAACAGTTTATGCACATCTTACACCGATCCCAAATTTGTTTCACCTAAATCTTAGACAAATGCGTTATTTATGTATATTAGTGAGTTTTCTTGACTGCGTCTTTTTTTCAAAAATCTTTGAAAAAAACTACATAAGTACTGTGAAACTTCAATGTTATAAGTAGATGACTTACCAAAAAGTGTTCACTTTACTTCGTGCCTAAGGCTATTGCATTATTTGCGAATTCAGCTTATGAGTACATACCAATTTCTCATTAGAATTTTGATGAATTTAAATACAGGTAGTGAGAACTAAAACGTATTGGTGAATGATTATTTGCTTCGAGTAGACTTTCACTATCAAATAAAAGCCCATCCAGTCATTCACTTTAAGGCTTCGGGTCACTAAATAATTCGAACAGTAGAAACTACTGCATAATTAATGGTCATTGGTAGGCATTTATTATGAAACATGATTCAATCACTATGATGGATCCGTCGGGTGTAATAGTGATAATTGAGTGATGATAGGATACGCCGGATAGTTATTAATGAGTATTATCATTTCCTAAAACAGATTGCGGAAATTGAAAGTTATTTCGGAAAGAAGTGTCTGCGAATAATTCGCGTTTGACTGAACTGATTTTGATGTGATTTTCAAAAAAGTATTTGTAACATTTACGAGAAGGTATTTTGTTGTTATCTATTTCCATTTTTATTTTTCTACAGAAACTCGTTATTTTATTTTTCTGCAGTTTATTGCAACATTTCCCCTGCTAGGGGGAGAAACGCACTTGTGTTGATTAAAAGATTGTAAGAAGCATCTAATGCGATCAAAGGACAATTTTAGTTTACAACCAGTTGAACTCTTAATAAAGTGCTCCTCCTCAATCATATGAAGCAATTACAATTAAGGATATTGATCATTTTCCTCTCGTCAATTCTAGCCACCATAATTGTTCCTAGATAAGTAGCGGAGCAATTGCAAAACTATAAAGAAATAAAATATATTAAAAATATGCGCCAGACAACACACCAATTTATTCCTTGTGTTACGAAGTACTAGACCACGATAATGACGGGGGCGTCTCCCATACATACTTAAATACATAACAACATCCATGACTTAGGTACAAATTTTCGTGCTCATTACACAAACATTTGCCCCTTGCGGGATTCGAACCCACGACCGCTGGTTCAGTAGTCAGGAGCTCTAACCACTACACCAAACGTGTCGTCGAAAAACTATAGTTTGCTTGTGTGGTTAAAGACGACATTGAATTTAAAAGATAAATAAGTTAGAATAATAGTAAATTGGTGATTAGATTAGTTGTTTCCTTGTCGGAATCGAATTTATTTGTTGCTGAATGATAATAAACGTGTTTCTCCTCTATGACTTTAGTACTGCTGGGGTTTTGATAATCTACAGATTCGTGCAATTAAATACATTTACAACACAATCTGCTCTGCTCAGACCTATGGTTTACTGGTAGATAGTGCTTTTGTCATTAAGTCCGCCATATGTACAATATTATGTTTTGTGCATGAAGTGTAAAATAAATAAATAAATAATAAATGTCCTAAGTAGTCCTGGCGCGTTATCTATATAATACTTCATACAAAATTACGTTTATTATTCGTTTTGTTAGTGGTTATATGTCGATGGTGAAATAGGCCCATAGGTGAGGTAACATATAAAACATTTAGTATCGAATTCGATTATTTTATGTTCCTAACCCAACTGCGGATGTTCCAATACGTTATTATTATGGTGTGTTCCAACCATTTAACCCGTAAATGCCCGCGATAGCTTATTCGTATAATATCGTGGGAAAATTTAGTCCGGGAAAATTACACGCCTTCAACGATTTTCAATTTTATAGCTCGAGAAATTTTTATGGTAGACCTGTGCCGCAGTTATGTGAAAAAATCTAATTGAAAGTTCCTAAGAAATTTTCACTACAGAAGGATGTAAGGGAACTTATCCATTTCATAGATAAATCAGATGATCTATCGCTAAGAGTGATAATACCCTTTTTGAGACTTATTTCGTTCAATCAAAGTTAGAAAATGGAAGGACCGGTCGTAGACCAATAATTATAGTGACGACCCTTTTAACATAAGCTGTCCTAAAATTATACACTTGAGACTTAGTTTATAACTTTGTTTCAATAAACAAAATATCACACAAAAAAAATTTAAAGATAAAGGCCCCATAGAAATATTAGAAAAAACAACATCTCATTAGAAATGTATGCTTGTATACATAAGCATGTACATACACCTATTTTCCTCGTCATAATATAGTCGTGCATGCATGATAGTTAACAATTTGCGCTCGAAATATTCTCATAAACAAAAATATGAACAAATACCCCAAGGCGAGAGATGCTATAACTCTCGCCCATTCACACGTTAGTGCTTTGGTGCTGATATCTTTAAAGAGATTATTATCGGTTTTCCCTGTGCATTTACCGGTTATTACCGAAATAAATGGCCGCTAGGAATGCGACGTGATGATAGGCTGGTAATCATACAGGCTGTAGATCAGGAGGAAATGCTTTTACCAACAAATGTAGGGCCAATTATTGAATGCGTTTGTTGCTCAACTTGATAAAATGTGATATGATTTGTAAAGAAATAAAAAGATGTAAATAAAGTACGTAACTTAAGTTTTTTTGAGTTGAGTAGAAAACTTCTTTTGTCATGTGCTGAACAACATTCTCTTTTAAATCAATTCCTGGCATGTAAATCCATGCTGCTACCCTTTAACCTAGTTTCATATGCGAAACAATACATACTTACTTTTATAAGGTAAGACGATACAGAAGAACGTCATGTTGAATTGGTAGATACTAAACTAAAGCGGAAATATAAAGTTATCTTGATCCAGATGTAGCAGATGAGGAAAGTGTATAGCGTGTGCGTGTGTCAAAATAGATTTCTCGGTATTTAGACTTGAAATAACTTCAAAAGCCTGGATATTAGCCATAACATATGCCTGTTGGTCAACAGGTGTTCAATTTTGCTTCATACATCTGTACGCCGCTCAACAGATGCTCGCTTCATTAAGAAAATGCCTTTTGTGAATTAAATTACACCATTGTTCTTGTGTGGATTGTTTGCACAAATTAAGTAAGTCATAGAACATAGTTTGCTTAAATGGATATTACATATTATGAAAGATAATACTACACGAACGTCAGCAGTACTGCGAACAGGGAAATCAATAATGATGAGTTGATTGCCTATGGTTGACTGGTAGATATTTTTTTTGTATTGCAAATCAGCGTTATGGCCATTTGTAAAGTTTGTATTGCCTAAATGATTGGAAACTTTTGTATCTAAATTGGTTCAGTTTGAAGATTTTCCGTCAATATGGGTACCTTTCATAAATACAAACTATAACTGACAGGCATAAAATTAAAATGACATACACTACTCAAAGTGACTGAACTTTTCAATGTTTTTTTACGTAATAATTTCCTTATATAAACGCTTAATATCAATTTGCACTTCACCTTATTATGTAGATATCTAACCTACATGCTAACTTAGTTATACAGAAGAGAACCACTTCAAAACCTAGTTCGTGTACGGGCATAAGCCTTGCCTCATTATATCAGTGTTAGATAGTGCCAAGGTATTATGAGCAAATATTAACGTGTATTTTAGTAGGGCAGTGAAGAGGTGTAGACGAGCTACTAAACTAAAAAGGTTTTTGCTTTCGAATGACAACAGTCAGACTACTGTTTAACGCGAACAACAGTACCAACAGTTAAGTGAAATGATCCATGCCAAATGTATGGTTGAGCATGGGTTTAGCTTCCGTATTGATGGGTTCGCGGTAGACTGAACGGTATCAGGTCAACGACATTATGCCACTTAATTCGATTAGGTATCTCAACTTAGCATTTAAAATATCAAGAAGGAAAGATAATAAAATATATTTAAACAAATGGACTAACCGACTTCAGAAGCAAAACGCACTAAAAATATTCAATTTTAGGTGAACTAATCATTTTTGAAGTCTACTTATTTGTGCCATCGCATCGAGGCGATCTCAAGCACCATCAGGAAAAAAAAGTCGACTCTGAAACGGCTGATTCTAAGGTGCCTATAAAAATAAGCTATTGAATTCAAAATAATGACCTAGTAGTCATTACTCGTACAGCGTGTATGTTATTATGAGATGATCAATAAATAAAAGTAGTGTAATTTATTTCATTATTATGCAATCCCGGTGAGTGTGTATTCAAACAGCAGTAACTACACTCTGGTTACCGTTTCGTAATCCCGCCATCGTCCATACATACATATTAATCACACTGATTACCGTGCACTTTAATTTTTGATTAGATAAAAGAAGATCCACTTTGTTTAAATAAGTTGAAGTAGCGATCAATCAGATTCGGTTTCGACACTCCATGGTTACCATGGTTTTGTAAGCAAAAAATAGTCTGAATATTTGGTTTCTGGCTTGGTTTTGGGCTCTAGTATTTTGTTGCTTGAAACTATGTCACTATAAATTAGTTTTTACACCGCCAGTTTATTGTCAATTCTAGACAAATACCATTTAACTTATCAAGCTTAGCTTGCAGAGGTAACAGTAAGACAGTACTTTCACAATTCCGAACTTTGGACTATTATTTGTCCGAATATCTGATCTATACAAGTCTCATGATTACCCTAATATTTGGGGCATCCCGATCGATCGGCATGAGTTATCGCCAATAACGCTAAAGAACTGCGCATACGACGCCCGACACACACCGCGCGCCGCCGACTTTAGTCGTCAAAGATGCTTCAACATCGACGGAAAGTGATATGACGCCTTACTCCTGTTAATAAAATAAAAGAACCAAAAGAGAGTGTAGCACCCAACATATAATTTATTAGGATTCTCTTAATAAACCTTTTCTTCCTTATTACAACGTAATAATCCCATGCTTTTATTGTCTCTATCTAATTTTACTTCCAATCTTCCATCAACAGGAAAAGCATCAGGAAGCCAATTCTTGAGCAATTCATATACAAAAAAAGTTCACCGATCGAATTTTCTTTTTCAAAGAAAATACAGTTATTGCTTTATCCGGGTCACGATTTCTATGATAATGAACTTTTTTCGTAAACGAACTGAACGAGAATTGGCCTCCTGGAAACTGAAAATGTTAAGACAAAAACAGACATAATATAGTAGTCGCACAATTATGCAATATTGTGAGATGCAATATTATATAATCAAGTGCAAGGTCTCCGCGCTCTCTAAAGCGTGAAACTTGGTTGTAATGTAATTAATCAAAGTATCTATATTTTCAATGTATAGGTATTTTGTAAACAGTGCTGGAGCTTTTTAAAAACATTTACTGAATTTTGTGCAAAATTATACAACTGAAATCATTTTGAAAGCAGCTATATTAATTCTAAACATTCACTTTATCCTATTAAGTACCAATAAGCAGCAGTATTGACAGCCCTCAGAACACAGCTTTCGATTTCTAAACTGATCGCGATAATTAAACTTTACAATTACACAGTATAACTGCTTGGATGTCACGACGCGACCACTGGACGTCCGAGCGAGCTGCCTGACCACAAATCATAATAATCTATACATCTGCAGGCAATGGGGATGGTCAAGCCTAATGTCTGCCGTAACGAACCTCGATGATTTATTGAGCCGACACTACTCGAATGCTAGTGATGGCTGATGTTAGCACTGCAAATTGGAAGCACTAGGTTACAAATGCTACGAAAACATAATTGAAAATCCATACAAGAAAATGATCGATGCATTATTTTATTTATTATATATTAAAGACTTTGTGCAAAAATCGTGGTTTGAAAAGGTGGACTTTATGCTATAAGCAAACTTTGCCAGTCAAAGCTGTAGGTCATCCAGAGAAATGGCAGTTATCACTTTTTATGGGTCTTGAACGGTATGTTTCTGGCCTATCACGATACGAAACTTGGACGTGGCTACTTGTAATTGGTATTCCATAATTTGGACTGACGATACTGGTCAAGTAACGAACGGTGCTTATTTGAAGGTAGCGCATGCATGACTAATGTTAATTTCCATTGTAGAGATCCCTGTGCGTCTAATTTCCACTTTCATCGTTCAACATAGATGATTATTACAAAATAATCTTGAGTGCGACACGCGTTTGCATTACAGTATTATGTTATTTCAATCAAATTACGTCTCGATATCTAAAATGCTAGCTGTAATCAGATATGAAGCGAAATTACGCTCATCACTAGTTTAAAACTGTGTCTATATAATCAACTAAACGCAATCTGTATTCGTTTATCGAATTGAATAAATTGTAGTAATTACGCAGGGGCATAACCGTATTAGTCGTAATGACATTAGAAAACACCCACTCTATAACATTAAAATTGAAATTAGTTCTCTTAGCTTCGATCCGGATTAGTGTTTTAGTGTTAGTTAAACTAATGCTGATGTCGGTTATTATGGCAAATTGTTATTTACATTTTAATATGAATTAACTTTTACTGCCCACTATTTTGAGTATAATTACTTAGCGATCCGTCAAAGAAATCGAACGCAATTCTAGTCCCTTTCTTACAGCATAAACTGAGTTAAAAAAAAATGACATTAAACCGAAATCGGACTTTGGGCCTTGATATCTACACTAATATTATAAAGAGGAAAACTTTGTTTGTTTGTTTGTTTGTTTGTTTGATTGTAATGAATAGGCTCATAAACTACTGGACCGATTTTAAAAATTCTTTCACCATTCGAAAGCTACATTATCCACGAGTAATATAGGCTATATTTAATTTTGTCTACACTATATATAATATTATAAAGAGGAAAACTTTGTTTGTTTGTTTGTTTGTTTGATTGTAATGAATAGGCTCATAAACTACTGGACCGATTTTAAAAATTCTTTCACCATTCGAAAGCTACATTATCCACGAGTAATATAGGCTATATTTAATTTTGAACAAAAAGAGGGTTCCGTAAGATATAAGGGTTTTTCGGACACAAGGTGTAAAAAAGCAACCAAAAAAGTTACTTATTTTGCGTACCCTGCCTAAACTAACTAAACATTCAAAGATAGAACCATAAAATGTTCTAAGTAATTGTAGATCTTATAAATATCTATTAAAAAGGCCGCATTACACTATACCTATCTATGTCGAGTGATGCACAATAACCATTTTTTTATTGAAAAATCTTGATTTTTTTTGGACTACATTTAAACGCGTTTTTTTTACTCATGCTATTAATCCTTATCAAAATAAATTATTTCATCACTAATTACAGTTAATGTAGATAATATTTGGTCTTTAAATGATTAAAATTGGACGTTTGGTCAGAACTTCAGAAAGTTATAGCGAAATCACCCTGCATCTGGTGAATTAGCTCATATACCAAGAATACCCATGATCCCTACTGATTTGCCTATACCCTTCAAAAGGCTCCAATTTCCAGTAAAAATTTCTTTCGCACTCACGATAAACAAATCCGAGGGCCAAACATTCAAATTAGTAGGAATTGATTTACGAAAAGAATGTTTTACGCATGGGCAACTTTACGTTGCCCTATCACGGGTCGGGGCTCCCGAGCATCAGTATATTTTGTTACCAGAAAATAATATAACGTCAAATGTTGTGTATAGAGAAGCTCTACAATAATAGCTTAAGTTTTCTATCCTAAAACAACGGGTTGCACTCCGGGACTTAACAACTAACATCCACAGAAAGAAAATCTGTTCAGCCTGCGGATAGTGACTGCTTCGTCGATGTTAGTGTCGGTGTCTGTGAATTGACCTGGGAATCATTTTGTTTGCTGACCGTGTCTCTCCTGGGTAGGCTTTTTGCAGCGGTAACTGACATCCACGCGGGCGGAGCCGCGGGCGACCGCTAGTATTTTATATAATATACCTGACAAGTATAAATTTTAAATTCAATATGTAATTTATTCTTATTTACGTGTATACATTCTAACATTTCTAACAGTACAGCGACAGTGATGATCACAGAACTACTATATCTACTAAAGAAACTCACTTTTTATTATGACAAGTGGTCTGTTGTTACGATAAGTAGATACATATTACCTATTTATGGATGTAAAAGTGAAGAGAATGTCTCTATTATGGTAATGGATGTTGTTTACATACGATTCATGTGCTTTATTGTAGCTAACATCAGTTTTTACTATGGTAGTAAACTAAAATAGAGTTTTAGTATTTTCTTGCATATTTGTTGCATGTGGCTATTGATTACCATAGACCCGCTATGTTCAGGGTTGATAAAAAATGTATTTTATAATAAAAATATACTCATGTACAACAAACAAACAACCAAGTTGTGACAGTAATAATAATGTACGAACACGCAAAAACTGGACTTGGTTGAAAATTGATCAATTAATATTTAAATCTGTAACATCAGCCCCATAAAAAAAAAACTAACCAGCTACTCTAGCTACAGCATCTTTGTAAAACCTAAAATAAAATGCATGCATAGGCAGCACTGGATTAAGCCCGTGTTGACTTGAAAACACCAGAGACCTAAGCAATTTAAGAAAAAAATCTATACACAAATTACTCGTAAGGTTTTGTATATAAACTTAATTATTAGAATGGTATCCTCTTACTATACTTACTCTTTGTTCTTTTATTTGTCCAAGGATATCTCATTAAATATTTTAAGTGGTTTATTGCAACCCTTTCTCTCCATATGCCACCACGTTTCTAGCAACAACTAGGATTTCCAGGAATTTTATTTTTTGGCGTATTTTTAGGGGTTTATCTTTACCTCCAGTGACATCCCTGAACATTACGTAGACGTTGTCAATAATACGAATTTCTTATTCGCGTTCGCTGAATATTCAAATGCAACGCGTGCATTTATATCTGGTGCAATTACAATTTCAAATGCCGATCTCGAGATCCGTTTTATTAGTTTTTATTATTGCGTTCGGACAAGATCTATCGAATACGGATGCGGTTTGGTGCTCTTTTGAATAGGTTTTTAGGGTTCCACAGTCTAATAAGCATGATGAAGTTATTGTTATGCAGTGTAGATGGTAGAATTAAGCAGTATTGTACATCTGAAAGTTTGAAGGAAACTGATAAAGATTCATGATGCGTGTGATTTGTAATTTTTGTTTAGCCCCAATCCTAGCGGTGATTCAATTATATTACTATGTTCGTTGGTAGAAAGACTATCTTCTTTTAGGACAGCTCGGTATATTATTGAAATAGCAAACCCATCCCAATTTTTCTTAATATAAGGTGAGGAGGGTCTTCCTTAAATACCCAATAGAATTTCATTATGTCTGGATGTAGTTGTAATAAGTACTTGTGTTCCATTGATTTCCTCATTGTTATTTTAGTTAGTACCTTCCTTCTTGGTTGCTATTCTTAGCGTCGCGCGACCCATTTGAGGTGACTTAAATTTATGTTTCTTTTATGGGTCTGGCACAAATTTAATTTGGGCCCATTAATGTCGGCTCACTCATTAACTCTATAATCTACGTGGGTCGGGTTATACGAAAGCTTACACAACCACCAGTCAACGGTTGAAAACACTTCTGCATAATCGCTAGAAACTTTTATGAGATGGTATAACCTTACGGATTCGTAAAAATCTATGAATTGTACGGAATCCGAAATACACTTAATTGATTCATGATTGATTGACTTTTGATCGTAACCAGGTCAAGAGTTGCTACCTCGTTTTGCGTGCATGATTAATGCATTGCCATCTGAAACGAATGCGTTGCGGTCTCGCATCCGAACACGGCTCCATATATCAACCTCCTGGTAGTTCCTGCAATCCTGGTAGCTTGGACCATTGTAATGGCTACATTGACCTAATTAATCCTCATGATTTATGCTTTGCTACCTATTTGTCGGTTTCAAATGATTTAGGTTTAATTTAAACTTAATAGATTCCACCTGTAGGTTGTTTGAGTTTAATTTCAGATGATCACGTTTTCGTTAACATCGTAAACGAAACTGCTTGTGAGCCTATATTTGAGCTCTTCAAACCCGAGGAAGACTAATTTACCGCTTATAGAATAAGCTTTTTTCATGCTTTGAAATTGTTTTAGTTTGATTTAATTTTCTCGGAACTTGTTATTGACAGTATTGTTTTTGTTTCAGGTAAGTGGTATTATTATCATAAGGTCACACGGAGTCAAACAGTGTACCTAATCAAAAAGATGTTACGTAAGTAGCTATGAACCTCAAGCTTCAGTCTTAGTTTCATGATTCGGCTTATTATAACTAAATCTTCAATGTCTTTAATTAACTATACTGAGATACAGATTAGGCAAAGGAAGATTTTATTTAATACCTTTTTTAAACCTAAATTTAATTTTAAATATTAAAAATAGTCCTATATCAATTTTCTTCGTGTGTGTCCGGGACTCCTGCGTCGTGGGATCATTCGCCACGGCCACTAAATGGGCGCGCTTGCGAAACGCGCTTCGCGGAAGCTGCGTCTGCGCCGGTTGCCGTCCCGCGGCTAAACTTAGGACTAGGAACTGGGAAGTCGGTTCTAATGCCGGTATTAGGATTAAGAATATCCATGTAGGCTTTAGGATTATCTACAAATATTATAAATGGAATATGAGTAAAACCACGTCTCATAGATGTGGAAGGGGGCATTTATCTTCCAAGTAGTGTTCTACTATACTCGTATGAATAATTCTTATTGATTTATCTAATTATAATTTAAATAAGAGTTACAAAACAATCTTTCTTCAAGATAACCGCTGACAGTTCAAAACTTATTTCATAGCGGACGATTAGGATCAACCCAATTTCCACGTCTAAAAGTAGCAAGAGACTGTATTCTGTCTCCCCAATTAGTGCTGGGGCACTATTCTAAAAGCGCTCGCGAAATTTCGCCACAAGTGAGCGATTGGAACACCCGCCCCGTCCCGTCGTTTCCGCGTTTCGCCACCGACCCCAAAGAGTTGGTTGAACCATCCTATTTCAGCCGTGGCCCTTTGTTGCTAGTTTATTTCTGCTTACGTCTCGTTTCGTAACTTTACGAGCGATGCGCGCGCGCACGCCGGCTGTGTAGGGTGACTGGGTGTCAGGAGAAAGCGGGATTCATTCGGAACTATATTTTTGTCTATATAAAAATGCGCATGAGTAATGAAACAATGTGCAATAATTATTATTAACTATATGATTATATATATTTATACATTAGTATGACTGGTAGAGAATGCCGTATGGCGTTAAGTCTACCATTTGTAGAAATTCTGGTTGTGCATTGAAGTATAAATAAATAAATTATTATACAGTTAGTTTAATCGCACTCGTGCAATGCATTGGAAAGTTTTGTATGGTAGGAAGGAGTGTTAACTGCTACCAAATAAAACAATATTGGATAGCGTTATAAAACGCTGCTTTTATACGCTTGAAATAACCAAGGTTTCTGTCTGTGGTTACCAAAAGTTTAAAAAAGACGCTTCCAATCGTTGAGCTACGAATGTCCGAGTAGTCAGCCGAGTAGATATTTAAGGTAAGTACAATTTAATACATGCGGTCATTTGAGTGTCGTGGTTTTACCAATCAATAGCTTTCATTGTTGTGGTAAAAATATTTTAATGCCGACTTTTCCGAACCGCAAGCCTTTTTATCGCCTGCTCTATACTATTCATTGCTTGACTTTCTAATTTTAAGTGCGGTTGAAATAAAATAAAAACACTCACCTAGAGGATATACCTTCTAGTTGGTCCCATTGTTGCCAAGTCGGGATCTGTTGATGGAATCTTGGTGTAATCGAGGGAAACCCTCAAATTTTAAAGGCACGTATAGTGATTTTGTACTAGTATCTTAATGGTTTAGAATGTTTTTAAAACACTCACAGTGTCATATTTATATTCTTAAAGATGAAGTCACTCAATGACGTATACTAAGAAACCAAGAATTTCGCGCGGTCGGACCGACAGCACGGTAGCTCAATTGGAAGAGCAGTTGGCCCGGTAAGCCAGAAAGATGCTGGTTCGAATCCCGCACGTGCGCAATTTTTGGTTTCTTATTTCATCTTTAAGAATAGTATCTTAATGTTGACACGTCGTTACATCTGATAGTCAACATTGTGTGGAGCTGACCTGATGGTGGAACTCCTCAACGCTTAGGAGTTGATTTAATGACAGAACTTATAGCTTCTTAAACTGTTTTTAAGAAGCTATAAGTTCTGTCATTAAATCAACTCCTAAGCGTTGCACCTTATGACTCTGTAGTCATAAGGTGCAACCCCATCCCCTCCCCCCTTCTATAATCACTCAAAATTAAGAAATAAAATTAACTTTTACCAAAAAATATAAATACCTACCATAAGACCTTTTGACCAAAATGCACTGGTTTTGAAGTTGGTTTAAACTTTATTTGTAAAAGTATATTTTTAATTTGAAAGTGTGGTCATTCTACATCTCAACCCGTGATGCAACTCTGTTATTAACGCCCGCCTGGAGCGATACAAATAAGAGAAGCAGTACCACAAATGATATAATCGTTTTCTTGTTAACACTTTTTCTGTAAGTAGGTTAAGGGAATGCTGCGTTTAGGAAATTACGGCTTTTGTGTTACGCACAGTTTCGGTTATGACGACAGTTTGATGGATTGCTTTGGTCGCATTCTGTATATCGAGTTTTTTTTTATGTTTACTATCATTTATTATTTCCTCCTTCATCCTGAAATCCGACTTTATCATTTTTACATTGATCGTCGGATTTTTGTAGGGCCTTTCTTAACCTAGACAACAAGGGATTAAATGAAAGACCAAAGGCTAAATATAATAATAGCTTAGACTGGAAATGATAATGTCACTTTGTAAACTTATTTTTTGCAATTTAGGTAATTGAGACAGTACTTTGATCCCAAAACATAAGAATAGTTTTGTATATGAATCCTTCTCAGATTATGGTATCCGATCTTTGTCTACTTGTGTATATCGGGACCAAACAGCAATAAATTAATTTGTCAAAGACTCGCGTACCTTTTGCAGAAGGTCACAGTCTTCCCAATGCAGTTGTTGGCCCTATTTGCCGCGTCAATACAGCGAACTACGGTAGGTGCAAATAAGGTATCTAACACACGAACGGCACGGATATCTGGCGGTGGCTGGCGATAAGCTTTCGACATGTTTTTATCAGTGCAGCAATGGTTTGTAGACCGATGACTACTTTCGACATGACGACATCTGCAGTTACCTCAGAATTTGTCTAGTGATGCTGCTGGCATCTACAGTTGCCTTAGCTTTCATCCAGTGCTGCTAGCATTTACATTTACTTAAGCTTTCGTCTAGTGCTGCTGGCATCTGCAGTTGCCTTGGCTTTCATCTAGTGCGGCGGGCATCTAATTTTACTTAAGATTTCGTCTAGTGCCACTGGCGTTTTCAGTTACCTAGGCATTTGTCTAGTGCCAGTGGCACCTGCAGTTGCCATCTTTAAATGCTCGTGTGTCACGGCACTAAGGTGCGAGATGATTGTGACTTCGGTTCAGGAGCGGACTGCCGACCTCTGCACCCTTTCCCACTGATTCGAGGCATCGAGTGCCTTTAGAAAGCTCTTATAGGTGTCTTCACAAAGTATTGCCATAGAGATGCGACTTGATCAAAATAAATGAAAAGTTATAGCTTAAAAACCGCCATATATTTCTGCACTTATTTAACACTAGCTTTTGCCCGCGACTTCGTCCGCGTGGAATAGTGACTTCTTTCTCCCGTTTTTTACACATTTACCACTATATCTTTGCTCCTATTGGTCGTAGCGTGATGTTTTATAGCCTAAAGCCTTCCTCGATAACTGGACTATCCAACACAAAAAGAATTATTCAATTCGAACCAGTAGTTTCGGAGATTAGCGCGTTCAAACAAACAAACAAACAAACAAACAAACAAACAAACAAACAAACTCTTCAGCTTTATAATATTAGTATAGATGATCTTTGGATTGTTATTATTTTTGCTCGGAGATTGACTGAGCTTTAAAGAAGATTGAATATGCTATTTGTTGTTTTTTTCAAAAACAAATATGAGTACTTAAAATAATTATTAATAATCAAATATTTCTATATCAAATTGATACACTTAGTTATTCTCGCTTGGAGCTAATTTAATTTACCTATCTTTACTTAGTAATAGCTCCTACTAATTACTACAAGAGCTACTTGTTTAACCCATTATGGACTGAATTCTTTTATATACCCAAATCTTTTCAAATTTTTTATATAATGATTTGGTATGTATATGGACCAATTTTCAGCCCGTAAATCATTTATAAATATTTCAGTTTTGGAAATATGATCGGGTGCCAAATTGCACCTCTAGACTCCTATGTTAGCTATTAACTGTGAACTACCAAACATTCAATTTGAGATTCTACTGGAATACTGGACTGGATACTTATAAAATAAAACATAATTTAAAATATTTTAAACATTTATTTAAAATATCCATGTCAGAATTGAAATACTAAAACAAATAAGTAACATTTATGTACGAAAATTGAAATTTCAGCTAGCACAAAGCCCAACATCATATATTAGACATTGAAGTTTGGCTTTTGCAGAAGTTGGCAGCACATTTTCTTCTCACTCCTTCTTGGCAAGCTACAAGAAGGTGATTGCGCCCATCATGTCGGATATCATCCGATACTCGATTGCCAGTTCTAGTCTGTTTGAAAGTAGCAGTTCGCCCGGCTCTTCCAAGCATGTTTCGGTATCGAGTGAGATACGTTGAAACAATTTGTCTGCGAAAATCAAGTTGATTTATATCATCTCCAGCTTGACGAGCCAGTACCCACGCGTTGCAAATCGAAACGTGAATAATTAGGACTTCAGCATCGTTTTCTCTTTCGCAAAGTGCGGGCCTCTGTTAACACCGATAGCTCATCATACATTCAATTGACGACCTGATAAGTTATTAACGAGTCCACCTTCATCTTCATTACCTGAGTCCTTGTCTATATGGACTGCAGGATCTAATTTATCGTCATTTTCAATGATAGATAAGCATCGTGGATCGTACAGCTTCTATAAGTAAGAAAAAAATGGGGTTTAGACAGATTTGACAATAATTCTTAGAAAATACTAAAAGTCCAATTATAAAAAAGTCAATCTATATTTATGCTATGCCAAACAATTCAAATTACATCGATAAGTACGCTGTTAAAGCCACATAAATGATAAAATGAATCTTTATTAAAAAGTTAACATAAAAGTCTACGGGTGCCGTATGGCATCTTGCTACTAAAACGTATGATATTTGAGTAGATAAACTAATTCAGATCATAAAATCTATTTAATGCGACTTATTGTTTATTTACATACAGGAAAAATGCATGTAGCTCTCTAAATTAAAAAATAAAATACAAATTTATTACTTACTGAAATACGGCGTCCATTGTTATCACTTTTATGAAATGTCTAAATTCGCGGCAAAATTTCTAAAATTGCGCAAATCGCGAACCAATCGCAATGGCCGTGGCTTACGGTCCTTTTCACGCACTCTCATTTAAAACAAAAAGGTATCAAAATAATTCATAGACAAAAAATATACGAGCGAAAATTTGAACATAAGAATTCGGGTGCCGTTTGGCATCTGTAGACCAAAATGGGTTAAGTACCTTAAAACAAGAATTTACAATTGAAAAAAATATACATCTTTGTGGCGCGCGCGCCGTTATCGTGCGCCCGCTCAGCAAACGCGAAATTCTAAATGAAGTGTCGTGATTTTTATCGATAACGTCTTCTCGCTGATTAATTGGCACCGTGCTGGTGCTGCGGTCTGGTTCGTGCTGCCACCGACTCTCTGAAGCTGTTGATTTATTTGACGCGATCGTGTAAGAGATATAGTAATGCTTTGTCGTTATGGTCATATCGCACTTAGATGCTTGGCTAATTATGTCATTAGAAGTAGACCAAATACGATACTGTTAATTTGTGATGTTGATATGTCAACAACTGGATGACAAGCTAACAAACTGCCCACCGGCAGAAAAGTTTGGTTTGTTATTGCCCTGCAATGAGAAGTGTCACTGTACATGTTTTACACGATTATTAATCAATATAAATATAAAATATAAAATTTTGTATATCTACCTCACAGCCACCGTAATTTAACCAATTGATATTCTATTCAATACTCGTAACAATAATAAAAATAATTTTATGATGAGGATCTGAAAGTACCTTCCATTTCATCCATCCACACACCATCATCATCATCATCAAGTTTGAAATATAGTAAGAATAACAAACAAACATGGAGCTTTATTTTTGAATCACTCGCTTCAAGACGGCGAGTGATTTTCGTTCGAAGATGAATTAAAAGTCAAAGGAAATAACTCGTTTTCGAACGAAAATCACTCATAATATTGACGCGAGTGATCCAAAAATAGGGCCCATGATCTCTAGTATCCCAGTGAGAAAAGCCCTTATATCTTGTTCCGATATCGCATGTTTATCTGCCCGGTAGGTATGTGTACCTACTACACCAAACAACATGCATATTTACTATCAATAAATAAATAATAATCACACGTTAGATTAGAAAAGTGAAATTCGTGTTGTGACGCCGAAATATACATAGTCACGCTTTGGGCATTAATCTTGCTCTGCTTATTATATCTAATTATTGCAAATCAATCATTTGATGCGGAAAGAATTTTGAAAATAGATTTTATAAATATATCTAGGATGATCACGTTTTTATGTAGCAGACTACAACATAAAGTTTTGTCTAAGTACGTTCATTACTGTTTTATATAGCATTACCATTTTCCAGTATCAAAGATTTCTGTCTGAAGAATATTACTCTCGAACAGCCGAAGTATTCATGTTAAATAATAACTCTTTGTCTTAAGAACCTTCACAAATGCCCCAGTATGTGTCTATATCTTACTGAGAATGCCTAAATGTACATTTGATATGTTCAAGGTACTTAAATTAATGAATTTGAAAGTTCAACGGAAAATTCAGAGAGAAATTGGTATAATTGATGAATCAATGAATATTCTATTAAATCGGGCCGCGAATAACCAATCTACTTCTATTATCCAAAATGGAGTTTCTTCTGACCACCGACCGAAACGTAACAATTTGACCAGCAATCTCAATTATGAGTTTGATTACGCGTTTGATTGACTTTCCACTGCATCTATAGACGGACAACAAAACGAAAGCTGTTATGATGGGAATAATGAAAGCAAATCCAGTAATACGATGAGACTAAGGTCAGTTTGATATCATACTGTGGTGTTTACACTGTAAGATTTGCGAGGATTTGCGAAATTTACATTTGCATCAATCCTTCATATTAACTTTACGAGGTGATCACCTCATCATTGGTCACCACCATATCAATATCAATATGTTTCGCCAAGATTGTAACCTATTCTCAGTTTTTTTACATTACTAGTTTTTATTTGTATTATTATGACAATAACATCCGGCTGTGAGATTTTTGAAATAAGCAAGCTTAAAAAGGTATACATTTTCGAAATTTATTATTGTGCCTTCGTTTCCTTGAGTCATTACATTAAAAGATGCCATATCATCTTGTACCAAAACATATTATGTGCCGCGTCGTCTAAGAATAATAAAGCCATGGATTACACCTGGTGTATTAAGATGTATAAGAACTAGGGATAGGATGTACAAGAGAACTAAAACAAATCCTAATAATGAGACCTTATTAATAACTTATAGACGATATCGAACTTACTGTAATAACTTACTTAAAAAACTAAAACTTGAATATGAAAGAGATAAAATTAGTAAAGCTAAAACTAATCCTAAAAAACTCTGGAATGTTATAAAAGAAGTTACGCATATAGTGAAAAATAAATCATCTAGTTTTGAGTTACTCAGTAGCAAAGCTGAGCAGGACGATATCAATAAGGTTAACGAATACTTTGTCAACGTAGGCAAAAATATAGCTGACAAAATAAATCAAACTAATGGAGGACACCCGAATGCAAGTGGTACATCATTTTCGCAAAGTGGGCCACGAAAAGACTCATTTGTGTTTCTGGAGGTGGACGAAAGTGAAGTTGAGCAGACAATTAAATCCCTACGTAGTAATTGTGCTGCGGGCATTGATGGAATTTCGACAAACTTTCTTAAGCGGTATAAAAATTACTTAATCCCGCCTCTTGCATACATAGCAAACATAAGCATTAATACTGGTGTATTCCCTGACCTACTTAAGAAAGCTCTCATCCATCCAATTTATAAGGCTGGAGAACGTAACAGTGTCCAAAACTACCGACCTATATCTATACTGCCTGCAATGTCTAAGGTGTTGGAAAAGATAATTAACAAACGTCTTATAAATTATCTCGAAAAGAACAACCTGCTTTCGGATAGACAATTCGGGTTTAGAATTGGCCGATCCACAAATGAAGCGGTTCATGAACTCTCCAATCATATTGCTGACTCTTTGGATAGTGGCCTTAAGTGTGTAGCTGTATTTCTCGACCTGGCCAAGGCGTTTGATACTGTTTCGACCATCAAGCTTTGTGAAAAACTGGAACTTCTTGGTGTCAGGGATAAGCAATTAAATCTATTCCAAAGTTATCTCTCAAATAGAACACAGCGGGTTAAAATTGGGGAATACTACAGTACTGATTTAAGGGTGGAATGTGGTGTCCCACAGGGAAGTATTCTTGGGCCGACTCTTTTTACAGTTTATGTGAATGAGTTGTGCAATCTAAATCTAAATAATGGTAAAATTTTTGCCTTTGCCGATGATACAGCACTAGTGTTCTCTGCTAAAACATGGAAAGAGTCATTTAGGCTGGCACAAGCTGGACTTGATAGGGTTCTGAAATGGTTAGGCGCACACTTGTTATCCCTCAATGTCAGCAAAACCAAGTTTATAGCGTTCAGCATCAGAAAATCTAGTTCGATTGACCTGTCACATTTTACATTAACGGCACATCATCATACGTGCCTGAATAGAAAATCTTTAAGTTGCAACTGTCCACTCTTGGAAAGAACCTCATCAGTAACATATTTAGGGGTACTTATTGATGAGAGGTTAAATTTCACTTCACACATTGAATTACTTACTGGCCGTGTGCGTAAACTTATATACGTCTTCAAAATATTGCGTAAAGTTGCCGATCCACTAGTGCTTAAGACAGTTTCTTATGCATTATGTCAAAGTTTAATCACTTATTGCATTACTTCCTGGGGTGGTGCTTGTAAAAGTAACCTAATAAAATTGGAGCGTGCCCAAAGAGCAGTGTTAAAAGTTGCCACTGGTAAATCGTTTCTCTTCCCTACAAAGGATCTCTATGAATATTGTCAAGTGCTAACCGTAAGACAGTTGTTTTTGCTCCAAATTATTAGGAGACAACACTCTATTGCCCAATTACACTTACCGGCGCAGGCTAATCAACGTAGCAAGAGATATAATAGAATTCAGCAGTACAAATGTAGAACTGTGTTTGGAAAAAGATTCTTCAACTTCTTGGGTAGCTACATTTATAATAAAACTAATCGGTACATATCTCTTGATACTGTGAATACCTACGATTGCAAAGGATTAGTAACAAATTGGTTGATGAACTTATCGTATGAGGAAACAGAAAAATTGATAGAAACAATTACATAAATACAACAAATACATAACACACCTACACACACACACACCCACACCCACACACATGCACATGCACATACACCCACACATACACACACACACACACACACACACACACACACACACACACACACCACACACACACACACACACACACAGGTGTAGAATAAGTATGCATGCTACAGTAATTTAAATTAAAAAAATGTGCACTGGGAAGACAGCTGGCGCTTATAGCACAGGATTTTCCTAAGTTAAGTGCCGGCTGCTCACTGTTAATTTGTGTTTCTAATGTACCTATACTATATATTTTACTAAAGTATTGTAACAAATATTGATTATTGAAGAAAATAAAGATTATTAAAAAAAAAAAAAAAATTACCCATATCTTAAAAGCTTTACGATAATATGCATCAAAGTTCTGTTTTTATTTGAAACTGATTCTAGTAATCTTGAGGTGTAAAACCAACTAATTCACCAATCTAGGTATAATTTACACCGGTCGTAACGTTCCGAAACGTGTCTGGTCTGAAGCTGTTAGTTACACCGCGCGTTGCGTAATAAAATCAAATTTACAAACCACGACGCAGATAAATAATGCAATTTTATGAAGGAAAGTCCGGCAGACGGGATCTTATCAGATCATTAGGACAACACGGACGACAAACTTTAAAGCGGTGACCAATATTTGGAAGAAGATAACGGGAATTTAGTCAGTAAACTGAAAACTTGCCTAGAAAATCGTATAGCCCAAACTGTGTTTATTGTGGTCTAGAAGGTTAAAATATTCCTCAAAGTAAAATCCAACAGCTGTGGGACGTAATAAATTGACGATAGATTTGATTGATCTTATTTAAATGATTTACTTACTAAGATATTTATATTAAAAGAAGCATATGATAATCAGGCGTTACTTTGTGGAATTCATTAATAAATTAGACGTTTTATTTGACGTAATTCTAGTCTTCTTATACTAACAATTTATAAAATGACTGACACCGTTCTTACTACTCTGATCTACTTATAGGTAAACCGCTTCATTGAGACTTCGCCTGCGGGGTACAGGGGTGCGGGCGGAAAGACGAGAGCGGGGAATGTAAGGGGTGCAGGCGGCGGTGATACACAAGAGACGAAATTTGCCGTGACAGTTCTTAAGATATGTGACGTCAGTGGTCACAATAGTGGTCGTCAGTGTCGACACTTTATAAACATTACATAACATATTGGAAAAAAATATTCGATTCAATACAATTACACCAATAAGAGTGAATTAATTCTAAATATTACTATCCAAAATCGTGGATTTTGATCAATAAATAAAATTGAATTTTAAAATAAGATAGATTTTTGGCAACATTAAAAACTTCAAAAAACATTCCCTGGTAACTTTTGCGACTGTTTTGTTTGAGTGTATTCATCATCATCATCATCATTATCAGCCGAAGGACGTCCACTGCTGAACATAGGCCTCCCCCATGGCTTTCCACAACGACCGGTTTTGAGCGGTCTGCATCCAGTGCGATCCTGCGATCTTCACAAGGTCATCTGTCCATCTTGTCGGCGGACGTCCTACGCTGCGCCTTTGGTCGAAGGGTCTCCAATCGAGAACTTTTCTGCCCCAACGGCCATCAGTTCTTCGCGCTATGTGCCCTGCCCACTGCCACTTGAGCTTACTGATTCGCAGGGCTATTTGAGTGTATTATCGAGTTCATATTCATATCTTGTTTATATTCCACTGAGTTTAGATCTATATTTTATTATATAATATTCGTATATATTTAGAGCATTTATTTAAACACTGTTATTTAACAGTGTTCAAACGGTGGACTTAATGCTAGAATGATGTAAAATAGAATTAAAAAAAAACACGACAAAAATACAATAATATAGATTTTGTGTCCGAATATACTGCGACTCATCTTCAGACTTCAGTCAGACAGTATTCTCTTGTGTACTTCTGTCAAAGCGTCCGCAACTGTCAACTGATGCTATCGCTACCTGTGTAGCGAGCGTACTGAATTTTGAAAAGAATGTGCCTGCCGCCCGCACCTCTCACAAGCCCCGCTCTCGCCTCCCCCCGCGCCCCTGTACCCCGCAGGCGAGGTCTCAATTTCGCGGTTTTCCTATACCTGTCGTCTGCGATAAGCCTAACTTCCACGGTAAAACTTTAAATGGCTGCAGATAACATCTTATTCTTCAAGGCGTGTCTCCTAATGCAGTAAGAGCTTGATTTATCAAGAGAGCTAAGTGGTTTGGCTTGATAGACTCACATTATCTACCGTAGCCGCTATCCATATTGTTTAATGTAATTAAGTCACAGCTGATTACAAGTGGATGTCAAGACATCACTATTATGATAATAATCTAGCATATTAAATAGGCAATTCATAAAACTTATGCCATATGAACTGTGCTACGGTTAGGAGTTATTTATAAAACAATGTCTCTGTTTATGGTATTTGAGCTAGTGTTACTATAATAGCACTAATGCAATTTTATTTATTGAAGCGTTAATGAGAAAGCAATATAAAGGTAAAGCCAATTTAAATAGACATAACATAAAACTCTTTATTTATACTATTTGAAAAAGAAACCGCGTTATAGATTTATAGCCTGTTTTATAATGTCTTAATATGTTCTGGTCAGCATTATCTCTCAAATGCTTTACACGAAATGACATTCTATATTTAAATTATGCTTTAGTTAGTGCTTACACCTCGATGGTGAAACATGCCCTTACTGTTCTTGCATCACTCTAGCTACTCATAATTTTCCCGGAAAAGCGTTTCATTTCCTATGTAGATCAATACTCGAGAATAGTCCATATGCACATGTGAACGTAGCTCGATATTGGTTACTAATAACATTATTATGTTTTATGGCGTAGTATTTATCCGGAAACAATCTCCGAGGGAAAATAATCTCATGTGAGCGGTTGGCGAACGGTTGATGTGCAGTTATGCGAAAATGGCAATCATGGCTAGTGGCGGATTGAGAAATCCATTTTGTATAAGGGTCAGCGCACACCTCAAAGGAAAATCATTGGAAAATAATATAAGCTTATATTCATATTCATGTTTATTGTTTTGACCCTATATGAGATATTAAGTGAGTTCAATTAATAAATAATAAATTTGCGCCAGACAACACACCAATTGTCTAGTTTCGAGGTAAGGAATTTATTCCTTGTGTTACGAAGTACTAGACAACGATAATGACGGGGGCGTCTCCCATAAATACTTAAATACATATAACATCCATGTCTTAGGTACAAAAGTTCGTGCTTATTACACAAACATATGCCCCTTGCGGGATTCAAACCCGCGACCGCTGGTTCAGTAGTCAGGAGCTCTAACCACTGCACCAAACGTGTCGTCAAAATAATAATTAATGCACCAATATTATGTTCAGTGTTGATCGGATACATCACCACACTAACACAAATACTATTAATATAAAGTAAATAATCTTTATATTTTGATGTAATCAAATATACAATTGATGATGCCTAAATTCAGCTGTAGATACTGTCAGTCTCATCAAAATTATCGGACATGAACTGCCCATAAAATGTGCATTCTATTCCATCGCGTATGTGCTCTGAGCCCAAGGCGCTGCAACTGAATAACTGCAGAGGTTTGATTGACGCGACACAATGGCATTCCGATGACATAACTGTGTCACAGAGCGTTCCGCGCCGTTATTTCATCTCGTGTTTTGCGCGAAACTCGGATGTATATGGCGATTTGTGGGATATTAGTTTGGATGAATGCGGTCACGTTATCAACTCCTGTTTAAAAAGTCCCGGTTTGGGTTGGTTTCTGAATTTTTCTTCAGATGTAGCGTCGATTAAATCAAGTTCATGACGATTTGTAGGATATTAGTTCGGATAAATGCGGTTGCCTTATCAACATCCGGTTTGGGTTGAAATTTATTTCTGGATTTTTCCGTCTCGAAAATTCACAGAAACGTTTCGAAGGAAGCGAGGAAGTTTGCGGCTTTGCTGACAAGATCGTCATTATAAATAAAATACCTAATTAGGACCAAAATGATTTGAAGCGATGAATGAAAATACTGATTGTGTAAATATAGGTTTAGGCTTGTTGGACAAATGAAAATAAATAATGACAAATTATCGCCAAAGCTAAAGTTATCTACGAATAAAATCCGTTCACTAATAAAACTTGCTGCGTATTTCTAAGAATGTACCGTTTAATAACTTTCGCTGTGATGATACCCTATTACCTTATCAGTGATCTGGACTGCAACAGTAAAAAGTTTAATAAATCATTGCCGTCTAATTTCACTTTTGGTGTTGTTCGCTTTCCTATAAAAATATTTACAAATTGCGGTCGCGGTATCGGAGCTCGTCTTATCGTATCTACGACTATAATCGAAATCAGTGCTTTTAAACCTTTCAGATGATACAGATATTGTTTAGTATTGGGGTTCTACTTAGCCTTATTTGACTAATTTTTATTACTTATAAATTATTTTATGTTATATTTTACTGTCCTTACGGCCTATCTCACAATGTCCTAATAAGTTCTGTTTAACGTTATTTGTCTATTACTTCATTTGAAACGATGTTCCATATTTGAGTTTTTATTTATTTATTTAAACTTTATTGTACTGTAAATGGTACAATTGGCGGACTTAATGCCTTAGAGCATTCTCTACCAGTCAACCGCTTGGGAATGCAGTTATCGTTATCGTTAGCTTTTTTATTTATAGATTGTGAAATAAGCCCTTAGTGATATTGTTCATGCTTGAGTTGTTGTAGGACGTTTATCATATTCTACACTAATCCAAAGCTCATAGTACAGCCTACAATCGCCTTTTGCCTAATAGATCCGGTTCAACTAAAAACCAGTGTGGATTGCTTTCATCTAAAGTGTAGTTATAAAGCCATCTTCATCATGAAATGGCGAGTTTGGTGGTTAATTCGTCATTTTAATGTGATTTCAAACGTTGCCGGAGGAAACATATGCAGAGCGGCTTTCGCACAGCCATTGACATTCAGGTACCGTGAGAATCCATGCATATTTATGATGATGTTTTGATTAATCGTCGGATAAATATTTTGAACATTTGTGAATGAGTTATTAGTGTAAATCACTTGGTTATGCAAATGAGGGCTTGTTTTTTTACCGACTGAAATAATTATGGATGATCGTTGTAGGTATAGACTGAGTAGGTTGAGACTTGAGTAGCCGTGTCATCGTATTTTTTGTTAAACAAATGTGCAAGATCAAAAATACTCATGTAGAACTAAACAGATGTGCTTATAAAGCATTTTTTTAATAGAATTTGAATTATCTTAGACTGGACGTCATTCTTATGTAATAGTAATTATTAGAACTGTCGTGATAAACGTCTATCGGTTATGTAACCCAGATGAATCAGTTCATTAAATGTACCATGAAAGCGAAATCTACAGCAAAATTACTGTCTTTTTAATTTATATTTCCGTCTAAGCCAACAATTAGGAAATGACACTTTTTTGTGCTTCGGCTATAAAACGTATTTTTACTATCCAAGAGAGCAATGAATGTTGCAATCGGATCTAAACAAATTCCTTCAGACGTAATCGTTGTTCGAGAATAGTTTTTTTAATCGCTTTCGTTCCATACTTTCGAAAGGTGTTGTTGGGCGAATGGCTGTGTTGCCATAGCGCCGCCGTAAACTTTTGCCCTAATCTTACTAATAAGAATAGATACTACATCTTATAGCCAAACCTTTTTAAGAATAGATAAATACAGGAATACTGAGGACCCTACTTGGATTTTTTATTATGAAAATTAATGATTTACCTAAACGGTGTGTGTAATTGAAATCTACATTTTTCGATATCTGTTTTCTCAGATTCACCTTTACAAAATACATGCTAGAAATGTATACTATTTTTTAATATAAAAAAAAATAAATTTATCCTGTAAGCATCCCATTGCTGGGCAAAGGCCTTACTTTGTAGTATGAGCCATACTCCACCACGCGGGTTCAGTGCGTATCCGAAGCGACCACCTTGCTGTCAGATTATATCAAGCCGCCCATAGGGCCTCTGACTAAGCTTAACGACTAATACGAATCGATATTAGCCGGGACCAACGGCTTAACGTGCCATCCGAAGCACGGAGATGCTAGTGATATACGTCACTTATATGGTCGGAATGGTCACTCATCCAAACACCGACCGCGCTGTAAGATGCTTAACTTCGGTATTACTACCAAAGCGCTGCCACCACTGCGCTACGAGCATCTCAGTAAGTAACTTTTTAAATATATTTATGAGTAAGTTTTTTAATATATTTATTTTAAAAGTTCTTTGAATCTGGCATCCCGAGTCTAGTCGCGGCGTGAAACGCGACACAATGGCGGATCGTGAGCGTGTGCGCAGCGCGGCGCGTCCAAATGTTTACGCGATTAGATTTATATCGATTCGATTGTGCGCGATCGATTGAATCGAATAGATAGATTTGATTTATTTGGGTTACGCGGCTTGATATGCTGCTGATAAGTTAGTGAAATATGGGGTATGAGTATGACTATCACAACGTGAGGTGCTGTAAAGCTCTTCCGCGTGATATGACTGAAGATTTTGAGTTTTCTAATAAATCATGACATGTTTATTTTATTTAGTTGAATTGTATTGAATTTTAATTTAATTGATCAATATTTGCATGCCTGCATGCAGGCTGAATACAACCACAAAGCGGATTTTTGACCTGTTCTGTAAATTGTATATTATGTATTCTGGCAAATAAACAATTGTATTTGTATTTGTATCACTGTTTGATTATGTGTCACTTATACATACCCGTATATGAATGGCTTCTGTAGTTTTAAGTACGTAGTAGTAGCACTTATTGTAAATGATGAATGAGATCTAGAAACGTTGCCATTTTAAACAACCACTTGCTGATAATTATCTACAGATCTCAAGTTTCTCAAATTATTGACTTTATGAAAAGTAAGGATTATCGTCAAAGCACCAACCAATTGTGGATATAGATTATTTGTAATTATTACCTACTATTAAGGCAGTTGATGTAATTTTAAACAGCTCCGCCAAACATAAAACATGTCAAATTGAAAACCGCGGCCACTAAAAAAGATTGAAGTAATCGTGACTAGAATCCACGAAAACTGTATCTCTGCCTCCAAATTATCGTAAAGCTGTCGGAACACAGGCTTACTTACCAGGCACCTTTTAAGTGACTACGCAATCCTTTCGAAGCTCCACTAGGTGTCGATTTCTTTCAACAGGGTCCCATTTTAGAAACGCACGACTTTTGAACTCCCTTTGTGAATTTGTGATGCAGCTTGTCTTGTCTTGGGAACATAATTACAAAATATGTGTGGGCATCAAGCGAAGTTAGTATATAAATCATAAACGAACGTATGAAAGTCTCTACAAAGTTATGCCGAGTTATCCATTTCGTGTGCAATATGGCCGCCTTCGTAAAGGGTACGCACCTAAATTCAAAGAAAGTAACTGATTTTTTTTACTGCTTCTAGCATAGTCTACTACTATGGCCCCGAAGCTAATGGTAGAGTCTATGTTAGCAAAACGCGTGTAAGTACTCTATCTGGGAAATAGTTATAATAAATGTTGAATGACTTCTTTTACTGGTCGGTTTAAGAATATGTCCCCAAAAAGCACCTGGTGGTAGGACTGGTGACCATCGTGTTCGTGAGAGCTGCACTTAGGCCCTTTGTCCGCGATAACTGCTAACGACTGGTTGGCGATATTATTTTAACAGGCCTTTTAAGATATCGCTTAACTTTGAAACACGTAGATAAGTGTTTTTTCACTTGTTGACTCAGAAGCAAAACTCTTTATAGCGTGCGTGTTTACCTGTGTTTCTCGCAAAGTTATACAACAACTTAATATTTTTTAAACATGTTTATTATAATTTTGGTTTGATAAATTTCTATCTAAGCTGGTTGTTCCTTTATTTGGTCATCAGCTTTAATACTCAACAAATATGAGCTTCAATAATTATGAGAGCGACTTTTAGTGACCCTGCGTAATTTTGATTTGTTTTGGTATTTTCCATACGAATCCTCCGCCTGTCTTATGCGTGCAGCTAGGGAGTGGAACTCGATGCCTGCTGAACTTTTCCTTTAGGAATATGACCTAAGCCCCTATAAGGCAAGAGTGAATAGGTTGCTACTAAGCAGAAGTACACCACCCTCATCTCATCTACACCTGACATCAGGTGCGATCGAGGTCAAATATCTCCTTAGATTAAATTCTTCAAAAAATAAAAATAAAAAAGTGTACCATATTTAAATAGAAAGACCCACTGCATGTGTATTGCAACGACTAGCAAATAATGAATGACTATCGTATATACATGCGAGGTGTCATCAAACACCTCGAGAATGGATAGGGTTGTCAAAATTAGCCATAACAATGCATCTTGCATTGTTATTATTACAAATTGTTTTACTTGTATCGGTACTAAAGGAAGCATAATTAATGGGTTAAAGAAGGCAGGGCAACCAGATGCTGACGACGATTGTAACAATTTTTCATATAGAAACGCTAACTTAGTTATATGTATCATGTCATGAGTTTTAGTTTTTGTCAAATTGTGAAGTACACCTTAGAACCTCAACCCTCTCTATTTGACAAACCTTTTGACTTGATTTCTGCTAGTCGCAACCCTGTGATAGGTGAAAAGGCTTACAGCTCATATGGGCCCCTGTGGCGATCACTATCAATCACAGTGTCGTTCTGTTTGATCTCCCTGTAACCTGTGTGTGTTGTCGAAAGCACCACTTATTTTACATTTATCATCTCACGCCACTCTGATCTGGTTTAACTTACCGTTTACATGTCAATATTTATATTATGATCACATATTTTTAGTATTTCTAGGCAAATTTTTGGAAGCATGAATTGGGCGCCATTTTTTAGTGTAACAAATACATGTTAAGTAAAACTACCAATGACGACGATTTATGAACTGTCCCAAAAAACGTGAACAATATTTGGCCTATCGCTTCAAATGCCATCATATTTACTTACCATAAATTAAGATCATTATTTCAGTGCAATTTTAAATTAGCTTATAATAACTCTCCCTTTCCTTTGATGGGAAGTAGGTCATACCTGCGCATTAATCTATTCAAGTTTTAGAGCGTTACATCGCTATCCACTTCGCGAGCAAGAATGATCGTCTAGATCTAAATCTATAATTTTATTGGCTCTACTCTCCAGAGGCGTGTTTTCACTCAATCCATTTAGATAAAATCTTTATTGCAATTCGATTAATTGTATTCGAAATTTCTTTTAATAAATACCCACGGTAAAAGCAATTCAAATGATATAAATAAACATCAATCAATAATGTTATTAAAATTAAATAAGTAATTTATTAAACAACCCATAAAATCAAGTTTGCATATGCTAAATTAGAATCGCAACGTATTAAACGAAGTATTAACACTTTCAAAGAGCTTTAATAACTTTGATAATTGAAATGACATAAGGACCTACATTGAATAATAATTTACGGTTGGTTGTATAGAAATGAAAGTTCATTAATTTACTATTAAATACACCTGGGATTATATGAAAAGTAAGTAGGTAGGAGCAACGAGTGAAATTATACTATTGCATCACCCAAACATGTACTGGGTCATTCGAATTTCATCTCGAATCAAATGTTATTGGACCACGTTCGTCTTACAATAGTTCGTTTTCTGTTGCATCACTTAGGGCAGGTCCGTGATCGAAACGTTTTTGATAAAACGTACAAGACCAAATTGCATTAGTGCAAACAAATCAGATGTCAAAATAACGCGGAAAAGGTTGGGGCTACCCGCTGGGCTTGGTATTTTTGAAATTTGAAAACAAATATTTATACAGTAGTTGAGAAAAAACTCATGATAAGGTTGTCTTAGCACGATGACACGGTAAAAGTTTAATGAAAAAAGCCTGTCTTATACAGTGAGCTGTTACTACTACGTATAGAGACGCTATGCCAAGCAAAAAATGTGCGCATTTTTTGGACGTGAACTGTCAACAGACTGACGTATTCCATAAATTTTGAATTTTGAATATGAAACCGCAGAAGTGACACAGACTTTGTGCCTACTTAATTTAATTATATTGAATGAATATTATTTTATCAAAACGTTTTAATCGTTACTTAATTTGATCAATAGTTATTTAAAAGAGCTAAATAAATAAAAGTTTAGTAAATAAAAATCTGTAGGTCAAAAACTCGAATGATTTTTACTATTTTTTATCATGATTTTTATCATTTTAATTTTTCATATTAGATAATTCTAGAAAAATACAACTACCAATGCAAAACACCTTAAAAGAAATATCACAACATCGCATTGTCTAACCTCTATTTATTACCTACCTACTTTTCTATTCTGTGCGTGTCACTTTTTATAATCTTTGATTTTCGAATAAAATGGCGGCAATTTCATACCAAACATTTATAACATTTTGAAAAATGTTTTTTGTTGGTTTAAGTTAACATTTTATTTACTTACCGATGATAAGTAACGCCTGTGTCTTTTTGATTCAAGTTGCTTTTATTTTTGCAAGTTTTTATTACGCACGACGGCATTTTTGACCAATTATTTGACCGAATGTCACATTGGTCAACGCTACGAGCGGGAGTGAGTGACTGTGATACCGCGCATGCGTTGATGGTCACAGACCATCAACTCACCGCGCACGAGGTTCCTTAGGGATGTCATTTCCATACGTAGTAATAGTAGTTCAATGGTCTTATATCACTTTTTGCATATGACTTGTAAATAAATATTGCCTCTCTCCGGCCACCGATTGATGATAACATTAAAACAGTAATGTGCGTGCGTAACTAACATTAACTGACCAATTAGTTTTATTGGTATCGCAGAATGTTAACATAAGGTTTAATCCTACAAGCTTTAGCCGTCCTGATCACCCGTGTCGTATTGTAACCATGACTGTGGATTATGTATATTGAGATTTTATAAATCGTTTTTGTCATTGATTAAAACTTTAAATCTATTTGAATATTCTACTTCTCAAGTGTGGAATGTACCTTTCACAAGTCGGGAATGTTATTTTTGTATGTAAGTAGTATTTTACATGGGTTATAAAAACGACAATTGAGAAAATAAAAAAGAAAGTGAAATAAATATTTTCTTTTTAGGGTGTTTAACTCGTCAAGTATGTGTAAACGAGACACAATAAAAATTCCATTGTTATGCGGCGCCCGGCTGTCGTTTGATACCTGACCTGACTGATTTAAAAGTAGCTATCTTTTCTGAATGACATATCAGATTGTAAATAATGTCTTTTAAGATCTGAATCAAACTAAGTATTTAATAAATGGCATATTCGTATAATTTTGATAAATAAGCACCATCAGTTATGCAATCGACATAGGAGACTATATTAGGATAATAATTATTTCACTTTATTTTTTTATTTTCTCTGGTATCTTTGTTGGATTTTCGTTGGTATAACAGTTATCCTATTGTCCATAACAATTATATAAAATAAACATTCCCGACTTGTGAAAGGGTCACACACACACACACACATCATAATTTTCTCTAAGTCACAAATAAAGATTTTACAGGCTTAGGTAAAATTTATGCACATACCGCAGGTGAGAGATTTCCGCTTTTTCTGTGTCTGACTAATTAAGGATTATCTGTGCAATATCCATCTTTCTTGTCTCGCAATCAGATAAGCAACTATTTATCGCCAATTTATCTGGCGGAAAAACCTAACGAGTACCTTTTAAGTGCTTATTAGTATCCAAATATGAATAGCATAGATAAGGTTCCCTTTGAGCTTTTGATAAATGCATTTGTAGCTTGTAGTTCTAGTCATTTCTTTGGTATTTGTAAAATTCTATGTGAAATATTTCTTACCTAAACTGTTACTTACTGTTTTCGTAGCTAAATTCAGTGTTTTTTTGCTGTTCGAGTAAAGTTTTTGGCATATTATACAGATTCTCACGGCTACTACTCGTACTACGAGTATCATGGAAGATTGAATGCAATATATTAAAAACTTTAGTGTCGCTCTTTTCGTTAGATGCAGGATTTCAACAAAAATATATGTTTTACGTTTAATTTTAAATAATACAATACTCTACGGACTCCTAAATGTCGAAAGTAACACGCGTAATATGACCGATATTTCCCTCGGTCGGCGATCGTAAAAAAGTAATGCATAGGCATTAGCTTACTTCCCCGTAGCCGTTCACTTTGAATGCTATCTCTTTGTGTATCGGATGAATAGAAAATTATATAAATTGCTTCTCGAAGTACGCGCATGTGCCCGCGCCGCCGCGGCGCAATCGTGAACAATTATACTGGCTAATACAAATTGTGCTTTTTCTATTTGTTGCCAGTGTTATTCAATCGCGGATCAAGAAGGGCGCTTATCTAACCTTCTTACTTTGGTGCAGCACTTGTAATTTTCAAACTGGCAGGATCGAATCAAGTCATGCATATTTGACCTTATTCTTTCGACGATGTATGATATTATTTCTTCTTTACAGACGATTGTACACATTTTATATGTTCTGTTTGTAGCTGTTCCTTGAACTTACTTTATAATCTAGAAAAAAAAACTGGTTAAGTGCGTGTCGGACCCGCGCACTGAGGGTTCCGTGCCACCCTTAACTGAATTCAGGGTCCACTTACTTTCACTTAACGAAAACATCACAATATATTGCGACAGCAAAAATAACATTGTTTTTCATAGTGTTTGTATGAAAGACAAAGCTATATTTGCGGTTGATAAAAATGTGCAATATCTCAAAAACTACTGGTTCGATCTCCTTCAAACCAATTTTCGTTGCAAGTTTTTGTTGAGATCTACATCATATATTTTTTTCAAAATTTTCACTTTATTAGTTCAAAAGTTAGATGGGGGGGACGCCCATTTTACCACTTTGGAAGCGTCTATATGTCAAACCTTACACTTTTAGAAAAAATTATTTTAGAAACCTTAACATCATTTTAAAAGACCTATCTATAGACACCCCACACGCATAGGTTTGAGTAAAAAAAATTTTTTAGGTTTTAGTGTCATGTATGGGAGCCCCCCCTTAAATATTATTTTTTCTTACTTTTTGTATCTGAATCGGAAAGCGGTGAACAAAATACACCTACCTACTAAGTTTCAGCTATGTGATGCGTATAGTTTCAGAATAAAGTGGCTGTGACATACGGACGGACAGACAGACAGACAGACAGACAGACTTGACGAAACTATAAGGGTTCCGTTTTTGCCATTCGGCTACGGAACCCTAAAAACGGATTTTTTCATAGCCAAGTAGATGAATCTAGTTATCTTTGTTTTGATTTTGGTAACGGCCTAAATTTTAGGGGAAGTAGTGTGTGCTTATAAAAAAAATGGTTCGTATCTTTTCTCTAATTTGTGTATACCTGCGGTAGAGTTTGGGAAACAGTGCTCTAAGTTATAGGCTAGCGGTAGAGGTGTTAGACATTATTTGTTTACACTTTATAGCCCTGTGAAGTAAGCGATTGCCGGAATTATTTTCGCTTAACGGCCTAAGTGTGTACTATATCAATATAAAAGGTCACGATTGTTATGTTGAGTACTGATGGTTGGTGTTATGTGATGCAAGGTTGAGAAATAGAAGGCTAGGTTTATTTATTTTTTACTTCGGATGGTTGTATTACATGGTCCCAAAGTATGGGGGAACGCAACATTTATTTATAAGATAAGAAATATTTGTCGAATAAAATACAGTAGGGCTTAATTGAAAACGTCACCTACTTTTCAGCAATCATTTATGTTAGTTTCATTTTTAAATCGACATTTTATACGTACTCAGTCTGATAAGTTTTATCTGACGTTTGAAAAATCGGCCCTTAATCATAAAACGACAGCTAGGAACAATCATGTCCATTGCTTCAATTGTATGTACGTCTGTTGAATCTGCATTTGCAATCAAACATCTCATCTCAGGCACTATTCGAAAGCAATGCTGCGTCAGCCATTATATCTGCGCGTAACATCTAAACCTTTTCTCTAACAGGTAGTCAGTCATCCACTTACACTTCATAATCTACTTTCTACAAATTCTAGAGTTAATACTCCCGCTGTCTAGCGCATGCGATAACTAATAATGTCATTAACGACAGTGCAAATTGTACGTTCGTGTGTTATTCGCGTTTGCTCAGTCCGACACCCCGGTCTGTTCGGAACATTAGATAAATTACCTCGGAACCTGTTAGCAGGGATTATTATACATCGTTTTTGCTTTTCAACCCGAAAGGAATGAAAAGAATTTAAACTTATCGGCGGTGACTGGCAGTTTGTAAATGGTATTTAGAGTTCCCTTTCTATGTAGAACTTTACTATGCAATGCGTCATGGGTTTGGCTTGGCCTATGGTGTCAGAGGATTTTTTTAACTGTTAGTAGGCCCTGAACATATCATACTTGTAACAAAATGCAATTAAGTAGTGATAATGCATTTTTTCAGGATTTAAAATTCACCTTATGTGATTTACTTTAAATTTACAGTTACAACAACGGTAGTATTAAATAAGGACAAATAAAAGTGCTCAAAATCATAACTATATTAATGAAGCACCCGTAAAAGCTCCGTAAGTTTGTCATCGTAAATAAACCCAACGTTTTTGTTTAGAAAAATATTAAACTCAACTAGAAATAGTCTTTCAGCGAAGCAAAGTGAATAGGGCAGACCCTTAAAGCTTGCTTAAAGGTCTCGCTCTGAAAGCTGCGCGCGCGCATTTATCACTTTGTATACGATGTTCGCGTTACGCGCAATTAATGAGCCGTGGCTATAACTCATCCCGGCACTAACCCGATGATAAGCCGCAGATTGCCTTTGTTTTCTTATTTTCAGGATACAGTTCTTGATTATCTCGAGAGGATTTATTAGGTCTATAGATGAGTTACGACAGAGTTTTAAATAATCTTAAGAGGAAGTTTTTTTACTTGGTTCTGAGCATAGGCACTCTTCATTGGTTGTTGATGAAACATAATTTTTTAATTAATGTGTATACAATGTAATTCGCGTAAGCTTCAGATCATTAGATGTTATTAAAAAATACCGTCTTAATGCTTAAGTAACACTATGATGACGAAGCTAAGATATTACGTTGCCTAAAGTTCATTTGCGAAAGTGTTATTACTTACATAGTAATAATAAGTTGAATAAAGCTTCGTTTGTTTCAGCACTTGGACTTAAAATTTCTCCAATCAAAGAGTTATTAAATTAGCCAGTATTAAAGTGGTATGAAAAATTATCTTTCTTCATAGGCTGTTAATTAAGCGACTAATTAAATTTCATGGACAAGAGATAGTTTCCAAATAAAACACAAACATATCAAAATGGACAGTCATTTAGTGTCTTGGAGGCGCCGCGTAGATTTGATTAAAATGTTAATTACACTGGCTATTAATAAACTCGATTAGGGTTCCGTGCACCGGCACTATTAGATTTAAAACCCCATAGATTTAGCTTAAGAGCCAAGGGAAATGATTTGTTGTTGGTCACAAATCTGAAAAGTTATTTTGCCGCACGCGATTTATAAGCGAACGCCGAACAGTTTAAGATTGTTGTTTGAGTTATGTTTTTATTTACAGTTTGATTTATGATTTTATGAATGGGTCTTAAACTGAGATGTGGCCATTCAAATAAAATTCGACGTTAGTTATTTATCATTCTCAGATTTCCAGACTAATTCAAACACGAAATCTGTTTTTTTTGTCAATATCCGATTCCATTTCTAATAGACGTGGATTTTTTCCAAGCATTGCACTTTTTTACCCGTTATGTCACGTTACTGGATGTTTAAAAGTTACGTTATTTATGGGTACTTATATCTTCGATGGTTATGGACACAAGGAACCATAAAACCATTTGATGCTCAACATGCCCTGACATCTACGGAACCAAACTATCGCTTTTCACAGTCACAGTTTTGACGTATGTAGTCCACATTTCCTATTCGGTCATAGAACTGACGTAATCCGATTTAGAGCGTCGGGGCTGCCACGATTTAATACCTATACACAGCAATCAAACACTATTCACTTTAGGATTATGAATCTCAATGAAACAGGAGCGGAGTTGGAACTTTAAGTACCTAGTAAAGTAGGCAATAAGCTGGTCAAACAATAGCATAGATAGGGGGGAATCAT
Source organism: Pyrausta aurata (assembly GCA_963584085.1). Taxonomy (NCBI): domain Eukaryota; kingdom Metazoa; phylum Arthropoda; class Insecta; order Lepidoptera; family Crambidae; genus Pyrausta; species Pyrausta aurata. The sequence goes on along the minus strand of OY757272.1, from coordinate 5,295,419 downwards.
AGAAACAATGTCCAAGTAGAACAATAGCATTACCAACGCGTTAGTAGTCGTAGGATTATCAGTATATTGTTTGGTACAGTATTTAAATATAACAGAGTACCTTTGACGTCAAGTAGATGATACCCAATTTTTCCTGCTTCTGAATATATTCGGCACATATACTAAGGACTTAAAATTGTAATTTGGCCCCAAATAAAAACCTATTCTCTTCTATTTTTATGAGGGACATAAAAGCATCAGAGACTCCTCAATAGTGATAAAGTTTTCCAAAAGTAGAAGACCGACCATCTCCAAGTTTTCTGTTGCCGAAAGTATCAGTCGACATAACATAGACAGACGATTGTTTTCATCTGCTTATCTTATACCGATTTGTTAGTCCACGACAGTAACACGGTCTGATTGCAGACTGCAAAAATCAGATCCGTACCTGTCACGATTAATTCATTTTGATTAATACCGGTGAAAGCTGCGTCGGTTCACCGCGCAATACGCCTTTGTCTTATAATTTCGGGATTAGAACACTTTCAGTTTCGCGATTTTTTTTTAAATAACTCTCTCGCTCTCAGACGCGTTGCGTAATGTAATGCAAGCGTCCATCATTGTGTTTCCGATGTGAATTTTTGTATATTTCGAATAGCGAAAGTGAGCTGATGCGCTGTCGGTGGCGTACCCTGTGCTTCTTGCTAGTCTTTGCTTTTCTGCAGTTTGACACATTCGTTACTCTATGGATTTTTTTTTTACATAATACCAAAATTACCCTGTTTCTTCGAAGATGGGCTTAATAAGGCAGTATTGAAAATTCATTAGCTGATAACACATAGTAAATGAAATCATGGTGATCTCTAGCGTTCACATTTCGTTAAACATACATACACCTGCTCAATCTAATTCAACTGCCTGACCGATATTTACAAGATACTTTTACCATGAGGCACCTAGTTAATATGTCATTTAATACACAATGGTAGAAACACGTAACTGATACAATCACTGTCAGCAATACCAATGATAACTTTAAATATGGAAAACTGTAATAAAATGTCTACCATAATAATTGCCCTATTAGTGGAAAGTGGCAACAATTTGTGTTATGTGTGTCAGTGTACCGCATATTATAGTGCCGTTCATGAAAAGTATCAATTTTGATGGAAACAACAGTTTAAGTGTGGGCTCTGCTCGCACGTTCGGGTTCCGTAGAAAAGTGCTTATTTTAATGTTATACGGTAATTATGCACTGGTAAAATAAGTATGGTTTGTAGCTGCGATGTTTAGCACGCTGCTAATAAGTGTTATGAAGTATTAAGTACTTAGTTCTTAGTATGATGTTAAAGAAAATAGTGTAATTATTTATTTAGAAATATTTGCATAGTAAATTGCTTTTTTTTACATAGAGTTAAACTGCTTTCGCGTTTACCCACGACGTAACTACCAATTTACTTAAATAACGTAAATTAACCATTTGTACGCGGCAATGCGAGATGGAAGCAAGTTCCTTTAGTTGCAGATTTGAGTTTTGTTTATTTTTTGACTAAGTATGTACTTCAAAAAAAAATTTCGGATGAACTTACTGTCTTTGCCAACTGAGCACAGATCTAGTTACTTTACCTATGTAACACTAGTGCCATTAAAATAGAACCTTCTGTCTAGACAGGAGCGATCTCTAACCTATTATGCTTATATTCGGCCACCACAGACAATAGATCACACCGCTCGTTAGAAATGGCGACGGGCAATTTGACAATTTTTTCCCGCGCTGTCATTAACTGTCATTTCACAAACCGTTACATTTCGCCTGCTGTGCTGGTGTTCGCGAGACACAGGTGCGAGATTCGTCTTTAGGCGATTCTGAAATGAACACAAATAAATAAGTTGGATGTTCTACGAAATTCCTTTAGGGATCCATTCACATTTATCAACATTATCACCAGTCAACAAGGTTCACTGCTGAATATAGAACCCATCCTGTTTAAAAGTGACTAAGTCAATAGAAATTAGAAATATCTACATGCAATATAATATTCTTACGCTTTTATGTCTACATTGCTGTCTCAAACATAAACTTTATTAAAGTACATACGTTCACCTAAAAAGCTAAATTAATTTAAACAATACTGTGACTTTAAGCGAAAGCTCTAAATATTTAGTATCGCACTGTATTCCGTCAGTCATGCTGTACGCACTTTTTTTTCACTTTTGCTGCCGAAATCGTTGTCATTGTCAGCCAGTGTCACGGCCAGAGCGTCCTCAATGATACTCTAAGCACCCAACTTTACTAAAGCAGTGGCGAACATGAGAACTAACATTTTTGGAGAACAATTTCTAGAGATTAAATAATACCAGCGCCACCGTTAAATATAGTCGTATTTTGGTGTGCATTTTTGATGAATCTGGCCAATTAGAGTAAAACGCTTCTAAACTGTAATTTAGGCGAATTTCCCGTGGTTAACGCAGCATGTAACTTTCTTTTCGTCGGGCGTCGGACAGGAGGTTAAATAGACTGTAAACATTGCCGCTAAGTATTGTAGTCATTTTTTTGCGTCGGTGATTGAGGACTTGGGACGTCTACTGTTTTTATTTTTTGAGTTTTGCGGGGAATTATCTGGAATTTCTTCCACAGTTACATTTTCTTGCCATGTCTGGTTGTTATTTATATATATTTTCTACGCTTAGTTCTTGTTTGTCTACCGTTTAACTTGCCCTATGACAACCAACAAGTCTTATTAGCGTAATAACAATAATAAAATTTTATCGTCAATTCTCTCACTCGCTAAGTAGTTAGTGTGAAGAGATCACCAACAATATCTGTATACAATCGAAAGTGGCAGTGAGTAGCGATAATTTCCAATGATATTACGAATCGTATTCACATTTCTCCTAATCAAGGGCTATTTAGCTGCGCGGGCGCAGGTGCCTTTCGCCTGTCTGCTGTAGCCTTTAGTTTTAACACTGGGGTGTTAGGGCGGTTGAGTTCATGTAGAGAAGCAGAAATATATATAAAAGACAGACACGAATAAAAATTATGTACGTAGTACAATATCCTAAAACATTTCATCTGTATAGTTATACTAAGCGGTCCCCCGTGACTATACTCTGATTTTTAATTAGATATACCAGAATGACAGCTTCAATCGAGCTTTTTATTTTTTAATGTTGCTAGCATAGTACCTATAGTGTGGTAACAATTCAATTGTACGCGATTAATTGAACTTGTGATATGAATTTTCATTGATGTGATTTTACTAATTAGGATAAATTATACATGTTAAACGTTACATAAAGCTACAAATAAACATAATTCATAAAACAGTTTCTGTAAGGAGTAGAAAAATCTAGGTTTCTCTTGCAATAGCAATATTCTTGTACCTACGATCTTACCTATTTTGACTTTTCAATACTTTCTATAAATTAATTCATTGAAATAATTATTATTCCTGATTTTTTAAACAGATTTTATTTGAATATTTTAAAATCGATTATAAACAACAATTGAATAAAATTTAAACTTTCGATTATTAAGGACCAACACTATTTTTAAATTACGAAAAAGTGGCCACCCACCAAATGTAATTTTGGTCTATCTAATTAAAAATCAGAGTATTCGTCCACGCGTTTTGAGTTTGCTTCCCTCCCTCCCCGCCCGTCGCAGCGTGATGTTTTAAGTCCAAAGCCTTCACCGATAAATAAGCTATCCAACAAAAAAATATTTTTTAGTCGGCCCAGAATTTCCTCATCGATTTTGCCTTTCGTAATGTCTATAATATGGTTAACTTATATGCCAATTTTGTGCTGATTCAGACGAGGATGGATTATTACTGACAGTAACAGTCTAATAATCACTCTCCTATCGTATAAATCATAATGTTTTACGTTTTATGTACGAGTAAAGGATTTTACCTACTCTCAGTAATGAAATTAACCACGAAATAGATATTTATTTACGTTGATAATTTTAGAGCAGGTAAAAAATATAAATTTTCTCAGTACAAGAAATTTTGTGCTATATGTGGAGAGAAGCCTAAGTATTCATTGGATGTTGCTTTTGAAATGGACACATGAATATGAAGATTTTCGCGTTACTTTCATCGGCTAATGAGCTCTTGTCGTTGAATCATCGCGTACAGTCACATGCGAAAGTGCAAGTGTCGGTAAGTACCTATTGAAAATCCTGATATTTTATTTTATTTCTGTAAGTGAATCAAATCATTTATATTGTGTCAGTGTAATTACTTTACATAATTATTTTCTTTCATTATTTGAGCTACATCGTTCGCGCATTGTATGAGTCCAATAAATCAACACCGTCGAAAAGAAAAGATATATTAATAAAATTGGGGAAGATAAACAGATAACATATCGTTTTCAGGCAAACTCATTATAACATGTCGATTAATAATATGCTCATGCTTATCTAACTAAAATGAAATTATTATTGTAGTCCTAGAATTCCTATTTAGTAGAATGGTTTTTGAAAGGTTATGTTCGTGACTGTACGTGTGATTGAAAGCGTATAGACGTCTGAAACGCATATTGATTTGCCCGCTCTGATTTATGCAGGATGACGGCGATGATTCGCCGACAATCGCGAACAAACTTTTATTTATGGGTAAAAGAAATATACGAGCACAATGTGCCGGCTTATTCGAATAAGCATTGCAAAAAAGCAAAATGAAAAAGATATAAGTCCATCGTCCATAAAGTTTACTAGCTCAGTCACTAGAACCGAATCTTTATCATTCTGAACAGCTCTAGCTGGACTAAAATATGGTCCACTGGTACAAGAATACAACCAAAAATTTGCTTAAGGGTTAAATTTCCTTCTGCTGTCCATGTCTTTGATGTCGATAGAGTCAAAACGAAATCCTGACTCTAAAAATTGTGTGAGGTTACTTTCGGCATAAGCCTTGTCCGAAAAAAAATAAAAAACAAAAAAATAAAAATTCCTTAATTGAGATTTTACATTCATAATTTGTTAGTAATGCACAAATGACTTATAGACTATGTTAGTGTGTTCTCAATTAATTAATTCAATAAATTTTAAGCCAATTCAATTCAACCCGATTCAATCAAATTCAATTCAATATAAATCAGTAATAGCTAGCAATAGTGTTTTCTATCCTGCAGGTAGTGTCATGTATTTATTGACCTAAAAGGAACTCTCACATGATTATTTTCTTCAAAGATACACGGTCTCATATTGGTAACATTTCGTGCAAAATTGCGTTTTCTCCTGCGAGCTGTTATTATCGTCTCTTATGCCTAAACGCATCGGATATTGGTGTTTAATCGGCCGCGAACTACGCATGTAAGTATGTAAATGTAATGGGCAACCCAATTATGTAATTGTCAAGTTGCTTGCGGCTTCCGACATGCTCAAGAGTAGCATGAGAACACTTGGGTACAAGTAACGACGAAAGTGGTCCTGCAATAAGACTTAAGTTGATAGATCTTTCAACGGTATACAGTTCTTTAAACAACCAAAAACTAATTATAAAACAAAAAGTGCGACCCTCTTCAAATGCAAATAAATATATTCCTATTTCTATTTCCTTTATATTAATAGCTTTGGCAATCACTGCTTATTTTGAAAAATGATTGAGTAAGTGCATCAATTGGAAACTATGTCAACCAACGTTAGACAACATCTTATCAGAACACAAGAAAAGGTATTTAGCTTAATAAACCTTCGGCCGATAATAGGGAACAATAAAAGGTGTTGAGGGAGGTAGTGGGATTATAAAGGTCGAATAATAATTTGAAAAAACCTTCGGAAGATCTCTTCTCGAACATAGTGCAGTCAGTTTTTCTAATTACATCCTTGTTCGACATCGAATCTATTACTATTCAGGCTATGTCCATTGTCTGCGTTCAGAACAATCACTTAAACTTGCTTAAGTCTTGTTTTATTTCCCAGTTTCTTCACTTTTTCTTACTTTTGGTGCCAGAAATGTCCTTATAGTGTAGGGCATTCGCATCGCAAGTCGCGCATCTCCTCACAATCGCAGTTCCGTTATAGCCCAATAGGCTAGCCTATTGCGTCTACAATCTACAATGCGAATCGCGTGTGTTCCCTCCATTCGTTGCGGCCGTTCGCAACGCGCTATCTCAACTGGTCGCCGTTGTCTTGTACAAGCACGCATAAAATATCGATGTTTCATTTGTATGATTATGACAAAATGTGTGTAGTACGGCGGCCAGTTTCACAATGTCCCGGTAAAAGGTTAAAGTTATTCGTCCAATATTTTATACGAAATGACGATGCATTTAATTATTCGTTGGTGCTAATTTGTCGTTGGTGAAACAGGCCCTTAGTGTAACATAAAGTTGAATAATAATATGTTGGACGTAATTTATTACTTCATAATGCAGAGGTAAATACACACTTTTATAATGTTTACCTTAAGGGTTTCTGTCAATGATTGTAGTAAAAGTTTACAAAACTACCAATATTTCTGAAACTCGTTTACAAATATAAAAAAGTTACTCTACACGTTATAATAATGGTATTTTTAACACGTTTATTTTTACATCCATCACTGACAGTGGTGTAATAAAACACAGCAGTTCGGTTTGACGTTTTCTAAAATATCCGTTTCGTAAAATGTCACAACATAACTTATGCGCTATTTTTCTCTTGGTGTATTTTTAACGTATGGGAGTTTGTCACTAAATAAATGCAGTGACAGCGTTATTTTTTTGTCTTTTCTAATAATTTTAGTAATTCGCATATTATTCTAATTATTTTTTCTAGACTTTCAGTTTCACTCTCATCGTATTTCTAAGTAAACATAATAAAGTAAACATAATGCCAGCCAATTAGTTCGTTTAATTACACAGTTTTTATTACAAGACAGATTTCTTTTCTTTTTGCAAAAAATGCACATAACTCGTATTTACTTAAAATTACTGTCTGACTGGTTACTTTAAGTTTAAGTTTTTAATCTACAAAGGGTTTCTATGTATTTCATTAATATTTTGATGAAGATCGGGAAAAGTTCTTAAAGTTTTTCTCCGTGACTGTACCCTGCGAACACTCTCCGAACGCCATTGCGGACCCTTGTTTAGCTCGATTATTGTTGTTAATTTGTATCGCCTCTGTTTATCAACATTAATTTAACGGCGTCTACGTGAGGGATGTTGTTCTTGAGTGCTTTTATCCGAAAATATTTGCAGTAAAATGAATGTCAAGGAGAACCTAAGATAACAAGAGAGCGGTTGATTGGTAGAGAATGCTTTTATGCAAATAGTCTGCCAAATGAACAACTAACAGTACAATAAAGTTTAAATAAATCAATTAATAAATATAACAAGCCATAATAAACTACTAAACTGAAGGAGGATCAACGGCTTATAACCATTTCAAATCTTATATTATAGAACCTAGTCATTACTACCAGTTTGTAATATACGAGTATCTGTAGGTTTTGCATCCTACAACAGTACCGTACTTAAGGTTTTTGTGCTTCAATATGCAAGTAATAATAAAGTCTGCAAGCATTGGATTAATACCCGAAAAGTTATGTAGATATGCTGGTAACCAATTCCAGCATAGTAACATCACTAATACACTTTCAGGACGCAACTTTACTATCACTACCTGCTCCCTGGGAATCTTTATTGCTATCTCGTCGATTTTGAACGGGTTCTGAAAACCCACTCAGATGTGCCCAATGCAACTTCCGCCAATTCCAATTAGAATAAGATTGTTACTGCCGATTGATTTCGTAACAAAAATATGGGACTGTGATAATACCCTTGGAGTTGTGATAAAATTGCTTAGTTAAAAGGTTTAATTAAGCTAGCTGGTATCTCGACTGGCCTGACTACCCACCAGTGTGCTTTAGTTAGTCCAACTAAAGTTAAGCTACACATTTTGCGAAATGTAATTTTGCAGCAGGAGTTGTTATTACTACGTGTAGAGAAGCTATGCCAAGCAATATACAGGTGTCCCAGAAATGGTGGATCAAACTGCTATGGGAGGCAGCTTGACTAATGTCGTATCCATAAAAAAAAAGGCACATGAGCATAAAAAAAAGAATATTCAAAAAACGGGAATATCATCAAATTGTTTTTTGTTTAAAGTTAGCTAGTTTTTAAGTTTTTTTAGTTTTTTTTTTATGGATAGGACATTAGTCAAGCTGCCTCCCATAGCAGTTTGATTCACTATTTCTGGGACAACCTGTATATGTCGCAAATACGAGGAAAAGATTGTGACGTATTCCTTGAAATTAGAATTTTGAGATGATGACAAATGGCGTCAATTCATGTGGCACGAGATTTGTTCGTGGTGTCTAGTCCATACGCTAGTACGTAATAGTACCTAGTTCAATGGTTTATAGAATCTTTTCATCACTTCTAAAGTAATATTTTATATGACAAATACCTCGTGAGAATGTCAAAGAATGCATATGTCAGGAAGTAAGTGCCTCTTTCATGAAAAAATATGGTCAGCCTCTTGTCATATTAATAAGATTACAACACCGATTAACGTGATTGAAAACACTTTCCTTATCGCTCGCTTAATGATTTTGACACAGTAAATCCTCGATTAAACTAATCGAATTATAAGGCAATATACAACCTCACGGTTGGTCACAGCCAAACAACGAAATTACTGGCCATAAATAAAGTTGTACAACACGATGCAGTTTCCATAATTATTTCTTTATGTTGCATAAGCGGTTATTAACATTAGAGCGTTCGGACAATGGCGTGCGCGAGCGCAGGTTGTAATTACACGGCGATGTTATGAGTTATGCATTGATTCTTACGCAAAACAAGCTGTTTGGAGCTTTGTAGTTCAGGAGACTGCGTCCACCTTGATAAAGCTTAAAGAAACTGCGGCAAATCACTATTTAACTGGGTCACTGCGAATCTGTTTAAACAAATCTTACTTGATTGTTGCAGAACTGTTCTTAAAAGAAACTTGAAAATCTAACAATGTAGGTAGGTAAGTGATAGCGCACAGAAACTACCTAACTGCCCTATTTGTTAACTATCTATAATTTTGTAATAACAGGCACAATTTGTACCTAGGAAAGAGATATAAAAGTATTACTTATTATTATTTATATATTTAAGTCATTGGACTAAACTACAAATACTACTTATAAGTGCTAAAACTACCTCTTACTCGTATCTTTACAATGCATTATTTTTTAGTCGCTATTGCTAATTGATCAAACGACGCATGTCACTATAGTTTCACCACAATACCAACATTGTTAGCTCCTTGTCTAGTTGCGCTTTGGCCACAAACTTTAAGCATTCACTCGGTAATCACGGCGCATGCGTCGTAACATTATCTGTACCACGATCGGCGCTTGAATGCGCTTCGCAAATGGTTTTAAGGTAATTTATCTTGTACGTGTATTTCTATTATACTCGGACAGGTGAGCCAGCGGGGTGTTGAATTGCGAAAAACATAATAATAAGAAATCGACTCAGGAATAGCGATAAACTACTACTCTTAAAAGCTAGTTACTAAATAATAAATTCCAGAAAACATGCGCGTAGTTATGTTACTATAAAGCACAAAGCACATACCTATTATGGTTTTGTTAAAGTAATAATATAAATACATAAAAATAATAAAAAACTAAAACAAACCACTTTAAAAAATAACATATCTATGTTGACTATGAATTTTGAGGTGAACGTTTTCATTAAAGTATACATATAAATAATATCGTCATGGTAACTAACCCATTAGCATTATGGTAAATCTCAGTGGTTTCAAGATGTTAATATTTCCTACAAATTAATGTTTTTTTTTCTAATATTGATCGCTTTCTCATTCATTAAGTAAGAACCTCTCCAGTCTCTACATAGTCTTGTCATCAGTTACACCGGTGCATTCACAGGGTGCGTCACAATTCACAAAGCGGGCTATCTCTGCCGCGATCAGTTGTTCAGTGCCTGTGCAAGCTGCGAACGACGAACAGTTGTCGCGCAAATGTTACCTGGACGGGTATAAACAAATCAAGTGACGTTTGTTTGAGATAATTTCGTCCAGTGGTTCTCAAGATTTTCGTTATGAAACGAAATCTATATTAATAAGAAACAAAATTTTCATAACTGAATTTTCAAAAGCTGAACCTTTTCAGCTTTCACTTGCCAGACTATATCACAAATAATAACCTATCGTGTTTAAATGAATTGGCCATATTGTTCTGCTCATACATACCTATCCGTCAAGTGTCTTGGTCTTGACCGCTATGTGTATGAAACACGACTTGACGACGAGTGGCTTCGACCATTAACTATTTCACACATTTACGAAGATGACCACCACTTTTTAGTTTTCCCCACCATGTATTTTTTCGAATTTGGGTGCACATCTCCTCAAAAAGCATTCATTCTTTGTTTGTATATCCTAGTTTAGTAAAAGAATTAATATGATGCGCATCTCCTCAAAAAGCATTCATTCTATGTTTGTATATCCTAGTTTAGTAAAAGAATTAATATGATGCGCATCTCCTCAAAAAGCATTCATTCTATGTTTGTATATTCTAGTTTAGTAAATGAATTAATATGATGGTAGAGAAAAACTTTATTTATAGAACGTAAACTTTGAAAACCCCAGATTTATTTATTTATTTATTTATAATGAATTTACAACAAATCTATGAAACGTCGATTGTTGGGCGGTTTACTTGCCACCTATCACGGAGGCACATAACTCAGTGCCAGAAGGGCATGTTGTGCTGTAAATCTCAAGCTTTTATTTTAAACGAGCGGACAGAGACACCTAATTATTAGGACATAATGGGAACTAATTCAGACTGCCGAGGGAATAAGATTGATCCTCGATTTCCTGAGAGGCAGACTGAGATTTCCTGCTAACATTTACAACGTATAAAATTGAATGAAAAGGCGTTTAACTTGGGGCTTAGATTGACATAAATCATGGACAATAACATCGATGGAAAGACAAATGCACCTTTTGTACTATAGCTGATAGTTGTTGAGACTGAAATGTAATAATTTAATTATATAAATTGCACTTGTAAAAATAATACTTGTAATTCCTCGTCTGTCACAGAGTCACAGTTGCTTTTTACAAGTGCAATTTATAAGTATTATTAAGTTTGTATGGTGACAAAACACTATAAAAACAAAAAACTATGAAATGAAATGAAATGCATTTATTTGCTTATGAAAAAGGATACATATATGGTCTTAATTCTACAGTAAGCTCAACTTTTTCAGCTATGAACTAATAGCATGCAAATACGTGTACACATATTTTACAATTAAAAGAATTACCCAAGTCATAATTAATAATATTAATACACATGTCATGGAGTTTAAAAAAAAAATGTCAAATATTAAATTAGAACACAATTAGAATTAAATAATTAAAACAGTAATGCAGGTCAAAAAATCATCACGACAAATTCAAAAACTCCTCCACTTTATAAAAACAATGATCAGTTAGCCATTTGTAAAGTGCACTTTTAAATCTTTTAAAGGGCAAGTCTTTTATATGTTGGGGTATTTTATTATAGATTAGCGTGCACATCCAGTAGCAATTTTTCCCGAATCTGGCGGTTTTTGGAGTAATATCTGCCACCAGTCTATTGCCATTTCTGGTGTTGCGCATATAAACTTCCTTTGCTTGCCTAAAAAAATACATGTTTAGTTTAACAAACTTTGCGATTTCAAAAATGTATAGACTCGGTAGGGTTAGTATTTTTAATGATGCGAATAACGGCCTGCATGGCTCATCAGGTGCAGTACCACATATAGCCCTAATACACTTTTTTTGTGCAATGAATGCTATGTTTGCATCGGAGCTATGACCCCATATAATGAGACCGTAACGTAAAACGGACTCAACATATGCAAAATATGCAGTAAGTGCTGTATTTTTTGTGGCGACTTTACCTAATTTATACAACGCATATGAAAATCCGTTAATTTTCTTGCAAACATTTTCGACTTGATTTTTCCAATTCAGTTTTTCGTCTATCCATATACCTAAGAATTTTGTCATATTTACATTTTTAAGTTTTTGACCTTTAAAATTAATGTCCATAGTTTGATTTAATTGATTATTAAAATTTATAAAATAGGTTTTGTTGGGATTTATAATTAAATTATTATTTTTAAGCCATTCTATAATAGTTTTTATTGTATTATTTATTTCCTGGACATGGTCTTCTATAGTCAATTTACCATCAGTTTTAACGATAACAGCTATGTCATCTGCGAATAGAATACACTTGTGTTTAGTTAAGCCCGGGAGTTCGTTTATATAAATCAGGAACAATAACGGGCCCAAGACGCTACCCTGGGGGACTCCGTATTTATTTAATCTCGGATCCGATCTATATTTTTGAACCACTTGATTGCAGTCAGGTCTACTTATTTCGACAGATTGAAGTCTATCTTGGAGGTAGGTTTTAATCCAACATAAGGAATTGCCCCTGACACCACAATTCTCCAATTTTTCAAGAAGCGAGTTATGCGAAACAAAATCGAAAGCTTTTGACATATCAAAAAAGAGGGCGGTTGTATAATTATTCGCATTTAGGCATGTCAGAGTCTCATTTACCATGTCAAAAATAGCATGTGCAGTTGATTTGCCCTTCTGGAAACCATACTGATTGCGCTGAATGATATGATACATGTCAAAGAACGATGTGAGCCTGCTATGCATAACTTTTTCATAGACTTTGGAAAAGATCGGAACTAGCGCAATTGGACGATAATTGTCCAAAATAGACTTATCATCCTTTTTAAACAACGGCTTAATTACAGATAGTTTAAGTTTCTCAGGGAAGATTCCCGATACCAAAGACAAATTTATTAAATAAGCTAAGACATGACCTATTTCCTTGGTGCAAGCTTTAATAACTTTAGTACATATGCCGTCATACCCTTCAGAGTTACTGTTTCTTAAGCTCATTATGAATTTATATATGTCATATTCGTCAATCGGGCTTAGATAAATAGAATTTTTCAAAATTTGATTTAATTTGTCACAAGAATTATTACTCATATTATTTTTATTAGTCAATTCAATGAAATAATTGTTAAAAGTATTGGCAATTTGAGTGGGACTAGAAATAACATTATTGTCACGTTTAATTATATCAATAAAATTATTGTATTGCGCTTTAGTATCTATTTCGTCTTGAATTACTTTCCATGTGGCTTTACAGGTGTTTTTACTTTTCAATACATATTTATTATTCGTATTTTATGTAATAATTTGTTCACAATATTATGTTGCATTACCTACCAATATTTTTAAAATTTTAAGAGCTTATGGTTGATGTTTTCATATGATGAGAGAATACAAGCAATATTGTAGATGTATATTTAAACATTCGTTAATACTCTAGCTCGAAGCAAAAAGTCTAAATTATTTGATCCAGAAAACTGCTAACCTGGATACAAAGCAAAGCTAGCGGCACCTCGACCACAAGGTGATACGGGAAATAATGTACAATTTGACGTTAATATGGAACAATATCAGCACGTGCAAGTATCATTAACGGTAGCAGTTGTGAGGCTACCGTCTAACGTACGGAATTATTGCGGTACTGGACGTCAGGTTTGCAATTCCAGAGTTATTCGGGTGATGATGAGCCGAACCAGTAGTTTTGAGCAGTGCTTGATATCTTGATAAAATAGATATGCGTAAATTATAACATTCATAGAGCTTTACACCAAAAAATGGCATGATGAACGATTTTTTTCATCTCTTAATTTGAACTGATAATCTTAAACTTAAGCTGAGCATTGATCATAGTAAATGATGAACAGGAATTTGCAATAATATCGATTAGTAAGAATATTGTTATGTTGATTGTACTCGTATCACAATCACAAGATTTTTATTGCAGTAATGTTTAATAAAATTTCAGTATCCTATTTATGTGTATTTAAATATAAGTATCTCTCTTTTTGTGATACTGAATAAATATTTTTTCTTTCTTTCTTTCTTTCTAAATATGTTACTATCAAAATTTGCTACAAATGAACAATACGAAGATTTATCAGTACCTTAATTTAGAATAGCTTAGAACAGCTATAGTTATAAGGGCTACTTATAACTCCCGCTATCACTGTATTACACGGAATACTGTAATTCAGTAATTCCGAGCTGCGTACCGCGAGGGCTAAGCACAATGTAATTACGCACAGTGAAGAAAAGCGTAAGTAGGGTTACCATACTTTCCAAAATAGTTGGAAATTTGTTACTTAAACTGACTTTTCCCCTGCTTTGCCTAACCCTAAAAATTATGTTAAAACTTTATGATTTGCAAGTAAGAGGTCTAAGATTGAGCCCCGGTCAAAACATAATACTTATCTTACAAAGATGTGCAGAATATTTTTATTCGATAAACTTTTTATTTTTTGTCATATTTAATTTGCATATTGCATCTTGATACTTGTAACACTATAAATACTATTCAGTTTTTGAATCATCACAACTTTTTATCCACTAGAAAGTTGTCCCATCGTTTTTGTGGTAGCCCTAGCCCAGCCCATGCGCACGCGCCGCGTTTTCGCGTTACGCCCTTGTAATTGCGCAGATAATTATCATCTCAACGATTTATGGTCATTATTACATTGTTAACAATTGGATAGTTTTTAACGGAACCGCTACTAACGATGTCTTGTAGGAATTTAGATCAGGATTTATGAAAGTAATCGTTATTATCAGTGCTTAATATTTAATGTAGTGTTCACAAACTTATTTCACAGCCACTACGCCACTTATTAACGCTAGCCACTCGCCGCTATAATTTTCAGTCACAAAAATGTTCGATTATAACTTCATCAACTCTCCATTTTTAATCCCCGACGCAAAAAGAGCGGGGTGTCATAAGCGGGGTGTCGGGGTGTCATAAGTTAAACGTGTCTGTCTGTGGTATAGTAGCTCCCAAAAGGATGAACCGTTTTTTCGTTTAGTTTTTTGTGTCATAAATAATTTTATCCTGAGTGTTCTTAGCCATGTTTCATGACAATCTGTTCAGCCGTTTTTTATTCGTGACGGGTTATTTATACTTAAATTATAATATAACTAGCTTTTGCCCGCGACTTCGTCCGCGTGGAATCGTGACTTCTTTCTCCCGTTTTTTTACACATTTACCACTATATCTTTGCTCCTATTGGTCGTAGCGTGATGTTATATAGCCTATAGCCTTCTTCGATAACTGGACTATCCAACACAAAAAGAATTATTCAATTCGAACCAGTAGTTTCGGAGATTAGCGCGTTCAAACAATATATATGCGCCCGTCAACACACCGATTGTCTGGTTTCAAAGATAGGAGTTTTTCTGCCTTGTGTTACGAAGTACCCAGACAATGATTATGACGGGGGCGTCGCCCATAAATACTTAAATACATTTAATTAAATGTAAATAATGAAGATTCAAACAAAGTCTTAAACTGAAGCAGTATAGATAGACATTGGCGCCATGCTATCATGAAAGTTACTCTACTCTAGTGCTTTTGAATTTCTTTTCACGCCTACCACAGCGTTTTAGTTTATCTATCTTATTTACTACGGCACAGATAATTGTGTTTACTAGGCTCAAACTCGATAAATAGGTAGTACATAACGAGGTTTGATTGCAGGCTTGGTGGGCGCAGGAAGAAAGCTCAGAAGGTCATTAGCGTGAGAGAATAAAACGTAATTCAAGATACACGTATTTTTGTTTACATTTCATAAACGATGCTACGGCTATCAAAGATTTGGTGCAGTGATTCAATTAAATTCGTTCAAAAACTTACAGATAGCAGAGAATATATAATAATAGTCTCAAAATAGTTTAGTATTAGGTAGTCTTCTTTTTGTAAACCACAAATGAGTAGGATAATTCCATCGAAAGTGGAAACGTATTAACCGATATTTTGGTATCCTCTTTTATAGCTACGCTATGTGTGCAAAAAACAGAGCTACTCTTCCTTTCTGTATATAAGGTGGGCGTTTGTTGTTGGTGTGCAACCACAAACTAACAGCGGTATCTGGCCAACTACTTTGACATTACAATCGAGCGGTCGCAGTATCATTGCTAATTACGGATTCGAATAATCATCTTCCATTACTTTCTTATCTCTGGACACGTACTTTGTGGCTGTAACTTTAAGCATTATAGTGTATTCATTCTAGATTTCAATGTATGGGCGAAACGGCAAAATTTATAATTTTAGTTTGTTGCTGCTGTGTTATAGCTCCAAGTGAGTACATTATAGAACACAACTCTCCCACCCCCCCAACCCGCCGCTTCACCCCTCCCCCCCTTGATAAAGGTCCCAAATTTCATATTTCCTCTATTTTCAGGAAAACTATACAAGCTAGGACAAAATGGTCAAGGACTAAATTATTTATCAATAAATTACCTACCAATAAGTATTATTAACATTCATTTTGATACGAGTTATAGTTTTTAAGCTATGGAGCATCAAAGAGTACTAAAAATGATCGCTTAGCAGAAATACAACATTTAACACAAAATAAACAATATAATTTATAAATTTTCACAAGAAATGCGTTTCTGTAGTACATACCTATCTAAAACAAATCAGTATCGTCATTGTTATCTTCTAAGGTTTGTCGAATCTACTAAGGCCCCAATGTCTGCATATGGTGGAACAACGGAATGCACTTTTAACACATCCACATATTTTCTGTAGCCATTTTTGCAGCTGCATGATATTGTTTTCAGTATCAACTGTAGAGCTTGATCAAAGTATGCATTGAATGCTGACAAGCTGAAGAAGGTGGTCTTTTCATAATAACACCGTATTGTTCTTGAGAGTTGGTCAAGAAGTGAAGTACCTAAATGTTTCGTAACACGATTATACTTTTTTAGGTTTGCTTAGCCCCATACTATGCAAGAATATATTTTTCTCGTGCCTTTTTACCTCCTCGCGTTATTCAGGTTCAGGAGGAGTCATTGTATCTTGCAAGTCGATGTTATATGTTATTGAATAGACTGAACCTTTCCTGTGCCTTAGAATGCCGATATTATGTAGTACGTCGAAAAGACATTGTCGTAGTGGTTGGGCAAGACATTGATCTGTTGGTTCTTTTACTGGTACTGACTCCACCACGTAAGAATATACATTACTACATCTGCATTCTACAACAAAGAAAAGGTTTAGTCTTTCCTGTTCGGTAAAAAGACCGAGTTGAAAGATACAATAAACGTTTAAAATAGCCCGGATGCCTCACGCAAGCAGATAGAAGAGGCAGGAGAAAGATATATTCTCGGATAGTATCATAGTAGGTACCTAAAAAGTATAAACGATATACGAGAGGTCCACTTTTACAAAAACATTGATCTGAAGAACAATACAGTGGTGATATTATCAAAGTTTCCATCTTCAGGAGCTGCTTGTCAGAATTCAACACATGGGTACTTTTCATCAAGTTCAATTATGGCGAACAAATTCATTCAACCCAGAAAACTGAAGCTGGAAAAAAATTGTAACTTCGTACCCTAAATACCACATAGGCACCAGCTCCACAGTAGATACTGAAAATAGTATCATGCAGCTGCAAAAAAGGCTACAGAAAAGTATGTGGATATGTCAAAGCTGCATTCCGTTGTTCCACCATATGCATACATTGGGGCCTTAGTAGATTCGACAAACCTAAGATAACAATGACGATACTGATTTGTTTTAGATAGGTTAGTACTACAGAAACGCATTTCTTGTGAAAATTTATAAATTATATTGTTTATTTTATGTTAAATGTTGTATTTCTGCTAAGCGCACATTTTTAGTACTCTTTGATGCTCCATAGCTTAAAAACTATAACTCGTATCAAAATGAATGTTAATACTTATTTGTAGGTAATTTATTGAAAAATAATTAAGTCCTAGACCATTTTGTCCTAGCTTTTATAGTTTTCCTGAAAATAGAGGAAATATGAAATTTGGGACCTTTATCAAGGGGGGGAGGGGTGAAGCGGCGGGTTGGGGGGGTGGGAGAGTTGTGTTCTATAATGTACTCACTTGGAGCTATAACACAGCAGCAACAAATTAAAATTATAAATTTTGCCGCAAAAAAATCTAGAATGAATATACTATTAGTAAGGTGCGGTGGCTTTTACTGTACTAAATTATCACTAGTAGGGACGTACTTAGGTATATATTGTTTTAAAGAGTTACTCCGTGATCATGGCGCTTGCAACAGTGCCGAAATATCGGAAGCTCATAAATAATAAGGTACATGGTAGCAATCCCGTATCTAACTATTCTAACGTATGCTTAGGTGCTGGGTGTGAAAGTAAGTTTGTTAGTTGTTCACTTGTTTTAAAAAACATAGCATATACTCGTATTTCAAACAATGAGTATCAGTATTGTTTATATATGATGATGACTTATGACTTCCGAAATCAACAACAAAAAATAGGTAGTTACTAATTCTTACTCATTGTCAAAAAATCTACTGTCTGTATAATTACAAACGTTGTTTGTCATGATCATCTTATTGTATTGATAGCAATTTTAGGCCCAGGGTTGCCATTAAATATTTTTTTACATAATCATACTTCGGTGCTTATACTATCCATCCTCCTAATTATCTGATGTTGCAAATTGAAATACATACTTACTGAATATGGCCAAGTTCCTATGAGCTGGCCATGTTTTTAATAAAACTGAAATTGAAGCCAGGTAGAGTTTTTAACAAAAATTAAACAAACAAAATGTAGAGTGAGTAACCTTAGAGAGAACTTGTAGAGAGCCTTATTCAGTAATTAATGATTGTGTAGTTGTTTATTCTTCTAACAAATGTGACAGGAGAGACCATCGATCAGATTTGTTAATCCGCAACGTAGTACAATAAAAAACAATACCGTAAGTGTTATACTTACCATGAAACAATCCTTCAAGGAAATTAACAAAGCTGACAGTCTCCTTCACGAAAGGCCGATGAAAAGGTAGATAACACCTGAAACAGCCTTCTTATATAAAAGGCCAATATAAGGAATGTTCGTGTTTTATGCCACTTATAAGCCATTTGCTCCAGTGACTTAATAAAACTGAAAACATTGTTTCAGAATTCGTGGCAAAAAGTTTTGCATAATAATTTTGACCATTGAACCAAAATAGACAAAAGTAAGTTAGTTCAGTAGCGTCACTGATGAGACACAACAGATAATACAGTTGTGTCAGGTTACGCCACCATTTATGGTATTTGACGAACAACGAATAAAATGTATTATTCTGCCTCCTGTCAAACTATGAGACACTTCTTGATATATTTCAGGAATGGGCTTGGCGATTCATTCATTGCATGATACATTTCATGGAACGTTTCACTGGTCTTGGTATGGCCATTTCAAGGAGTATGCTGGTAAAAAACTAATACATGTACTGTTTCACTTAATACTTAAGTGAGATAAGTTGCGCTGTTAATCTTAAAGTGGCATATGTACGTCATAATAATGTCAGGTCACAAAGAGTTGTCAAAAGTACTTCGCGGTTACAAAAGACTATAGGTAAACCGCGAAATTGAGACCTCGCCTGCGGGGTACAGGGGCGCGGGGGGAGGCGAGAGCGGGGTTTGTGAGAGGTGCGGGCGGCAGGCACATTCTTTTCAAAATTCAGTACGCTCGCTACACCGGTAGCGATAGCATCTGTTGACAGTTGCGGACGCTTTGACAGAAGTACACAAGAGAATACTGTCTGACTGAAGTCTGAAGATGAGTCGCAGTATATTCTGACACAAAATCTATATTATTGTATTTTTTGTCGTGTTTTTTTTTATATTTCTATTTTACATCATTCTCCTGCACCTGTTACAGTCTTTGTACATGACCTAAAGTTGTAGTACTTTTATATATTCTATGCTAAAGTATAACTGGGGAAGAGAATGCTCTAAGCATTAAGTCCACCGTTTGAACACTGTAAAATAACAGTGTTTTAATAAAGGCTCTAAATAATACGAATATTTTAGATTAAAATATAGATCTAAATTTAGTGGAATATGAACTAGATATGAATATGAACTACTTAGATATACACTCAAACAAAACAGTCGCAAAAGTTACCAGGGAATGTTATTTGAAGTTTTAAATTTTGCAAAAAAATATATCTTATTTTAAGGATCCATTTTATTTATTCATCAAAATCTACGGCTCTGGATAATAATATTTAGAATTAATTCACTCTCATTGGTGTACCTGATTGTATAGAATCGAATATTTTTTTTCCAATGTGTTGTGTAATGTTATAAAGTGTCGACACTGACGACCACCATTGTGACCACTGACGTCACATATCTTAAGATTTGTCTCGGCAAATTTCGTCTCTTGTGTATCCCCGCCGCCCGCACCCCTTACATTCCCCGCTCTCGTCTTTCCGCCCGCACCCCTGTACCCCGCAGGCGAAGTCTCAATGAAGCGGTTTACCTATAGCTTGCAGACTCTATACACGCATGACTTGATTTGTCTCTTATTTTTCCTGTGAGTTGTGAGCCCTCTGTATTAGCTTTCATTGTAATTTAGCGCCGTTGCACAATTATTCACAATCGGTTCGATTACACGCTCTTGTTGTGGACTTTCAGACTGAAATCTGTCTTTTAGTATAAGGCTCATTTTCCTGTTGAATAATATCGAGCATTTATAACTCGGAATCTATTATCTATGAGGTGTGAGATTTTTGTGCCATTTAGCTTGACCGGATATAATAATTGCTCGATAATACTTTAGCCTAAGGCTTACATAAGCACTTCATAAAGAGTTTATTCAAAAGAAAATTGGAACAGTTTATCTATGAATAAATAAATAATCCTGAAGAGTTACTTACGTTTTTATCAGTATTGCATATAAGATATTTTTTGAACTCGGGTCCTTTTTTCATAGCTAGATTCAGCAGACCAACTTTTACTTCTTGGTGTGGTCGTAATCGGATCGTAAGACCGAAGTGTCTATTATTTTACCCTTGTACGTAAATTGTGAAGGCAGCGTTTAGCTTGCCGCGTCCGGCCTGCTGGAGTCTAGCCAATAGCAGAGTCTGCAAAATTTACAACAGCAGCAGAAGTATATTATGTATACGTACATTTACAACAGCAGCAGTATATTATGTTTACAAGTGGAAGTTTATTATTTACACTTCCCCGGCAACCTGCAGGTCGTTACTCCAGCGTTTGCGGTTTCGCGGTCCGCCGAGTGACGGCGTGACAACGACAACTACGCTTTTTGAATAGGGCTCCACGGGACTACATAACTAAAACACAAATAATACTTTGTTGTAATACATACTAATTTATGATTACTTTGGTCTTACTTTTCAAAAGTAAAGAGAGAACATTTTTCTAAAATTGGAGGTTAAATTTATACAAATCCATTCCGAAATCCGATCCACTCTACTCTACAATATTTTTGTGTAAAGGTAAGTATATTGGTTACGAACCAGTTTTAGTGTGGGTCCGTAAATACAAAGCAGGATTAATTAATTTGACCCATTAGTTACTTTTTTCAGCTGCTATAACTGATCAGTTTTTATAAAGACTTGTAGGGTAGGAACGCTACTAGAAAACATAATCACATAATATATTTTTAAATGACTACTTTCAAAGGAATCATGGTTGCAGAAGTTATCTTGGTGCGTATGAAGGACTAAGTCTAACTTAATTGAGGGATTTATTTGTTATGTAGTTAGTTATGTAAAATTCGATTTCAGAAATATTTAGATTGGTAGCCCTGCATTGATAGAAATCATCTGCGCAGGTAACAAGGTGATTTCACCCAATCGCAAATTGAATATGAACTCTCGTAGCGATTGTGGTCTGTCGATTGCGGCTCTCCATGGAAAGCGTATTGTCACTGCCAACATGTCAAGAGTTCAGGGGACGTATAGGCAACGTTCACACCTCAAGACTACACTAACTTACTAGACCTCTTTACAAGCATGACATGACATACCAAATTTTGGTGTATCAACAACGTAATTATGTTCTTCACTTAAAGATGCAACTTAGCTTTTGTATAAAGTAAAATAAGATGGCCTTACCAAGGCTCTTGTCAACAAAAACTGCGAAGGTGAATTCCGTTTATTAAATTATGTACAACCCGCTTTACATTTCATTTAATGGTTCAAAATGCGTGACCTAGTGTAGCTTAGCCTTTAAAGGACACGGTCGTAAATTGCCCCAGAGTCGTTTAATGTTTGATTAAAGAAAAGCATTAAGAGACTTGACTATATCATTTTGCAAAAAATATATTGAATTTTTAATACAATATTGTTAATTTACTTTGCTTTTATCTAGCGGCATATAAATCTACAAAAAAAATAGGACAACTATTGAATACAATTTCCTGTCCCCAACAATTTTTGTTTGGCAGAAAATAGCGGTTTCGAGCACTTATAAGCAAACTGACGACCGCTTAACGAAATAGCATATTGTGTCATACTGTGTCATGTGGCAGTTAGTTAAATAAGTAAGCGCTCGCAATCGCTATTTTAAGAAGGAAGATGACGTTTGCCTCCCATGGGTTTAAACCTACCAACCTCTTCCTAAAACTTGAAAAAAAAAACTGTGACAAGGAACTTCTTTTCGTTGGCTATTGTTTGCGTCATCGTAATTTTCACGCGTCACGCACCCTAGCGAGGCAGTTTTCTATGTTTGAGTTTTGGTGGCCTAGATTGCGGGTTTTCGACACAGATGGCGCTATGATCTAGAAAGACCTGTGCAAGAGATTGACCCCACACAATTTATTTCGTTTTATGTGAAAACCCCGCTATTTACGGCTTATATTACTTTATATTATTTTAAAAGGCGAAGAAACGAACCCATAAAATTAGTTTTGGTCGTGACGCATGGATTTTTACTTTTGGGGCAAGCAATGTATGGCGGGTCGACCGTTTCCTTTCACACTCGTCCCATTAAAATTGGTCACCGGTGACATCCGATTAGGCATAGTGACTTGGAGACGCCAGATGATACGCTCTAACGATAATGTATGGGAAACTCTTCGATTCGCGACCTGAACTGTTGTAACTTGACGTTGGTATGTGGTGTCACAGTCATTGTGCGTAAGTTGTAAATCATTCTAACCCACATTTTCTTTTGACGGATTTCGATCTAAGAACTCAATAGTTATGGTAACTTATATCCCAATCTGTACCCTAATCACGAAAAACTATCGAATACGTAAGCGTATCGAGAAATGTCAATTCGTATGGAAATTGGACTAGCGCCCCTGTGGGGCGGTGCGTAAAGAAATCACTTTTTTAATATGGATTTTGACATTTTACGATACGTTTACGTATTTCGTGCTCAGGGTACTGATCGAAGACTTCTCTCGCGATCACTCTGATGCTGTTTTGTTTCTTGCATTCAATTTAATTAGCCTTTCTACTGTTCCCTGTTTAACTATGGTTACTGGCAGTAAATATTTAACAACCGGACCTCATATTTGGTTATTTCCCCTGCGGTTAAATACTTTCTTTGATGTGCTATTCGTGGCAAATAAATTAAAATTAATTACCGCTTGCGTATCACCGGGAAGTTTTAAACGCATTTAGACTCTCTTAAATCACAATAAAACCTTTAGCGGTGTTATAATGGAGTATGTAGTTTTAATTCGCTGTCGAAAGATATTGTACCATAAAAGCCTTGAGTGAATTCGAGCGGTACGTTAATGTTAAGTTCATCATTCGTACAGTCGACCACTTAAAACCATGACACAATATGATCACAGCAGAAGTAATATTGATTATTTTGTTTTGAAGTGTAATCTATTTCAGTTAGTTTCGGATGAAAAATTAAAATCAAATTATTAGTTAAGAGGTTCTCAATTTCGTGACGTACAATACGTAATATTATTTTTTTCTCAGTGATTAGGTGCCCTGCCTAATGAAGATGCGTATCTATATGTACTTTGTACATTAGGTATCATTCTTATGATGCACACATACTTAACTGTACTAAGTTTTTTTAAATTTATTTAGCATTTAAAAAAACTTAACTAATAAAACATTTAAAAGACATTGACGACTGAGGTTTGTCTGCAATGCCTTTATTGAGTACTTTGTAATACAAAGTTCCAAAAACTTAACTAGAGAGTTAACTGTAAACTGCCTCGGTGGCGCAGCGGTGAGAGGGTCGCATTTTAAAGCGACGGCTGCGCCAGAGGTCCCAGGTTCGATTTCCGGGTCGAGCGAAAAATATGTACCTGGGTTTTTCTGTTTAGAAATTTTCGGAGGTCGGAAGTTGGCGGTGTTTCACCCCCGTGGCTCGGAAAGCACGTAAATCCGTTGGTCCTGCGCCTGATTTCCCTCCGCTCGTGTCAGATTGCTGTCCCATCGGACTATAAGAGTGAAACACCTGTGTTTGCGCACACACTTGTGCACTATAATATGTCCCGAGCAGTCGGTAAGTCGTTGTGACTGGCCACCGAAGTCGAAATCGGCTAGGGGGACTATTAATATTATTATAATACAAAGTTCATCACTAATTTTTTTAAGTAGCTGTGCATTACTGTACCAACAATGAAAAAACTTTCTTTTAAGCACTAAACAATATGGGCATCTACCTCTTGACCTTAATTTCAAGAAACTTTTTATTGATTAATAAACTGAGCTTCATTTGCGTCGTTAATTAAATCCATCGGATACGCAATTAGCGATTATATAACACATTAAGCGATTATATATAATTGATCAATTCATTACTATATTTATTTGTCAAAAAGAGTACCATATTCAAATTGATTCCTCTATTTAATATGGTATTTGATTGTGTTATTAGTAGAACACGAGAGATAAAAGCTTATCTAATGAATTTATATGTAAAGCTTTAATTCTCAACTAAAACTGACAAAATTTAATTAAATTATTGAAAAGTTACCAATCCCGAATTTACAGGTCATTTTCCATTAACCTTACACATGATTACGCCTCATCACGAGTCTTAATCTACTACCTTAGATATAAATATCAAAGCATATTGAACGTGTCACATTGATCCTACTTCACATGCATATAATTAAACCACAGGCGTCGGTATATTTGAATGGATATGAAAGAGGGTCTACTCAATAGCCTATTCCATTATTCTGTCTTCATCATAATAAACTCCCAAAACGCGGTGACAGTTCTCACCATGGCGTTATGCTTTTATTTTATTTGTACATGTGTAGTCCAAGAGATGAGATCCAGAATTAACATGTTAAAGAGTTTTCTGTCTCGTTTACAATAAAGTATATTGGTTGATATTGATATTTTGTTCATTTGTCCCACTAAAGGCCGATTTTCCAAACGTCAGAAAAAACATAATTACTGACTGATAAAGTATGAAGCGACTGATTTCAGAATCACATATTTATATAAATGATTGCCGACAAATAGGTGACGTTTTGAAATTAGCCATATTGTATTTTCTTTTGTTGAACATTTCTTAGCTGACTATTGAATAATCAGTCCTAAGAAAAAAGAAAATTGATGCCGATCAGACTGGGAGGGAAGGCATAAAACTGTGACAGTTCTGAAGAGAAAACGTTTTAATGATATATTTATTGATGACAGTAAAGATTAATGTAGGAAATCCTGCACTAAAAGGGTATTGCAGATATAAATGTTTGATAATCAGGGAATTGTATTTTATTCAAGATCTCCATCTCCAGTACTATTTCCAGTACTAAGCGGGGCGTTTAAGGTATTGTTGATTGAATCCAAGTGAGAGTCCTATTCAGGCCTGACTATTGTTTCGCTGTGTGTTTTAAAATGGGCCTTCTTTTGACACTTCTGTTTCGCTTTACTGATCATAATATCTCAAACTTAGTGATCATAGTCAGGGTTTCGAGTTTTCTTTAGAGCCTAGGTGCAGATTGTTGGTGATCAGGCGTTGCGATGAGGTGGAAATAAAGTTTTAGTGGACCATCTTGGCAGTCATCAATAAAAAGTGTCGGAAGGTCACAGGATCTACATTCAAAGTTGAATAAGGCAATTAATTAAGTATTCAATTACCTTGAATTTATTGGACTCAAAATAAATACTACGTTTTTTCTTTGTTTTATAGCAATGAAAAATGTAGGTAAATCAAAATTTGTTGTACCTATTTTTATGTAATCTGATAATATCATGTAATCTAATGCAATTTACAATAGTTCATTAGTGGGGCTTCCGTGGAGTTCACATATCCAGATCGATTAGCCAAATAAGCCTAAATGAAGTAGCGTTTTATATTACAGATGTTGTTAAGCTCTGTATAGAACTAATTTGTTTTGCACAAGTTTTTTTTTAATGATAAGTAGCTACACTTCTTCGGACGAGTTTTGTATGTACCTCCTTTTACTACGGTAGAAATATAAGAAAGCAGTACTTAGGTACTAAATAGATAGATGAATGAGGTTGATGAAAATAGGATACATCATATAAAAAGTACTCTCTCAAAATCCGAGAAAAAGTACTAATAATTCGACTAAAAGTTGAGAACCACTGACGACCTATGGGAACCGAAACGGTCCGTCAAACTGTCAGGTTGACAGCAACCGGCGCACAGTTTGACAGTTGACTTGGTCACGCCACAGCTCTATTTACCAGGAGATTAATAATGAGCCATTGTTCTCAAGGGGCAGGAGTCTTCAGTCATTTATCTCAGATGATGGCGAAGCGATGATTTCGAAAGTTGATGGTGGAAAAAAACTCTACATAGTAAGTACACCTGCAGCTAGATAGTTTCTGTATTATATTAGAAGTGTTTTTTCTACATTTGTTGAAATGTATACGTAACGACTTTCGTCCTGTGACTTTTTTGCATCAGGTTACATAGGATTGCTGCCTCATCACTGATAGAATACGGCAACAGATAGGTACTAGCAGTAGGTAAAGGTACTACAGGTATGTACTAGCAGTCCACGCGTTTTCAGTTCCTCCCTCCCCACCCGTCGCAGCGTGATGTTTCATAGCTTAAAGCCTTCCCAGATAAATAAGCTGTCCAACACAAAAAAAACTTTTTTTAAATCGGTCCTTTAGTTCCTGAGATAAGCGCGTTTAAACAAACAAACTCTTCAGTTTTATAATATTAGTCTATACTAATATTATAAAACTGAAGAGTTTGTTGTTGTGTGCACATCTATATGTGTATAGAAAACTCGCTATAATTCCGTATCTTACCCTTTCAGGAACATGCGTAACAACTGTAGCGTTTCTTGTCTTTGCTCGTAGCTAATCTGTTCATTCAGGATCTTCGGGTAATCCACCTAATATCCGACATGTTTATAAAGCCCGCAGTTACGTAAACGTCAGTGCTATTACCAAGTGCAGTTTAAAGGAAGTGGGCATTTTCTAATTATAGAACGCGGCTGGCTGCGCGCGCGCAGATAAGCGCAGGAAGCGGCGCGTAAACAACTGTTCCTGTGAAAGCTAATACGAAAGGGCGGCTTTCGACATTTGGCAGGTTACCTTGTAATATGGGAAAGAAAAATAGACATGAAATCTATTGTAGCTGAAACGAAACAACTTGGAAGTTTGTTATTGGTTTTGGTAGCGCTGAAACTTGGAATCAGTGGCGTTGACCCAAAAGGCATAGAAGAAAATAAACTGAAGTTTTCAGAGTAGTCAAAGAATAAGAAGAAGCCAATACTAAGATCAATGTAAAGCAAGAAAAGTCACCTGAAATAATAGAACCTTAGATCAGTGTGATGTTGAAAAATTTGCATAAATTACAGAACGATTGTGCTGAAAATGCACCCTGGATAAAAATGTGGGGCACAAAGCTGTATTTCCTGAACAAAGATCTTCAGAGCTTCATATAATTTTCAGTAATGTAAATTGAAACGTCAAGTTAAACTGATCATAAACTTGGTCACACCGTCAAAGTATCTGTTCTGACGTTTGAACTATAAATCGAACCCAGCTCATTCCATATCCCCAAATCGGAAATAACTGTGCCCAAATGTGTCGGTAATGTGTGGCGTTGAAACGGGCAATCGCCCGATTGTTTGACGCCGCGACGCAGACGGATCACCCTCTCGCGCTCACTACGGTGACCATCTCTCAACAGACTTGTTATATCTATTTACTAGCTTTTGCCCGCGACTTCGTCCGCGTGGAATAGTGACTTCTTTCTCCCGTTTTTTACACATTTACCACTATATCTTTGCTCCTATTGGTCGTAGCGCGATGTAATATAGCCTATAGCCTTCCTCGATAATTGGACTATCCAAAACAAAAAGAATTATTCAATTCGAACCAGTAGTTTCGGAGATTAGCGCGTTCAAACAAACAAACAAACAAACTCTTCAGCTTTATAATATTATTAGTAATTAGTATAGATTAGTATAGATTTAAACTTTATGCACAAAAAATATTATAATGATGATGATTATTATTATGATGGTGATGATGACTTAATGCCAAAAGCATTCTCTCTCTACCAGTCAACCATAGGTGATCGTATGTTCAGAGAAAATACAGTATTTAATAACTGTGCCCAAATGTGTCGGTAATGTAAACGAAACGGGCAATTTACACAGACGGATCACACTGTCGCGCTCGTTAGGGTGACCATACTCTTCAATTGACTTTTGATATCAATCAATGGCCATTTCATCTCTTTTGAGACGATTTATGGTGTAATGTTTGAAGTACAACTCTTTAAATGGCTAAATAAACCAATGCGAGAGCGGCAAAGACTGCTACAAGCTCGACAAGAGAAGTTTGCGACCGATGGAGTCACGACACTTTTGATATAGTTACTGTGTAATAGGCGAATGTACTTGCTAACTTGCATTAGACAAATATTTGACATTTGCTTATTCATCTCGATTTATTAGAGCGCGAGTGCGACGACTCAACAACCGCAGCGTATGGTAAAGCCACAGCTGGTGTATGTAACGCTGTGAATAGCCAAGTACTAAGGTTAAATTTAATTTTAAATAACTTTTAAATAAGTAATTTATTTGTGTGAAATAAATCATGGTCACTCTACTCGCAACAACGTTAGCCGATGTTTACGGTTTAACGGCTAAGTGGACACTAGACGTAAACGGAACGCGTTAACTTTATGTGCTTAATTACACATTTATCGTTGATAAATAAGTATTGGGGGCTACAATTAAGCTGGAGCAGACTTAACTACTAGAAAACCAAAAAATATATTGTATTTTCTATGCTGTAAATATAAAACAGCAACTTTAAGTTAGTTAAATAGTTTTAATTTAAAATAACCCAATTTTTCCCTTTAGTTGAGATAATGTAATGATGATACTCACGGATCCGTGAACTCTATTTTTAAAACACTCGAGTCAATATTACAAGTGATTTTCGTTTGAAAATCATTTAAAAATGTTGATATTTAAATGTCAATTTTTTACGTGATTTTCGTTGGAAAATCACGTGAAATATAGACTCGAGTAGTTCCGAAATCGAGCTTTCTTTTTTTAATCACTATTGTGTAGATGTTATCCGGTTTTCATTTGAAAATCAAACTTAATTCAACGAAAATCACACGCCATATTGAGGCAAGTGATTAAAAATGTGGGCTACTGACTACTGAAAACAAAAAAAAAACTTATGAGCCATATTTTTTTTTTTTGTATAGCCATATTGAACCTACTGAGAAGATTCATAAATGAAGAAGCGTGCTAATTCTACTCTTGTTTTCCATTTCTTGTTTTACCCTTCATTTAATTTCGCTGTTTCCATAATTCGTATGATTTCGTAATAATCGCGATTGAAGGAGCCGACCGAAGGCCTCTACTCTGTAGTTTATGTTTGAATTTAAACTATATCTGTTCCGCCCATTCATGTAAGGATATTTGCCTGGCTGAAAGAGATGGCTAGAGTTGAAAATTAGGAAAAATCCTAAAGATATACTTTGTAAACTTTCCGTACATAGCCATACTTTTTACTCATGACATGAGGTGATGCTGGCTCGAGTGACAGGGATAAAAAAAAAACAAATACGGAGATAGTATTACAGAGTAGACCGTCTGGTACCAATAATGATTGTATCTCAACACTTTCCATAAATTATATTCTAACTTGAATCTTGTAGCATGTAATGGCCGTTTAATAGGAAAATTTATACAATATTCATGCTTTTCTACACTGAGGATCTCTGGTTAGTTTTGTGTTGTACTTTATAAAAAGTTTTTTTTATTATTGCCGCAGGAAAAGAAACAGGTTTTATATTTTAAGATTAATTAATTTATTACTTCATTTTACAAATATATATTTTTTCAACTAATCTATGGAAGATTGTTATTATTACACTTGCTCATTTTAGTTTTAGGGTCTGTTTCACCATCGACAAATAAGAATGAAGTATTGGACAGATAGTGCTAATTAGAAAATTGACAAACAGGCTGCAAGGAAAATTATGCCCATGTCGTGATTTAAATAATATTCTTAACTTCTTGAAACATGAATATTATTTTTAAGGTGTTACCTGTATGCTTTCAGTTTGACTAATATTTTTTCATGTATGTTAGAAGTGAGATGTACGACATGCAATAATTTTAATATTAGACAATTCGTTGAACTTTTTTCGAATGTGAACTGCTTGAGAATTGGGATATTTCAAGAACCTATAACGCTTGCGTCATAGTGGCCATGACGTCATAACTAATTGTTACTTTTACTGAAACTTTATTTGTGTCGATTTTACTGTTTCACTGGAACTGACCTAGGGGGAGTTGTTTCGAAAAATTCTGGATGACTGCAAAATAGGCTAGTGGACTTTACAAATCGTTTACGCTTTTTATTAATCAAAACGCTGATATCCATAGATTTATTGACGCACTTTTTATTGATAACAGGGCTATTATAAATTTAATTTTTCAAATAAATAAAACTGTAAAAATTTGGCCTAAGATATTGTATTTTCTTTAAATTTTGTGGTCGCCGGATTGTTGGTGATTGCAGAAAACTACCCAATTGTATGGTTAAAACAATAACTTAAATTTTACGGCAGGAGAATGTATTTTCGTAATGTTTATTGATTCATGGAGGAGTAATAATTATTCACCTCTTTAATGATCTGGGACCAAAACTGACCTAGTTCTCGCCTTAGAAATAGAATTAGGAATCTCTCTTAATTCTTTCTTATGACTATAAAATTATTAAAATATAATAACTTAATCTTCTTCCTCATAGAATGCGAAGCTTAAATCGATAAATTAGTGTTATTATTTGACATGATCAAACATTAGGAATTCTGAAAGTTTACTAATTTTTGCAAATAACATGATTGATATTTGTGTAATTAACGCTTTTGGTGTCTTATCCTGATGAATATGGAAATTATGATATTAATAAATAATGCATGAGTGTTGTAGGAAAGAGTTGTGTTTTAATGATTTAATTAACGTTGACGTGTTGCTGACTGATACTATAACTAATATAAATTATATTCATCTATGAATACGTTTTTGAATATTAAAAATAATAAGCGATACTTCCTTTGAAATACATTAATTTTAATGGAACGGAACGGAACATATCATGTTTGTAGGTAGAGTCAGACGTAAACATGTAGAGACGATTTTACTTTGTCACTGTGGTGAATTTACTAAAGAAAACATTCCGAAAAAGCTTAATGTTTGCTTACATGATACTTTATAGTATAATTTACAAGGTTAGCATTTTCCCCATAATAACGTAATCCTGTCCTTAACTTATTACATTACTCATTCATTACCTTTCCAAAAAAAAAATTCCACCCCTACAACTTTGACTGGGCCATTCGGTAAAAAATAATCTGGAAATATTTTCCCATACAAAGTCTCTTGTGCGCTATCTAAGAAGAATCCGGAAGCCTATTTCGCCTCTCATCGCGACCGGTATCCATCCATCATCTTCGATCCTTAACCTGTTACCGTCCGTAGTCACCAGTCATCTGTTCGCCCGGCATATGTCACGAGCGTAACTGGCCACCAGGTGTTTTTGAAAAAGGAACAGGAACAAAAAAATACATGGAAGCGACCGCGCATGCGCCGCGGCGGCGGAGGGTGGCCGGCGCATCGACTTAAGCCAGGGTACCGGCCCGCGCGCGCTCAGTCAGCTGACGACAATCGTTGCAACCGCACGTCTCAACCCTTCGCCGTTCGGGTTCGCGCAGTGACCACTCTCGAGTGTTAATCTCTTCGTGTTACAGCAAAAAAAAAAAACAATTCCTACAATGGCCACCTACGCCCAGTTCAAGCACGTCGAGCTCTACAAGATTGGCCACGGAAAGAACAGGTGAGTCCCGAGGGATGCTGTCGAGATCTTTGTTTTGGGGAAGGTCAAGGGTTAAATAGAGTTTTCATGATTTTTAATTTAAGTAATTATTTTACGTTTCTGTCATAAAGATTAGTTATTCATATTTTATTTCAATAATAAATGTGTGAATAAAAATTATTAAGACGTATCGAAATTGGTGAAATTTCTATTTTGCGGTTGGACACGCTATAACATTTTTTATTCTTAATTGGCACATTAAGGCTAATGCCAAAATCATGCATATATTTGCATGCTAATCAATCAGATAAAAAGCGAGAATTATAAATATTTTATCGATTGATCCAAAAAGGTTTGCCCTTATCATTTTTGGTGGCGAAATGGTGTTACTTTTGCGTAGAGACCGTTGAACTCTACATCGATAATGGGGAGGTCACGCGGCTCTTTCGACCACATTAAACATTTCACGGTTGGATTGGAGGAAATTTCGAGAAAACTTCTTTCGCGGCCGAGAAAGGCTTTTACTCACCACTGCCTAAATTATGATTGATTTCCATAAATTTTTCTCGGTCAAGGATAATAAATACTTGAATATTTGGATTTGGTACCTATAGTTGAGATAAAATTTTATTTCTCATTAATTTTTATTCCTGATTAGGGAAAAATTATATTTATTTATACAGTATTTTAATTTCTCTCTTTTTATGGGTCTGTTAATCTGGCCAATAATCTGAACTTAATCTTAAAGCAAACTACGTCGAATGATAAAGTATGTGTGTGCAATACCTACTTCGTTAGTTAAATGGGATTAAAATAGTATTTATGTCGAAACATTAAAGCATTATCTCACCCGAGATGAGATTTATTATGAGAAAACGCACGCTAACAATTGATTTTAATCGCACAAATATTTTTCAATTGCATTAAACAACCAGCATTTCTAAATATGCATTGTTATCTGAATAATGCAAAACTTCTCGCACGGAAAGGAATACGTTGAGGTTTGCCCAATTATTTTTAGCTGGTCAGAAACAGTCTAGATTGAACATATTTGGAATAGTTACCGCATATAAAAATGTGTGTAGAGCCGACATGCGATATGGCAATACTCTGTTAATAGGAGCCGAAAGCACGCAATGTGAGCTCTGACTGAGCTTTTGTTTGATATGTCGTTTTATTGGTGTCTGGCGGCGAAAAGTCAGATTTGTAGCGATAAAAGTCTTTCGTAATAATTCCTATATTCCCTTATTTGGTTAGAGTTTAATTAAGTTAGAGATAAGAGAAATTATTATACACATAAACATCTTTGAAAGCTTACTTTAATCCACGATTTGATAGAATTAGTCCATTCCTACTGCAAATTATAATTACAATTGAAGATTTAAAATGAATCACTACATTTTAATTGTAAAGTGGAAACAATAACATGCGAGCAATTTGTCATCATTTGGCATATACGAGGAAATCACCCATAAATTCAACACAAAGAGTTGAACGAACCATTTCCAACATAGAAAATAATATCTCAGCTGTTAACATCTAAAATTAAAAACCAAGTCTTTAAAATGTGGTGGTATTTCTATTCGTAGGGTGGCTCGAATACTTGCGTGCCAAGGCCTTTATTAGCATATCCATAGGAAGTGTGTGATTAGTCCGACGGACAGACAGTCAGACCCCGACGCCCTTACGACGATAAAAACTAGTAATACATACAGCTGGGGCCCTAAGGTCGACCTTGGGATACCCTATCGTTAGACGTTGGCAAGATAAGGGGACTGACCTAGTCTTCGCGAATAGAATATTATATTTCTACTTGCCTTACTATTTAATGCCAAGGAGATTTTCATACATTCTTTGTGTCTGATGTCTTTGTGACTTTGTGAATGCATAGATTTCAATAGTACACAAAAAAAAATCTTGCATTATTTGCAAGTTATGAATGATAATCACAAAGACATTTTATCTCTGAAAGCTTAATTTTTATGAATTATGTTACGTGTTAAATCTAGAGAAATCAGGCCCTAGGACTCATTAATTACCTTTTTTTTTTGCTTATTTTTATGTGTGCGAATATAAAAAGAAAAGATTTACGTAAAGCTAAAAGCTCTGACCTATCTCTACATCCTATTAGCACTCGGATCGCGGTAGCAACAAACACATTAGTAATGTGTGAGTTCTTAATAAATTGAGTTGTCGATGCTAGATTCTCGTTCGATATTTTTAAATCCTGTTTCTTTGTCAATGGCAACCGTAGCACGCGTTCCTCAGATAAATGCGTTTTTATATCCACTACGAGGTGCTCTATAAATCGCAGCAAAAACCGCTAAGTGCTCCGTATCACTCGTTCCGTATTTTTTTTACTAAGAACCAGGTACTACTGATTAATTTTTCTTTTTCAAGATAACACACTTCACTGGTTATATGTTGCTTGTCTGTTTCTTCTTATGACATACTGTAGAGCAATTAATACTTACAATTACAGGCCCTTGAAATGCAGTCGATAATCGATATGTTGATAAAAAGTTGCGACGAGCATCCGACACTGTATCGAGTCCGCTCGCCGCTTCTTGCAATAACGTAATTATAACAGAATTGGGTCTCATCTGCAATAGGTCGGCTAACCGATGTTATATTAATTTTACTTTCATAGCCGTGTTCCGAGAAGAATTTGTTGTAAATGTGTTCGATTTTCTGTCATTAAAATCCGTTGAATTGGTTTTAGTGGCCGAGATTGCATTGCTAGATTTCACTTGAATGTTTTGTTAGCTCCATTTGTTGTTTAGGCAATTTTAAAATAGACAACAACATCAAGGGTTGTATAGCCCAACAATGGATTACAAATAGCTGAAGTTTCCCTTCTGTTTGTTGAGATAAGCATATCTAATCTGTGACCAAGCATGTCAGCCATTCAAGTAATGGAGCAAAAAATTCACGACATGAGTGAAACATCTCAATGGCATGCAGATAGTTTAGCGCGGGATCAGTGTTAGAAAGTGTTGTTTTATAGCAAACACGATTGCTGGGACATTTTAGTTTTTCAATAACTAGGATATTGTAATTGGAAAAGATTCACGTACCCAATAATGATATAATTTGGTGCTTTCCATGCCATGCCGAGTTTTCGAATAAAATTTGAATAGGCGCTTTGCATGCAGAGATATTGTCACGTTATGTTCACACCACAGTTACATCGATACGTGCAAAAACTTCGAAAATGGCAACACTGATGTCATAACTTTGCAGCTATTCTCAATTCGAAATGCCCTGTTTTACTGTTCACTGCATGCTAGTAACTTTACTATGCAAACATTGTAAGTAGTGATTGATGGTGATAGAAATAATATTTAAATTGCAACAGTTTTTCGTTACATAAGTAATAGTAAAAGTCACTTTCAAACTTAATATGTTAGACGGCATGTGATTAACATTTGCTTATGACATTAATGACAAAAAATACACGCACATAATACACACGTTTCCCCGAAATCTGGGTCATCTATCGAACTAAGCAGTCACCCCATCTAATAAAAAATGTAGCTTACAAAACAAGGTCAGTCCTTGCGTGCCCTCGCAAAATTCGTAGGCTATGAGCAGATATTCTGTACCGCAATACTCTGATACCATGCCATTCGTGATGTAGAGACA
The DNA here is from genome assembly GCA_963584085.1 of Pyrausta aurata. Taxonomy (NCBI): domain Eukaryota; kingdom Metazoa; phylum Arthropoda; class Insecta; order Lepidoptera; family Crambidae; genus Pyrausta; species Pyrausta aurata. The sequence continues at coordinate 5,259,631 of OY757272.1, read as the reverse complement.
GTAAAAAGTGTCACGATATGATAAACGGCGTCGTTCCGATTTGCAGGGACGTAAAATAGATAGTAAATTCGGCTGTAACCAAAACTAGATCGCATGAAATGAAATGGTGGATGTCGCGTCAGATCAAAAAGATAAGGGACATTTTGACAATTGACATCGAGACAACGTCTCGTACAATAAGATTGGAAATTTATTTAAATGCCGAATCTGCAGACATTGTCGGATAAAACGGAGTCTGTTAGACAAATATCACTTCGGAATTCAGTGATTTATTTTGCATTTGCAGTTATGGCACGGCTTAAGTAGAATTTAGTCCTACTTAAACATAGCCAATCTGATAAAACACATACACATAAATGCTGTCGATAAGTGACGGAAATGTACAAAATAAAAGTAAATAAGATGGATATTCAGCCTCAATAGTGACTGGATATAAAGCACACATTTCGATCTGAAAAACAAAAGTAAAGCCACTTATGGGATTCTCACTTATGCCAGAAATGGATTATTACTCCAATCATGTGCGGCCAGTCAGTTACTCAGTTCCGTAAATCACGGTTGAACAAAAAAGTACATCCATAGCGGGAGATGAGTTTTCTCCTAACGTCCATCACGAGGGAATGTGTTAGTGTGACAAAGGGACTTCCAATAAAGAAAACTGTCAAAGCTCACTTGAAGAGTCCTATGTCTCTGTTGAGGTGATATACTTTATTAGAAATCAGTGATGTGTGAGTGATTGTCTTTGCCTTTAAATAAGTACCTACAACTGTTAACTTCTTTGTCATGTTTATTGAAAAGCTTAATGATTATGACAACTTACGTGGTGTAGTTGAGCACGCTAGGTTTCAGGGCGTCGTCGCTTAGAGGTGCCGGGTTCGATTCCCGGTCGGCTATTTGTCTCGGGTCTGGGTGTTGTGGTACTACCATTGTTCCTGATTTTCATAATCATAACATAAGTGCAGTAACAACTTTTATATTTTTTTATTTAAGCTATGTGTTTTGATTTAAATTTTTGGGGAAAGTGTATATAGATAAATTCAAATTTTATAACGTATCTAGATATGCAAACACAATAGAGTTGTATAATTAAATATGACTAGTGAATAAAAGAGGAAAATGTATTCATACATGCGTCAATGACAATAAATAGCTTGAAGATACAGGCAATTGGTTCATATTATCCTTGCACGTACATTGTATTCTATTTTATACAGAAATATCATCATGAGCATCCATTTGTTAAACATTTATTATTGATGCAAAATCGAATCGAATCGAAGCTGTGCATATTCTACCGACTAATTCATTCATACTTACACGACGACGACGTAAGAATACTGTGACGACGCGTTTGGTGTAGTGGTTAGCACTCCTGATTACTATGCCGGCGGTCGCGGGTTCGAATCCCGCAAGGGGCAAACGTTTGTGTGATGAGCACGAACATTTGTACCTAAGTCATGGATCGTTGTCTGGTATTTTGTAACACAAGGAAGATATTTCCTTGCCACGAAACTGGTGTGTTATCTGGCGCATATTTATTTACTATAAATATATTTATACTCAGATGTTCGCATTTCTCCAGACGTCATTAAGCTGTTAACCCATCAAACATTATTTATGTGATTAAGCATTTGACATAAATCACGAGCGTTTCTACGATGTATCAATTATTAATTAAATTAATAACTGTGTAGACGCACGCACGACGAATATTTAAGATATCTTTATGGTTATTTATCAATTAGGTGTAAGGTAGATTTATGCCACAGTTAGGTGACAGTTTTAAAGAGATTCCTCGTGATATTTTTTTCTGTAAAGCTTTGTCTATCAGTTAATTATCTCACTAGTTTATTAGAATACCCGCATTCTTAGAAATATATAGTAAATAAAAAGTCAGATCATTGTGTGATCAGAACTTAACTCAATAATGAAAAAAGTGTTTATTATTTATTTTATTCTGTTAACACGGTCATTGAAATCATACCTCTACTAAACGATGAATGGTCTCAATTTGCATAAAACGATTTATTACTCGCCACTGCTATTTACGGCTGAATCGATATTTTTACGATGCCGTTACTGTAATCGTTTTGATAATCTTTGTAGAAAAGCTTTCCGTATTTTTCGGTGTGATAACTGTTATTTCATTTGCTAATTCGTATAACAATATCTGCAACAATTAAAATAAAATATAATTTTCATAACGATTGACTGTTTTTTCAAGTTCCATTTTTGAATAATGTGTATTGACTTAAACAAGTCATAACTTAGTTGCATTCACACTACATTAATTAATGATGTATTCACAATGGATCATAGTAACTCTTACATCTTAATTTGCCCAAAGTTCTGGCCTCGAATTCAGAAAGAACTTTTGAAAGTAATATGTTTCTCTCTCATTTTTCACACGCTTCAAGAATTGATGGAGCATTTTGATCAATTACGCTGATGCATCAACTGACCTCTCTATTCTTTTTGTAATTCATCAGTTTCATCACCTAACACTTTCGGTTTTTTACCTTTTACATTCACTTTTAACACCTCAATCCAATGTTATGTAATACAGTTATTTATTTTATTTAATGACTAGTGACTGATTTTACCGCAACGCTGTCAAAATATTAGATAACGTAATTTATAAAGTGTGTTTTTGCTGGTGTTAATATCAATTAGCTCATTCGTTGAATTATACCCAAACTTAACATTATTCGCGATGCTCTTGCGCATATTACAAATAGGGTTGACAGATTTGAGAATAATTTTCCAATATAAGAATATTTGCATTTATCTTCTCTTTTGTTTTACAAGGAATAAGAAAGCGAAAATTCTTTCTTTTTATGGATGGTTTGAAATTTATTTTAATGAACATTGGCCACTGTAGAACCATTGGTAATTCGCCATTCAACTGCGACTCTAAGCATAATTGGAACATGTGTCAATAATAATTATTAAGTAGATATTATAATAACCAAAAATCTGTGTTTTTTTTTGTTATTTTTGGCGAGAGCAGCCCTGCGCCGCTCGCGATGACGGCTGGAGCGCATCGCGCGCTCCGTTATGCTGTACTTTTTATCACCGCGATTATCGCGTTCCGTTACCCGCGCGAGCACAATTTGTGCACTCACTTGAGGCATCGCCGCGATCTATCCGCCATAAAATACTACATGTAATTATGAGTAATTAAATGTGAACGTAAAGCTTTCTTCGGCTATCTTGATTATGGAGACGGAAAATTTCATTAGTTTTACGACTTTTATGTGCTTCAGCTTCCTAATACACGGCTGTAACTGTTTATCTAGTTAGCTTCAGTTACGTCAATGGACTGAACTCAACGGCATGTTTATCTCTGGCTTCCAGTTTGCAAGTTTATGCGCTTATACACTAATTATAGATAGTACAAAAATCCGCTTGTTCTTATTACCTTATTAATACTTAGATACTATGTTAAAAGTTGCAAATTTCATCCTGGCGGTGTCATCAGCTTAACAGGCACTCCTTTTGCAATACCATGCATGCAATGTTTATTGGACGCAAACTTATTTATAAATAAACCAGTTTACATCGTATATTTTATATGGCATCTAAGTTCATTATAAGATTCTAGCGACACGATCGTTAGCTACTGCAAGATATAACGCATGCAAATCGAGAAATCTTAATAAGATGGTGATGTACAGTTCCTGCGTCCACCAGCCTTGTAGTTTGCAGTTTCCTTGCATTCTAGATTAGATAAACAACGTTTGAACTAGTCTAGAAGCGTTCCCATGCGTTTGAAAATAGTTTTTGTCGTAAAATAAATTGCTATTTAGCAGGACACCTGCGGTTTCTCATTTGCTAATGGCAAAAAGGTGAGGAACCAGTTGCAACTCCTGCGCATGAGCTTGGGCCGGTGGCGTAATGAGGTACTTTTGATGGATAATGTTGGGCTGATATATGCTGCCCGATGGCGTTCGCTATTTGTTCACATTCCGACTAAACCTTAAGGTTATAGATACATGGACATTGTCCGATATTACTGAATTTTAACCCCCTTATTCATAATAACTCAAACGGTCTTTTAAACCTATTTTAATCATGACCAGCGCCAAGACAGAATGAGACAAAACAGTGTAATAGCTAAAATAGGTTTAATAGACCGTTTTAATTATTATGAATGAGTAGATATATCTTTATCTTCTTAATTTGCTACGGGTCTCAGGATTGGTATTTCGAAAATCAGAGCACAGGTTTTGGTGTGTTACACTTACCGATATCAATTTAATAAAGATATTCTGAAATATGGCATGACAGAAATAACTTAAGGAAACAATAGCACTCTCCATGTCCGGTAAAGATCAAAATTAAATATCAGTCAGCATTGCGACGGTGACACGTGCTGATGTGATTGAGTGCACATCACGTGTGCACTAAGCCTTACCTGCAGGTTACTGTAATCGCCAACCTTCAACGCTTCGAACGCTAGATAAATGCGTTTTTCTTCTACGCTTTGCAAAATTTATCTTCGATCTTCTTATGTGTATTTTATTGGATTCTGTTAATATTGGAATTTTGTTCTTTTCCATTTATGAGCACATTAAGGCTTTTACTAGATAAACCCTTGCCTGCAGTTTTGAATATTGATATAACTGAACTTATACTCGCGGTATTATGGGATTTTATTTAATACTTCAGGGACCTAGAAGAGAAATAGGTCAACTGCGAGGCTGAGTGTTCATTTATGTTAAAAAATAATTTAGAAGCTTGCACTGCAGTAGAATGGAACCCGGTACCGTGCCAACCTTTTTATAAATATATTTTTGTAGTTAAATTCTGCATATCTTTCATTTTCCTGTAAAATTTCAGCCTTTAGTCGATTATTGTGTGAATTTTATATCTATGCTTTGATTGCTATGATTTTGCTATAAATAATAATAATAATAAATATTCGCCAGACACCACACCAATTGTCTGGTTTCGTGGCAAGCTCTTCCTTGTGCTATCGCTATATTTCGTTTGTCAGTGACTTCACCTCTTTGCATAGTTTAGCTAAAAGCCAAAAATAAGAATTTACTCAATATCCGTGACTATTAAATAAAATGACATAATATTAATACGCTGGTAAACGTACAGCTTTCTCTGCACTTTTTCTATTGTCACCTTTTTGTTCTAACGCTTGGCAGATTTCGATTTGCGCGCAGATCTCCCCTTCATGTGTAAACGAAATTTTACAGAATACATTTAAATACAAGTAGGTCCAAGTCTCGCAAAAAAACGTTACTGAAGTTGGTGTTTCTTCTACGTTAAATATACATTTACATTTTAATACAATACTACACTTTAAAATGTACTTTCTGTGTCATCCAAAACTAAAGAGAGATTCTTGTAACACAAGACCGCTATATTTTCATCACGCCTGTGGTCCTACTGTTAAGCGTTATATGTTCTGTCAATTATGAATGATTTGTAGATTTTATCGTCTGCACTCTTTGTTCGGACGTGAGCTTTACAGTTTCATGTTTTTGTTTTGTTTATTGCCGATGACGGATGTTGAATGTAATCTGATTGATGGCTGAAAGCAACGCGTGAGGCGGAGACAACGAAATCGATCAACATGATATCACTTGCTGGTTTAATTGAGGAGAAATCTTAATTTAATTAATATGCATTAATTGAAATTATCACGCTGGAATGTATGTTTTTGTATCATGGCAAAAAAAATATTCCATGAGGTAACGGCGTTGCGTACATACATGCAAACGGACACTCAAGTTTGTTTTAACATTAAATATTTTTATTACATTGTTTATTCATGTCGCAATGGTAATTTGGCGCCAGAAGTTATGTGTTTAAGTACATAATTATGGCAATAGAGTAATTTCCCTTATAATAATAGTCCAATTATTTTTTTATTTATTAGTTTTAATATGCCCATCGCATCGGCTTGATGTGTCTTACATAAGTAAGTTTGTAGATCATGAAATTTCTTATTTTCCTATAGTTTACATAACATAACATGCATCTCAAGATTAATGTCTCATACATATGTTTTTTATCGAGCAAAGCTTTCTTCTCTACTTGGTGGGACGTGCGCACGATGATTTAACCCAGGTTTAAAACATCATTCTGTCTCTGCCAACTTCAAATAAACTGACAGAGACAGAATGACAATTTAATCCTGGGTTAGCGTAATCCTGGGTTAAATTAAATCATCGTGCGCAAGTAGGCCTTAGTAGAATAGCAAATTTTAGAGTTGTATCAATGTGCATACCAGCTCGTTAATAATTCAAAATCCTAAATGCACATGCATTTGTGTAGATGAAAAATGTAACCAATTGTCTCCGAGTAGCTTTTTCTTGATGCTCTAGTTACTTCGACCCATAAAACGTTTAATTACGAACACGTGATGCCCAAAAACAATCCCAAGTACCCAAAAAGTCTCAGGGAAAGTGACAGTGGGTTCACAAACGGGTACAAACGGGTCGGTCGTGACGCGTGCGCGGGCGCACATTGCAGGTGCGCCTGAGATCACGAGAACTATGATCAATGATGGAGCGAGCCGAGTTTATAGCACAGGAGTTCTTATTTACGATCCTTTTTATGGTTTTCGATGAGATATTAGTCTCTGTATACGCTTTGTGCAAGGGTTGGCGGGCTTTGTAAGTAATGGTGTATTGTCAGCAAGGTTCATTTATGTGGTTCTTTAATATCAGTTTATCTAGATCTTGGACATAATATAAAATTTCAAATAATAAAATACACTGTCTGAAAAGAGTTTAAAAATTTTCAATTTTCCTCCTAAGTACTCTAAGAATATAACAATGGTTTGGTTGAGACCTGGTTATATAACTGGTTTAAGTTTCACAAAAAATATGATCAAGTTAAACACCGTTAAAACTTAACTTTTACCAAATACTTATCTCTTGCAAAGAGACGATAAAAAGATGGCAAAGCCTGACTGCTCCCGGAGTCATATCAGTCACGTAGATCGAGGCAGCCAGATTGATGAGTTCACCAAAGAAACGTAAACACGACCAAATGAGATGTTGCTATTTTTTGTGTGCACACGCTGCCGTGTGAAATGAAAGTCGAGATATGCCGCTGACTAATGTCGTAGATAAATAACATTCTGGAGACAAAGTGGGTATGAGTAGGTAAAGTTAGCTAGTGGGGATTCTCAATTGCATATTCTCATATTCTATTCATAAATAGGAGTATTGATTGAGATACGCGTAACCATATAACTTTTATATCTATATCCCAGATATACTTGATATAAAAAGATTGAGAGTTTGCAACTAAGTACTTTTTTGTATCTTACTCAGCTTTGTTGGAACCGTGAACAACAGATAACTTTCTGGAATTTAATAACTTTTTACCTGGTTTTGTTTTACGCTGTCTCAGCATTACTGTAATGTTATTTTTTGTTTTGTAAGGAGTATGTTATACTTCTTATATGCATGCACTACGAGTCTTCGATAGGCCTATTAAAAGAGGCTAAATATCTAAAAATAGTATGACATTGAAAGAATGTTTAATCAGAAGATATCGTCCTTAATGTCACTTAAAATTGTTCTTTTATAAATACCGGTCAACATCAAAAGAATGCACAATAAATCTCAATATTTCCCGAGCCATCAAGACACCATTACACAATCAACGGTTATTATGTGACTAATTTCGTTCAAAAACACCCACCTAATTGTCTACCTTAAATTGAGGCCATGCTCAAAACTGGCATCGAACCCAGTAAATTGTTTAATCGCTCACAATTGTGCACTCGACTTCCTTCACCAAATGTGCTTCCTAGAATTTTCGTGAGTGAAGTCAGGCTTGAGAAACACCAAACAGTGATACCGCAAAGTGAATGCATTAGTCATCTACTTATTCTTTAGAGAAAAAGATAAAACCCGCAATGATTCGTCATGAAATGAAATTGGTAGGTTTTATGGTAGTTTGAAAGCTATGACTTTGTATGATGAAGGTTCGCTTTCTGTTTCTATTTTGATGAACGTTTCATTCTAACCAAAGGTATATAAAATCAAAGACGAAAGCGCTTGAAAATACGGATATCCCTTTGAGATTTTCTAAATGTTGTGGTTTTCTTGGCTTTCAACAAACCTGCCTATTAGCGGTTCGTTCATTGTGCTTACAACTCTTTGTGCTTGAAAGAAAATTTCGTGAATGCCCCAGTGAGTGTGTCACACACAAAACTGTACATCGTATTTAATCATTGCAAAATTGATATTTAAGTGGCGGCTATTTGAAAATTACACGTGTGCAAATCGTTGTGCCGGTTTGGTAGCTGGACGTATTATTGGAGCAAATTATGTTGCTGTTATAGAAATTAGCAAATGTGAAACTTCTTTTCTCCTCCTGGAAAAAGGAAGGACAATTTCACGGTGTTATGACTTATGAAATAATATCGTCCTGGTTTGTTCATATAAAATTGTTGAGATTTTTGAGAAGGTATAAAATTACCTAATTTTTGAAGTTGGTAGAAGAAAGAAGCCTGCCCCCATCGCTGCATCATCAACAAGCAATAGTTACGTTGTTTTTCTCGATTGACAATGTACTTATATATTAAATGCGACTAGAATTATGTATGTTCAGTTATCTTGTAAGTAACTATGTAGTACCCTCAACGTCTTAGCTTCGCATGATCGCTCTGGTAACGGATATGACAGACACTCGCAGACTCGCAATAGATGTCTCGATGACATACTATTCAATGGAGCCAGTCGACCGATAAATACACAGAGAAACTACCATCATTGTGTTATGCTGTTTGCTGATATACGATGATCTAGAGATGACTATATTTGGTGCTGCTGAGCAAAAGTGATGTTAGTTTGTGGGCAACCACACCATTGTTGAGCGGTTAGTACCTACCTTGATGACTGACAGCGAAAAAACATATAAGCGGTGAGGTATATTCCTTTCATAACTTTGCTTTTCATAAGCAAACCTGAGAATAGCTCCCATGTTGGCTCTTGACAAGGGTCGTCAATAAGCTCTGACCATGTTCTTGATAATCATTTGTTTAATTGAAGATAAATTGTACGCACATATCATTTACATGATAAAGAGTTCTTGCCAACTCTTCTTTTTATCTAGAGTTATTACAAATCAAATCGAGCGTGCTTCCTTCTGTCTCATTCTTCTTGTGTTATATGACTAAGGCAATGTTAAGGTACTAAGTGTTATCGCTGTGGATGATTGCACGAAATTGTCGCAAATTGTGACTCATTTATTGATTTGAGACAGACTTTGACCTCGGGGCAAATTGTATCTGGTTACGGATCGGCAGTTCTTTTTATTGTCTTCGCCATTGTTTTTTGGGATTGGTTTAAAGAGTAATTATTGTTATGGCCCATTTAGATTGATATTTTATTTTTGGATTAACTGATACCCATTTATTTCGCCATTCATTATAAATATGGCCAGACAACTCACATTTTCTTGGTTTCGAAATAATGCATTTTCTTAATTATGTTACAAATACAAAAACAAGAATTATGGCGGGGCGTCTCCTATAAATACTAAAAGATAAATAAACGAGTCAGATACAAACTTTCGTGTTCATCACATAAACATTTGTGTCCCTTGCGGGTTTCAAACCCACAACCGCTGGCATAGTAGTCAGGAATAGTTATCAGTTATGATGAATACTTCCTTCCTTTACACAAGCTGTAAACTTTAGTATCGGCACAAAGCGAAGGTTACAATTACAGCTCTAATTACCATCACTAAAACTGTAAGTACGTACGTATTTAAGTAAAACACGTCAATTACGAGGGCATTAAGCTCCAATCTTATTTGTAGGGGATCATTACAGTTGTACTCGTAATGTTATTAATTATTAGCTACGATTTAATGACTGGTATGAGATTAACATAAGATTAGTAAGGCTTACAAAGTAATTAAAGTGGTCATTACTGAACTCACTGGAAATCTAATGCATAAATATTCTACTGAAAGGTGCCGTTACTGCCGCCTGAAATCATAAATGTTCTGTTGGCTTCTTTGCTAACATAAATGATGGTACTATTAGCGCTTTATTTTTAGTGACTAATGACACAGTGTTTTAATTTGATTTGCGCCATTGACCGTACTGGAGCTCTATTTTTAAATCGCTAGCTTGGATATGGATTGTGATTTTCCTTCGAAAACGAGTTATTTTCGTTGACTATTAATTCATCTTCGATCGAAAATCACACGCCAATAATCTGACTGCAAATTGTACACGTATGCTATCGTAGTGACGACCAACACATTTTTATAAACACAACACCGCTTTTTATACTTAGTGTAAATGAGAAGGTATAAAACCTCGAAATATTGACAATACCCAATTACCGTTGAGCAAACGACTTGTTGGTTTAGTGCAGGTGATAATGATAATCAAACCATCTCAATTTCCCAGTTGCTAGTTTGCTTAGATACTCGTATATTATTACGAGTAGCAAATATAATAATGTTGTAGGATTATTCATCTATTTGTTCACTTATTTACCAAGCATAAATGCATGTTTATCGATTATCTAAGTTTTTGGTTATCCTTTACCTAGGCATCGGTTTTGAAATGACAATAATTATTTTGTTTCCTTGTACCAGTCAATTACTACATAAGATTTATTTTTAGACATAAGTACCTTAAATAAACTGAATTATTGGTGAAACAAACAATTCAATGTGGTAGAGTTTCCCCATTGAGGAGGATACTGAAAATGCAAAAAAAAACAGCTTGAACTAATTATGAACTTTTTCTTTTAATTCCTGCAAACTAACTACCGTTAATGCTTCTGTATCAAAAAAGATAAAAAATAATTATATGTCGCGTGAATTACTTAAACACACGTATCACAGTAAAGAGATCTCTCCAAACATGTAAAAACAGGGTACAAGTGTCATACTAAGTAGTCTTAAATAAACATTAAACTTTCTTCTGGAAATCTACGTTTTTTTAACTGTCTTTTATATTTGTATTTATTTTTAACATTATTGTGGGTAAAACCGCATACGACTAGACAGTTTTTGCCCAATCATCGGTGTCAATTGAGCAGTTTTTATGTTCATAAAAAAACTTAATTTGCGAATGACTTGCCGATTCATCGATTGTTATTTTATTTGTTAGGTTAAATAATCTTTTTAACCGACTCTTTATTTTTTTCATTTCAAGCCATATTCGCAATGACTGGTAATTACTGGAAGTAATTGATATGTTTCGTTATCATTACACTGCACGCTTTTTGCGGGCTTGAAATGGAGGCAGCATTTTTTAAATGAGTCGTCAAGATGGCAGACAATCTGTCAACGCTAAGAAAGCGTATCTGTTGGTTTATTCAAAAAACATGTCTCGAATATCCCATTCAGTCATTATACAGTCTATCGTACAAACGTTTCTTCAAACGCACGCACTTAATGCAACTACCAAGCATGACGACTGTAATTCGACTTGAGATTAGTTTTAGTTAAACCATAGAGAAATTGTATGTTTACATAATCTGACTTTTATTTTCTTTGAAATTGAAATATAATTTTTTCTTTAACAGCATGACATATGCTAGTAAATTTTTATGAATTAATTTAAACTCATCAAAACTCAAAGCGCTACGGCTATAAGTTTAACTTTACAAAACAAGTAATTGGTTTCACATGCATTAATAGAATGCGTCAATTATTTATGGTGATATGAAACTAAAATTTATGGCTTGGTGATGTTAAGTAGAATCTTGCATTTTCTAACATAAATTCCGTATCTAATGACACGTCATAACTGAAACAGTTTTAAAAATATTGTTTAACATTTACGAGTCATCAAGTCGTGTATAAAGATTATGGGCTGGAGTTCATTATAATTTATTTGTACAGTTAGCCCCGAGACGTTGATGACACTCGGGGAGGCGATGATAGAAAATTATTGCTATAAAATACGTAATCAACTGGTCGGATAATTCTTGTAAACCAATGGATAAAAGTCTATCCTTGCGGTAAGATGAGGCAGGTTTATTGTCAATAATTTTGTGGTCTAGTGATGCTGCCAATATCACAGCTTAGGAAGAGCCGCCAAGCCTTGATTATTCAAAAATAAACAATCTTTGTTCAGTTTTTAGGGTTCCGTAGCTGAATGGCAAAAAACGGAACCCTTATAGTTTCGTCAAGTCTGTCTGTCTGTCTGTCAGTCAGTCCGTATGTCACAGCAACTTTATTCTAAAACTATTACTATCACACTGCTATTTAGTTCATTGATCTGCTGAAATTAGCAATGCACGTAACTCCTCTCAATGCGATCAACGTCACTCTTCTTTTATAGTCTTCGAAAGTGGCATCTCCAGTCATCTGGCCTTTCTCTCCCGCCGTGAATGGATCCCTAGTTTTATAGTTGGCAATTGAAATAATCTAGCCACACTCCGCCCGCGGAATTACTCGGTCTTGCAGAAGTCATAACGTGCTTGCGGGCGTTTCCTCATTCCTGCTTTTATCACGCTCTTGATCTGTTTCGAGACCAACTTATGTTGATGTTAATCGACATGTAAAATTGTGACGTTTAATGATGTCTCTGCATCGTTTTACTGCCTTTTGTATCGGTAAGAAAGCGTCCAGACGTTTTAATTTGTTATATTGTATTCTACGTGCCCGACGTTTATGAAGAAAAATGCAATCATGGCCATAAAGTCGAGATTAAAATTTCGAAGTAACAACTTTCTTTTGATTTAAATCTCATACAAGCGACTTTCCAGATGTTAACACGAAACACATTTCATTTGTTAAGTAAACAAGGCAGCGAGCAGGTTTAAAATAGCACCAACTTTTTATGTGCATATATTTTGCATTTGAGCATAGCATGCAGCGTGTGTTGGTTGCAGCCCTACAATTTGCATTTATCGCCCCATTGAGGTGCAAGGCATGAATGAGGCCTCCCTTCCCCTCCCCGCCCCTCCGTCGCCCTCACATAATAGGGTTATACCTCTCCCATAATTTCCCACCCACACAAATTATCTCCCCATACGCAAGCTAAATGGTAAGAAGAAAGTTAACGGTTTATAACAATCTATAAAAATACTATACCATCGATTCGATTTCGACATTATACGTTTGTTTGATAATCTCTGTGTGGGATGCAGTATAATTGTTAGTTATTCAATTACATGCCGTAAAATTAATTTCAAATTCGACGTCCACTTTCTTTTAGTTGCGTTTGTTTTTTTCTTTATTAACACTGAATGTTATTAGTGTGGAAATAACAAAGATCTACACGGTTGCATTTCTTTAAGAGTCAATCAAATTGGCTATCAATCATCGCTGACAAAAGAAAGCATAAAACAAGTGTGTAATTAAAAGGCACGCTTAAAATGCATTCTTGGTTGAATTAATGATGTTTAAACGAGCGTAATTCTCGCATTCGGGTATCTAGTGGCTTTTCTTTGACTGACCTGGTTACAATGATGCGTTCCTCTTAAATAGCTGGTCAAGCACGCGCTGTGTTTATTTACTGGGGGTTCCGTAAAACGAATATTAATATAATTGTTTAGGAAAAAACTGGTTAAATAGTAAGCTCGGGGTTATGGCTCAAAAACTACAAAATCTGTTGAAATAAGAAAACATGGTTTGATAAGTTACACATATTATAAATTACAGTACATTATTAACTATATGAGTTGTATTGTATGTTTTCTGTGGCATGCTGTTTTATAAGTTTATGGCATAACAAAAAAAAAACGACACGACGAGAAATAATCATTTTGAGTTAACCCATTGAACTCTCAATAAAACTGTGCCGCGAAAATTATTCGCCGAACAGTTACCCGATTGTTCGTTGGACGAATGAGCCCCGACGAATCGCGGCGTTTAAAAACGACCACACAGCGTTATTAATGTGCTTCCATTGAAATAAGTGCCTGCTAATAAAGAGCCTTTTTAAGGCAGTGTAAGTAAACTTAGCTCCATAATTTGAACCTTAATGCACTGTTGTAAAGTCGAAAAGCAATGAAAATTTTCGACCAACAAAGCCCGCAAGGTCTACTCGTACATCTGGACCATAGTGTTGACATGTATTAGAACGATTCTTTTGACGCGAATCCGCTAAAAGCCTGCTCCGAATCGTATACAAAAGGTTAACGAAGTGAAAACACTATTTACCAATATATTTAATTTGGCATTTAGCTCTACGTTTATGAAACTTTACTAATTTATGGATTACATCCTTCTCTAACATAGTGTATGTAATTGATGCAGTAGGTCTACTTAATATCATCATTAGTATTTTAATGACATGTTTATTTTATCGTATACCTGTTGTCCAGCTCGCATGTGATTAGAAAACCCATATAACAAAACCCCAGCTTCCGAAACCGGTGCTCTTACTTACAGTCTACAAATATTATAAATAAAAACTTTTGACATAGAAAGCGCGAACATTTTTGATCGTTTATTTTAACGCGACAGCTGATCAGGAAGTCCAAAGCAAAATATCTTAGCAAATCTTTCATAACATAACACTTAGAATGTATAATTTACGGCTGGCACGGCTCGTTCTTAATCATAAAGAAGCCAGCGGCTAATTATGTCAGTAATAGGCCAATTAATTACGAGCGAACATGTTACACATATATTAGTAACGTATTATCGGCTGGTGTCGTAGACTAAGCAACGGCTATCATGAACAGAGTCCCCTCAAGGCATAGACGGTAAGTGTATTGCACTTAACGAACGCATCAATCTTTTCCTATTAGATATTAGCTTAGCTTAAAATAATAATGACTGAAATCAGAAACGTAATGTAATTTAATGATGATTAATATACTCAGACTTAACGGATGCATTTTATTTTATGTATTTTGCCCAGATTTGAACTTCAAGAAACAATAGATTTCGACACAGAGAGCACACATGAAAATGCATTTTTTGTTATTGGTTACGGTCATTAGGTGCTATCCAAATCGGCCAATTTGTGTTTACTAGGCGAGATATTTCGAAATCACCGATTTTTAACATCCACATGCATTGTTAGAGCTCGTCAAACAACACCCGATCCATATGGCGGAACAAGAGAATTATGCATAGCAAATATCGTATTTATATCAAACTCAGATTTGGCATTAATCGATGAAAGAACAGGGTTCTTCCGCTCATTGTCTGTGGGTATACCGATCGACCCATTGTCTTTCATACGTGCATTTTCGAATTGAATTCGAAATGACGCTGATTGGACTAATAAATTTGAATTTCAAAGCATCGCTGACTCTGCATTATTGGAGCATGCTTAATCATTGACTTCACAAGGAGTTGTATGTACACACGGATATTTTATAGGCTAAAGTAATGACAAGTGTTTTTATTGTTCATGTACGACGATTAACACTTGGATTCTATTGGTTAAGAATGACGAATAATGTAAGGTGTTCCAAAAAAAATTCTTGGGCATCGTCACTGCCTTTTTTGACCGTCTATCTAACTGTCAATTATTTGCCCAATCTGAGCAGTTCTAAAAATATCCACTGAGGCATTGCCACTGTTTCTGGCGACCTGTTAAACAGACAACAGCAACAAAAATATTTGCAGAGATTTGCATTTGCATTAGAGCAAATATTTTTAGTACAGGAAGTTATTCAACAATCACCACTCGTACGTGACTTATTGTAATATAATGTATTCCCTTTTCCTTCTTCTATTACTCATCAGATCTATTTTATGTCATCGTAAATGCCAAGGTTTACATAGTCGACTCTAACAAGCGGTTAAAAATATTTTTAAGCATGAACCAACCTTTCATAATGAAAGTTATTGTATGAAAGCAATGGAACAAAGTTCTTTCTCTGAACTCCTTTTTTGTTTCATTCATATTGTTCAATATGAGCATTGTGTGCACTCATTTCATTTCCCTCACCCGGAAACAAATGTATTTACAAAACATGACATTAGCTGTGCTTACAAAACAATAAATTGGTTCACTTCCCTATTCACGAATTGACGAGCAGTGTAAATAAAAACCAAAGTATATTAATTGGCATTTTAAGTTAACAAATCACTATTTGATCTTAACTTGTCGGATGGATTTGAATTAACACGCCTTATCGATAACATTTGTGGTTTGCTTGAACTAAGTATTTGAATACAACCTATTAACATCACAATCACAACTAATGGTATTTGCTCATGGTTACTGCAAACCGTTAGATATTTGGAGTGTCTCGGATATTTCCTTGGTCAAATAACTAGAGCCAGATTTCACCTTAATTACCGTTTTTTTCGAGTTTGACCACATTTTTAGAACGCACGCGCCGCTTAATCTGCATTGAAAAC
This sequence comes from Pyrausta aurata, assembly GCA_963584085.1. Classification (NCBI taxonomy): domain Eukaryota; kingdom Metazoa; phylum Arthropoda; class Insecta; order Lepidoptera; family Crambidae; genus Pyrausta; species Pyrausta aurata. The sequence continues at coordinate 5,243,350 of OY757272.1, read as the reverse complement.
GGTCATTTGGTGTAAAATTTTATGTTCAATTAATAAGGGTTTATTGCAACTACATTTTGAACCAGGCTCGAGCTGAAATTGAGATGAATATTTCATTAATTAATGTTTTCCCTTTTCAGGTAAGGCAACACTTTCTTTACAAACTGGCGTCTGATCTAGCAACAACGTGAGTGTATTTTGCTTCTCTATATTTTATAAAAGCCTGAAAATTTCAACAAAAGACGACGTTGGTGTATATTGATGATCTGTATGTGATAAAAAATCTTATACATCGATTAACTCTCACGTATTTAACCGTAATAAGACTTCAAGTATGCTATTTTCATCTGGCTGTAACAGTAATGTAGCAGTGATATACCCAACGGTAACATTTGCAAGTAATGCAACATTAGCATAGAAGTCGAGCCTTAGACAGTATCTTGATAATCTTTACTTTCCATCGCGATGCCCTGATGGGCGCTTACGATTCTATTCTAGGCACCGGCTAATGTACAAATGCTAAAGATACCGTACGAAGTAAAAGTAAGAACCATTACAAATAGTTTTACTGATGACGAGAGGTGTCAATCATTGGGGGCTTCGCTGTCGAACAGTCACAAGAGTGATTGTGCAGATTTTTTGCGAATTCCGTCGTTCCTCTACGTTTCATTCAGCTACGTACGACGTACAATTTACAAAAACACTTTCTTTTCTCTCTTTCTGCTCTCTCATTTTTTACAAAGTTATTAACGTACAAACTTTTTTCCTTCCGAAATATTTACTTCAGAATAATAACGAGTTGTGTCTAGTCGTACTTTTAAAATTGGACTTAATTTTGATCTAATAAATTAATAACGAAATACAAACGCTGGCCAACTTCTCTACTACTGTTCCACTTCCTTCAGAGATGGTGTCCAGGCTTAATAGGGATTCATAACCATATCTCAGTACAGATCTTACAGTTTACTTTGACAAGTAATTAGCTTTCTCCAGTCGGCTGGCTGAGTTGCGTGGGCGCACCCGCTACCCTTATAAATGAGTTGCTAGTTTCATGTATGTTTTATGTTGCCGTTACAGTGACTGGTAGGATTCGTATGCGATTATGATTTATAGCTTTATCAAGATTTGTGAATAGGATGCTATTGTGTAGGGTTAAACAATAATTAAGTATAGTTTTACAGCCAGTTTTGCCCACTTATTCATACAAAATTATGTTCCAGATTTCAATTATTCGTTGGTTAGTGTGTTAAAGGCTAAAACAGTAGCGAACAGTTTTAATGTGAAAGAAAAAACAGCTTATCTTTCTTTTTCTTTGTGCTAAAGATAAACCATTATATGTTAGGAAAATAGAATACCTTTAGAATGAAAATTGAGGTTAGTTAATTTGGATTAAAAAAAACTAGATAGAAAAAGTAAATTCATAATAACAAACATTAAATTAGGTGCTAACTTTCGATATAACTCTAACGCCAAACTCGCTACTACTCAGTTAGGTAATAAAATAGGTTTATGGGAATCTAAAACAAATAACATTAATTCCAAGTGTTGTGCAATTAAATGTAGTTAGCATTGCGACTGGGAGTCCGTACATAATTTACGTTTATAGCTTTATAAGCAGGTGTTATTTTAGACGGATATATAAACTCTCACCAGTTAAATAGTAATTTATTTTTGACACTTTACACAACCAGATCGAACGTAATTAACTGATCATGTCATAAAATTTTACATTACTAGTATTTTCTGCATTAAGAAACTTTCAAAGAAGGAGAAATGTTTAACGAAATACAGAACCAAAAATATTGTATCTGGACATTGTATAGCCAGTCTAGTCATCGAAATGAAGCATTTATTGCGGGTTGAAATTTGTTCTGCCAAACAAATGCCAAACATTTGCACGTACAAACTTGCAGGAAACCGCTACTGCTCCATATTCTACACTAGCTTTTGCCCGCGACTTCGTTCGCGTGGACTTCAGGTTCGTCCCGTCTAGTAGCGCAAAAAATGAGTTTTTTTACGACCTCACATTAGAAACCACAAAAATTGTAGCCTATATGTTATTCTGATGTATAAGCTATATTGTGGTAAAGTTTCATTCAAATCCATTCAGTAGTTTTTACGTGAAAGAGTAACAAACATCCATACATCCATACAAACTTTCGCCTTTATAATAGTAGTAGGATAGTGTAAATAAGTCTTACGCCTATTTTATCTCTTGTAAGCTTGATTGACGTGTGATCAGATACATACTAGAGCTATTCTTGACTGTATACTTATTCTTACTGGCGCCTACTTACAATGCAGATGTATGTTGAATCGGATACACGTTGTATCAGAATTTTAAGTAAGTAGGCAATCCGATAGTTTAACAATTGGTGTAGCAAAGCGTCAATTGCTACGTTTCATTGTTTGACTGCTCACTGGTACGTGTAATAAGTGTATAATGTTATACCAAGCGACCCGAATTGGTGTATCCTACTGGCCTGTTTAATTCATTTTCAGTAACAATAGCTCATTTTCAACTATTTTCCCGTATAATGTTACTATGATTACGTACTTTTTTGGTTTGATTGATACATCTTCTTTAGCTATTAGGAATTAATTATGCTTGATGAGCTACCACGATAACTGATGATGACGTTATTTTACGAAAAATTTATTTCATAGTTAACTTTGCCATTTTAGAATGCCATTTTAAAAGTATTAATATTGTTTGCTGATTACTAACTTATTTATACTTATCTCACAATCGATTAATAATTCTAAACTAATAGAATATGACAGGTCGGCGCGTAACAAAAGATGTTAACTCATAAACGGAATTGCATACTAACTGAATAGTGTGTCTCTAATGTATATTGCATAGTACATAATATCGTTACTGGAATATCAATATCGAGTTAGTGGTTAATCTGCAGTCGTTAAGATGAATAAAACATAATACGGGTCGTGTGATAAATTGTGAGCATTTGAATAAATTCAATTAGTCCGGGCCACCTAAGTACGTGTTTAAGGGAGTAACGAGGCGGTAAGTCATCCTGTCCGGATTCACTAGCGACCGCCCGCGGCTTGCCCCGTGTGACTTTAAGTTATTTCTATGATATTCAACTTGAATCATTGCTCGGCTTGATCAATTTATGTGACGGCCTTTGGGTACAAGTTATTGTGAGATCTATAATGAATTGGAGTGTTTAACTTATACATAGTTCATAGAGGTTAAATTACTTCAACAAACAAGTAGCATTAAAGATCAGCAGAAAGGTGGAGGCGCACTTGTAAGGTGATCTGATCAATGAATATTATAACTTATTTGTCGGACGAATTTCGATCGATCGCCATTACGAGAGAAAAACATTTATGATTTAGCTGCTGAACACCTAGATATTGGGCGAATACAGAACATAAGTTTAGTCAGATAACCGGAAGCACGACAATAACCTTCTTTCGACAATATTATAATAAAATATAACAGCCATTAGAATAATAAATTGAGCAACCGCATTTCTATAATAAACACATAAAACATTACGTAAATAAATCGTCTTCGCCTCAGAGCGACTGCGAATGTGTTGTATGGACTGGTTTTAATTGCTGAACCATTAATGATGTTCTGTTCTGATTCCCACCGTGGGATGCGATTTCAGATGACAATGTAGGTAGTAAGTATAGTCGGATAGCGGTAAAGTAGCTTGACATTGTTGACAAATAGTTTTTAGCGAGAGCTCTGTAAAATATTCTGTTTTCTTGTTTATAGTTTTTTTTGGCTGTGGTGATGGTAGATTTACATTGGAAGATATGTAATGTTCAGTTCATCAGCAAATTAAAAAGCTAGACTCTAGTCGGCGGAGTTTTTTTCCATTAATAAAACATTCATTCATTCATTCCAAAAAAAACTTCAAATTAGGGAATATAGTGTGGTGGTTTCTTTCTTGCCTTTCACACTGCAGTTTTAAAAGGGTTTCAAAAGCCTTTCCTGGTATACAATATCTTTAGCCATCTGCTAGTACGAATGTTGCTGCTACCTAAAACCAGGGGAACGCTTATTTGTTGGCTTAACGTTCAGTTATTCCCTCTTATTCCGGAAATAATTTGAGGAGTCATTTATTAGCGAATAAAAGTGACGTTTAGATAGATTTCCCAAATGATTTATTCCGGGCAAATGATTTATTTGACTAAATTAGATTCAAAAACTCGTTTATTGAGATTCTCTCTATATTTGCGTAGATGTGGACATTTAACCAGACCACCCGGCTGGTAATGACCAATGAGAAAGTAATGTAATGGTAATGATCAAGAACACCAAACGGATGTATCTAAACTTGGCAATAAATGCTAAAAATTAAATATAACGACTCGCCTACGGCCGTCTGGTTAATTATGCGAATTGGACATGACTCGGATTCGTTGATGAGGGCTTTTAACTACTTATACGATTAGCTTTCTATGTTGTCCTGCCGAACGCCGTGATTTGTGTATCCGATAACGTCGCATGACAGAAAGGGAAATTAAATTGATTTTGAATTTTAAATTTATTTAGTTATTATTGAATTGAATTACAGTTATTAAAACTAATCCAAAAAATAAAACAATACAATTTGAGGATTATTTATTTTTATTTACGGCCTATTTCACAGTGTATGAATAAGTTCCCACTAGCTATATGTGTCCAATACTTCATACGAAATGACGTTCCATTTTTTAATTATTCGTTGGTTAGTGATTATTTGTAGATTGTGAAACAAGCCTTTAACCTCTTCCTCTTATAAACTAACAATCTTGTCCACTAGTTCTAATTTATGTATCGCACATGAAAGAGGAATGCAAGAAATGCATCATTTCGAGCAATCGCCAATGCTATCCGACCCAGAAACGATCTAACTGGCATAATTATAACAGACGATAACTGTTATAGAATTACCACATTAGCAGGCTGACCGCACTCCCGTTGCGCTCGTATGCGATAACTGCGCGTGCGCAGCCTGCCTCGTATAATGGCATTTAGTCGAGATATTTATTGCTTTGAAGTATGCTAAGAATGACAGTTATAGGGTTAAGGGATCGTTGACAGCTGTAATGCAATATGAGATGCTTTTGAATGTTTTGATGCACAAATCATAAGATGATTTGTTGACCTAGTTATTTATCCGACTGTCTAAAAGTTGACGGCAGCTTTTTCATTGAATTATTTCCAATTTAATGTTTTGAGATCTTTTCTTGAGATTTAATCAATATAATTTATAAACACTGTCAACATCAGCACCTGCCACCATAGGTTCCGTAATCGATTTGTTTTGGTGTTTGTATTTTATGAAACAAAAAAGAAAGCACCGTACATGGGACACATTTGCAATGCATCACTGATGCAACGCGTTCTAAATCACTGCACTTTCTAGCGGTGAAATAACCGAGCCCATAGGGAATAACAACAATGGTCTCTTTACAATATTAATAGCAGTCGGCCATCATCGAAATAAGTCACGTAAAATAATGCATCCTTTACATAGAATAACGGCGCTTTTATTGGTACACTGAAACACATAAATATAGTCTCACTGTACTTACAACTTGTAACTGACAATCTATACAAAAAATTTACTCAAGTTTTTGCAGCCAACTATACTTTTATTAGTTCAGTAGGCCTTTTAGCATTATAGGTTGATATTTGGACACTTTCTCTATACAAATGGCACGATTGTATTGTAATAGTCCGAATTCAATAGCATTAGTGATCAATATTGAATTATTTATACGTTGATTGGTCTTGAATCTTAACCATAGCCTGACCAATTGCGTTACAAAGAAATATATAATTTTTGCTTTCATATTTATTTTAGAACTGTAGTTTCAAGACATAACAAGCCAAAATAACCCAAACAACCGATTAACGGTTGTGTAAGTATTTTATGGACCAGACACTAAAGATAATACTTACATTCTTAATAGCTCACCTTATAAGGACCGATAATTTAGTTAACCTACCGATTAGTCTGCCTACTGTTTCATTACGTTGCAAATAAGGGCTAATTGGTGTGTATTCATCATTGGCCCTTGTAATTTCTATACGACTATTTGTGGTTATGGCAATAGAATATGTAGTAGAGTTGTTAATTTTCCCTTTCATGTTTTCGTAATTTATTTTAGTAATGAAACCTACGTCGCAAAACAACCTCTTTCTATCACTTTGACACATAATGGACATTACAAATGAGACGATGAAATAAGAAACCAAAAATTGCGCACGGGCGGGACTCGAACCAAAGATTCTGTAAAGAATAACTACTTGGCCCGCTGTTACATAAACAGATGGGTAGATGGCGCTAACGTCACGCAATGACGTATCGATAAGACACCAAGAATTTCGCGCGGTCGTTGATGGCACGGTAGCTCAATTGGAAGAGCAGTTGGCCCGGTTAGCCAGAAAGATGCTGGTTCGAGTCCCGCCCGTTCGCAATTTTTGGTTTCTTATTTCATCTTTTCAGTATAAAATAAACACAGTGTTAAAAAATATTCTAAACTATTACAAATGAGATTTTCAAGCTTATCCATTTCACCGAACAATAATTTAATAGAGGTCAATCGGAAGTTTCTAAGCCGAATCTAGGTTGATATTTGGGTGAGTCATTGTATTGACACCATTAGACCTAAATCGCGTGGTATCCAGTGAGTTTTCAAGCGCTTTCTTAGTAACCATTGTGTTTGGCGAAGGAGATAGCCTATTGTAGTTTTTGTGCTATGTGTTTGTTAAATCAATATTGTATTAAAACTTTACTTACTTTGGAATATTTTAAGTGAAATCCTATTTTAGTACTTACGCTTTCTAAACTTTGCAAGCAAAATGCTATTTTCTCTTGCACATTCAAGTACCTAAAACTAAGGAGAATAATTTACAACATTTTATGTACATACATATTATATGTGAGGACTTGTCTTAAAAATATTGTTAAACTAGCGGCACCCCGCGGCTTCACCTTCATAGGTATCGGATTTCATTAAATATAATTATAAATTACAGTCTATATCCTATTCCAATGTACGAACTATATTATTGTAAAGTTTCATCAAAATCCCTTCAGTAGTTGTTGCGCGAAGGAGTAGGTATCAAACATCTATACATCCATTCTCACAACCATTCACATTTATAATATTAGTAAGAAGTATGATTATGTTGCGATTACGTGATCAGGATTTATGTAAAGTAAACCTATGTATTAGAAATAGGTGCTTGTGTCCACTCAAATGTAAACAGCGAGTGCCTATCTTACGTTACACACCCAACAAGACATCTAAACCATCCGAACAGTTTTCTATACATGTTTCTACCACCAACATTACTTATTACTACATGACGTTTCGATTTTACATACGATAGAGTTGTCGGTTCGATTACCGGGCCCAGTCTTCCGAGTCGGCCCGCGTTTCTTCGGCTTCGCGAATTGACGATGCGTTGTTAGAATGTTCGTGCTTGTGTGAACATTCGCCACATTCTAATACGTTTGGTCTTTGAAAATAGGTAAATGTGAGGTTTAAGATACTAAGCTATAACTGCACATGAATTCGTTTGAATCATCAATGTGATGAACATAAAGTGCTAGATAAAACAGCTCTTTTTAATGTCATGAAAAGTTGACACGACTCAGGTTGGAAAAGTAGTGAAACCCAAATTCACTTATTTGGTGTGGAAAAAAATTTGGTGATTTCTAAACGAATTTAATTCTAATTTACAAATATAAACATTTTTGAGAGTCGATTTCACGAATTTTAATATCATTACAAAAGAAACATTGAAGATGGCATTAGAGAAAATTATTTGAAATTCACCACACTCTCAACCTGACTATAATTTCATCTAATCTCCTATCTCCAGAGATATCGGACATGGATAAAGTCAAATTAAACTGGTAGTACGTTTGCAGTGACTTTTGCATGTTACAAAGTTGTTTCTACCAGGTCTATTAGTCTCGTGATGGGTGGTCAGGCTCGAAAGATCGTTTACGGTAATGCTTTGACTGTCATCCGCAATTTGAATTGATTAACGGAGACTAGAGATTTTTCAATTAGCTTGGATGGATGGTACAGGCAGAAACAGGTGCTAGAAACAGGCCAATTCTGTTTTTGTTTATTAATATCACTGTTGCTTCTTGCTTGCGTGGAATTATTGGGTATAACTTGACGCCAACTCTATTTATTTGGATTTCAATCTTATACTTCCATAAGTAGTGTTTCGAAAACAAGACTTTTAAGCTCATGGTTATGTATCATTTTTTCTTTAGTCTTTTCTTTCGGGAAACGATGGTTTCTTAGCTAATTTAAACCCTCATCTCTACCAAGAATGCAAAACTAGTCTGACAGTTGTAGCTAGTATAGTTGACATACTAGCAGTGGATAGTAAGGAAATAGTTTCCATGATTTATAGTGTAATTAATCAATTTGAGAGTGATTAATTGATCCGAAGTTAACCAGAGCGTGCTTCTGTGGAACACCTCTATTATAGGTTAAGTAGCGGTTATGGACCTATTGGGTTCTATTTATTAGAATGAAAATTGCTTTACTAAGAACCTAGTTGATCATTCTCATTTGCCGCTGCCGTGGATATGCAGTTAAATGACCCTCTATTTATTTATGTAACAAACAGGATAAATAGGTACCTATTTATCATTGTTTATCTATAAAATAGCATCCTAACCGATGCTATTTTATTCCCATTCACATTACCTTTATATGAAGTCATACGAAATGTCATTGAACTTGACGAATCGACAAAATACGAGTGTTCTGATGACAGTGACATTAGGGCAGCCGGCGACGAGGCCAAATCACAGATTACATGTAGAATAGACACCGCAAATATAAAAATATTGAGCAAGATTATCCAAAGCATATTTAACGTGGTAGGAGCTGTCGACAGATGAGAAAAACAGTTTTTGAATAGAAAGTTTACCATATTAAAGCACACGACATGGCCAAGATATTTAGATCTAAAATTCTTCTGATAATGGTTGGTCTGGATACATTTTTGGATTTATGTTGCAATTTTCTGTCTCGTTATCGGCTTAGGTCAGCAGTTATAGTCTTAGGTTTGTCGTCTCTGGCAAAATCTGAGAGTTACATCTATCCCATTTAAGTTGTCTATGCCGAATATATTCGTAACACATTGAGTAACCGAACATTCACCTGTCCGTTTGTCGTCCGCTTTTTGTTCTCTCCCCCATTCGGTTTTAGTCCATTGAATAATTTAAATGCCCGTTATTGACAGAGTTTTGACGCGCTATTTATAGTATGAGTTATATGATTGTGTCAATGACCTCTTTATGATTTTTTAGTGCTATAAACATGTGGTTACATGACAGGTTGGTGGTAATCAATTACCACCAAAACTGAGTCGAAAAGTTCATTGCCGGTCAAGGGAGAGACATTGTTGACATGATCGATTGGCTTTTGTAAGATGGATGTGTTGGGATAGCTTTGCAAACGTAATTTCCTGCAGCGTCAGTCAAACTTCAAAAATATCGAATATATTTCAGTCGCAACATGCTGCAGTATCACATATTCAGCGAGCTTACTAGGTCACCTTCTGACAAAAGCTCTATAGAAAATTGAGAGCCAGTAAATCAGAACTCTTCGGTTTATGTTTTGCAAATAACCTTCATGACTTTATCCTACATGTGTTTCAATGAATATCCGTTACAAACAGATAAACTGTTTCAGGAAATTGTATTATCAATAGCGCAATGGCTGATCAATTCAAAGTAACTCGAATATCCTTATTTATATTATAATTCAATAAATAAATGATATTCAATAGCTGTGATTTAGAACTTTAGCATTTAAACGGCATAATGGCGGTTATTTAGCAATTTCAATATTTGTTACACAAACAATATGTCCTTAATAGGTTATGTATAGCTTTCCACCTCGATTCGAATAGGTGTTTCTATACTCCGATATGCAATTAGCAATTTCCAACTAGCATTATCGTGCGTTCGGTGCACAGCCGTCGATCGCGTCTGCGCAACAACGGTTGACAAGGTGTAATTTTAAAATTATCTAGTAAATGCTTAAATAGCGGGTCTTGGGTTGATGCGCGCGCGCCGCGGCGCCGGCTGACATCGATACATAAATTGAATCTCACGATTCGATCACTGCAATTACGTCCAAGACGATCGCATTGCACTTAATACCACTTCCGATTACACACTGTTAATACAAGAACGCGTATTGAGATGTAATCACTTTTATAATAGTCAATTTTATATGCCAAAGACTATTATCGATATTTGATAGCAAGTAATTTTGAAACGTTGCATAATTGGATTTATGACCCGCGAAAATATGCTCATAAGATATAAAAGACCGATATAATATAAATACGAATATTCTATAGCTTTTGATTACACAATTTGTTTGTTTTGGGTATTAGTTGCGGATTGCCTATTATAAACGAAAGTGACATTAATGATGAATTCTAAAGAATTATTAGTATGAAAGTGTGAACGATTTGCGAATCAAAAAACACACGTGGAATGAAAATAAATCATCGCTCTACGTAATGTTAACGTGTTGAAGCAAGAACCACTAATGGGGAGAAATAGAAAGGCAGGAAAGGGGAAGGTTTATAAATAGCGCAGAGGCGTCGAAACGCTGAACAAATGTTGCGTCGATTATCTCGTGTCAATCGGCGTTCAATTAGCTGCGCCTGCGCAGGCTCGGTGCCACTCTCGCCCCACTAGCTACGTTGGGCAGCTTTTCAGGAATAAAGTATGGCTTGAGAAAAGCGGTCTATCAGTTTATAAACTTTTCTAAATATTGATAAAAACATAAAATAACTGGTATACCTATTGTTGTAGTTGATATTCTATTGAATCTTATGTATCAAACGATTTGGTATAATATGCGGAAATATCATTATGTGAGTGCAACACTAACGAAAACCGTGTAAAATTTATCAAAGGTCCTGGTTTGGTACGAAAGATTTTTTACATGTTGTTTAATCTATTTTTGATGGCAATTCCAGCTTTCCTCAGCTGTAAACCTAAGCTGAGGAAAACTTTCAATATCCTATCTCGTAACAACGAAGTTGCCAGCCCCCAGCTTCCTAGTTGCCACACAGCGATGATAAATAAGCGTCTCCGTCCCACCGGCCACTGACAGAAAACGTGACATCTTCGCGAAGATACCGCAATGAGAGCGCTCGCCCGCGCTATCGTGATCGCGCTCGCTCGCTTATTGGCAATCACGGAGCACCATTAGAGAGCCTCTAATAAAGATATAAATTACTAAAAGTTAATTAAAACGCTTACCTACCCCCGGCGACACGGCCGAGATCTGAACCACTCGGACGGCACGATTATTTAGAAAATTGAACGATTTGTTAGGAGAAAAGCGCAGAAACAACAGATAAGTTGATTGATTTGTTAACTGGATACATGCTGCCCTTTATCGAAGATACAACGTCTGAGATTTTATGTTACAAACATGAGTTGCATTCTTGATTGCGAACGGTGAATCGTCGTTTGTTTGTATTAGACCTTTTGAACTCGCACAGCCAGGCTGTTAGTTATGAAATCTGCATTATAAGCGTTTCCACAGTCACGGAAATGCATTAGCACAATACGGCTTCCGTGGCAGTATGACGAGGCGTGATGCGCAGGCGCAAATGGACGGCGTTCTCACGGGGCCAGGTCGTTTGCAAGTCGCGTGTCACACCGGCCAACCGATGTCCATATACAAAAATCTTCCTTGTTTTCACATAGAAAACGATGCGGTAACACACGCTTTGTGCCTGCATCGACAACCATCCTTGACTTTGTTGTTTGCATGTAATACTAAGTGCATCAGTGCATTATCTGAAACATGCAAACCGATAAAGTCAAGGATTCCAAATGATGCACACACAATGCATTTGGAGCAAGTGGTAGTAATTGAAATCGGTTTCGAAGGAGAACTAACACCGATCAGTGCTAGTTCTTCTGGTTGAATTGGATCGGCGTGGTGTCATAAGACACGGTTGTTCTGATTTGCGTAACATTGACGTCTAGTGATTTACGACATTATGGAGATTCTGTCAAGCACTTCGATCCCGCTTCCTCTCGTATCTCATGGCGCTCCCACTAATTGTCATGGAGCCATCACGGCTGACTGATCACGGTGGCGCAACGAAGGCGAAAGGAGCGTAGGGCTCCTTGCACAATCAAAGGCACCGATGCTGCTATTATACCACTGTTTCGCGATCGAGAACCATGAATATTTCAACATTTATGGTAATTGTTCTGCATCAGGTCAGGACCTAAGTGTTTCCTGTGCTTGCATTCACTAAGACTTGGACTGACAGTTAAAAATGTTGCTGGCATGTTGAACCGAACGAAACTAATAGGTATGGGACAAAATGACCATTACATTGCTGTGGAAAGGCTTCAAGTGAAACCACTGTCTTTATGAAGTGTCTGTCAATTTGTTATTTTAAATTTTAAGGTGAACTTTCTTTTGACTCTGAAAACCTTATTTAGGGCTTACTTGGCGTTTTAACTGACTAGACCAAACACATTTGTGTTGGGTGCGTATGTTTATATAGTCTAAATACTACTTGAACATGTTTCATTATTGTGTTGATGTTTAAGGAAGTTTGGTTTACTGTCGCCATGTTTGTTTTCAATTAGGCCGGAGCTAGGAAGTTAAGTTTGAAAATTTCGTTACGCTATCTGAAATTGAGCTGTTTGAAGCGAGATGAAATGTTGTGGGCACTTTGTGAGTGATCGGTTTTGTCGGCGGACTGCCATTAGCTACTCGGTAAGACCACGAAGATGACAGACTAGATTTATGATCTGTGCTTGCAATATTTTCCACAGAAGAATCTTAGTGGACTCACTTTCTTTGCATTGAGATGTCCGAGTAAGAAGTCGTTATCTTTATTCATGAGATATCGATACAGAAAGCGATTATCTGTGTTTAAGGCATAAACGGTCATAGCGTAATAATAGAATCAACCATTCAACAAAGACAAAAGTCTTTTATTTAAAAGTAAAAAGTAAAAAAGTATTTTAAAAAAAATGTAGTGGATTTCCCATGCCATGTGAAAAGTGAGTATCTGAGTAAATTTATAGAGCTTTGGAATTTGTCCCTAATCCAATAATGCTTTTCTAGCGTGAAAATTGAACGGTTAGTTGTTGATCGTCGATTACAAAAGCCTACGAAACGATTAACTCCAATCAAGCCAATACCGCGTAATTGTATTTCTCATACGAATGTTGTTAGAGTTTGTAATACTGCTCTTATCTAATAATGCCAGTTTGCCACCCACCTACATTTAGTGACACTGCCTACACTAACTTTAGTTAGTTAGCTTAGTTTCAGCTCTTATAGATGTACGATATTCATGGTTCAAATCAAGATGATACGATTGCAATTAGGATCCAATGACGAGCCGAAATCGAAAGGAGAATGATGGCATGAGCTTAAAAATGTATGGGCTGCCCTAAAAAAGCGAAATGCCGACTTCGTGCGGTTTAAATTGAACAATCGCTCAACTGTTCGCGGATACGGCACGGTGTGACAGGATGACAGCATCTAATGGATGAATGCACAATATAAAAAGATTGAGACGCGAATTCGCGGTGAAATTAATATTCATTACAATCTTACCGTGCCCATAGTTCCTCTTTACAATAGAGCCAGCATTTTCTAACGGATAAAAAGGCAATTCCGCGCATTATTGTGTTGTGAAAGTCAGTTAGCGGGAGGTCGCCGGGTTACCTGTCAGTTTTCGGGTTTTCAAACCACTTCGGACGGTTTTTTGCTCAAATGAATCAACGTTCATTCTTATTTGTATAGAAAGTATGGAATGTTTTAGAGGAGTTTGTGAACAACGCAGTCCATTACACACGTTATTGTGAGTTAATGGTCTTGTTTTTTGTTCAAAGATAACATGGAATGCACTCTGTACCTTTTCATGGGATTTCTAAGTGGTGTTTTATGCATGCTTTCACGATTTGGAATTTTTGGGTTTGCCAGTAACATGCGTGGCTATTACGAGCTTTGTAACGGGGTGTCGTAAAAACATGCGTTTGTTTTTTTTTCAATAGTCGTGATACTGCTAGCTCACTCCTAAATCATCCCGAGTCGTGTATGAAACGCAGCTACTATAGGAAATTCAATTACGCCAAGAAATTAATCAAACTGAAATCCAAACAGCCTGCGCTTTGAAGCAATCATAAATAATCGATTATCGAAACAATGTAGCAATGATGTTCACTGATAAATATTCGCTTGAGCGTCTCGTTAGATTTCGCCGCAAGCGTTCGGTAGTAAAACCGTCAATGTGATAAACCGTTAGTATAAGACCTTTGATCGTCGAAACAGAATCTGGTGTATATTATTCTGTCGTCCGTAAAAGGTAAATAGCGTTGTTTGGTAGCGGAAGAGATGCACCATGTGCGCGCACGCCGGGGTCGATAGCACGGACAGAAATAGATGTCGAACTAGACGCGTTATAGGCCTCTAATTATAGTGACGACACGAACACACCGCACACTGTATAGCTTTTGGATTTTCGTCATTTCTTATGTTTTAAACGTGGAGCGAAGGTAAACCTTTCAGTCGTTCCTTTTCACGTCTACATCGCTTACGTTAGTACCGATTTTAAAGATTGTGGCTGTGTGAATAGATTGGGGCATGGGATAAACTATACATGTACTCGTAACTTGGAAATTAATTATCACTCAAGAAAGTTAAAATTGAAAGGAAAGTCTAATGTTGCAAGAAAAGTTAGCATTTCGTATTGAGAGAAGGCATTTGACTTATGAATACCATGACAGCAATTATGGAATGATCAAGCAACTTCAGAACATTAGAAACATTTTTTTAAGTGTTTGAGCAGTAAAAGCTTAAAACATTATGTAAACAAATACAGAGATGTGGTCGTGGATACTAAACAATTGGGTTTTTTATTTATGGACAGCAGGCCACGTGTTGAGTGTTTATTCTCACACGGTGGCCAGATGCTATCGGTCACTATCAATTAGTGTTGATGATTACACATAAAGTGTTCGTATAATCAAATTAAGAGTACTATTATTAGTGTCTATCCCAATAGTAAGAGTCCCAATGTATGTCCTAATGTTGTCCCAATAGTAGTTAGCACAGTGCTTTCTACAGGTACCTCATAATACAAAATTACAAAGCAACTAAGTTTGAGTCGCTCCTGCTTACGAACAACTAAAGTAAGCAGTCATTCGTTTCTAAGATGCTTCAAAACGAAAATGACGAATGAATTTGAGATTTCTGATCAAAAAGCAAACTTGAAATTGAGTTGCTCGTGATTGATCTCACGGACTTGTGATATAACCAGCTTCAATTCCGTTAACAATGCTTTCTATATCTTGCATCACTCACAAAAAAGTGACACTTTGAAAGCAAAAGTCACTGTTATAATTTTTTTGCTGTAGACAATCTGCTTTACGTAACTCTGCAGATTGGAAAATACGTCATTGACATTTGTATTATGCAAAGTTAAATTGTCATACTGGAACAAATGCGATCTTGTAAATAGATCGATTTGATTTCCGAATGAAATCAAACAGAACTAATTGTATTGATATTTATGAGTTTAGCAATACGGAGCTCGATCCAGTATCCAGATTGATGACCTTTATGAAACGTGCTGTAAAAAGCATTCATCATTTTGTGACGTGCAATTAATAACAGTTAATGATAGTTTTAAGTGCTTACTTATGTTTAATTGATAAAGGGCGTGAGAAAGGGTTGGAGTGGAATCGTTTGTTTCGTAAATAATTACGATTACGAAACTCTCTCCGCTTTGTGTTAATATCAACTTTAAAGGTTAACCTTTATGGAAACCCATGAGTTTCAGCAATTCTAAACGCAAATACAGTGTTCTAATGCAACACTCTTATTAATTGTATAGCGAGAAAATAGTTTTAATGAATAACTTAACTAACAGGTAGTGCTTTATGAGTGCTTTAGATTCTAAATATGTAGCTTCTTTTTTGACTTAGACTTTTGATGACTATTGATTTAAACAACGAATAGGATTCATTAAACGATTGTTGAAATACTGCTACAGAAGCGATATGGCATTCATATTTTAATCAGTCAGGTATCAAGGGAATGCCGAGAGTCGCATAACAATGGAATTTTTATTGTGTCTCGTTTACACATACTTGACGAGTTAATGAAAAATCAGCGTTAATTTTCTCTTTTGCCTTTGCCAATTTTCCACAGCCACGCGGCACTCGGTAGCGACCTATATTTTTGTAAGTATCATGCACAATTGATGGTGTTGTTATTGACAAAACGTGTGTCTCCAGGGCCCGTGCCTGGTTCGCTTATCACCGGCTGAAAAACGCGAACCCTTTGCATGAAAATCGGGATGGAGAGATACCAATAGCTACTTATATGATTACAAAGTTTTCAGTAAGTTACGAATAAGCTATAGGCAAAAAACCTGAAAAAAACTGAAGTGGATGCTAGTTTTTAACATTCTCATTTATGTCTAGATTGGGCGGTGTTTGTGAACAGATTTGATTCCTGTACTTTTAGTACCCCCACCAATCACATACATTGCTCTGGTATCCAATTTCCAAAGAAAGTATGTAGATGTAGATTACGTCTGTTATGATATATGCAAGAAGAAAATATTTTTACCGAAAATTAAAAACAATAATAGCTACTACGCAAATAAATAGCCTCATATTTTAAACAGACAGTAAACAAAAGAATTGTCATTATTATATTTTGGGAAATTCTGTGATTACGCAAATTAGGTCTTATTTATTATTAACTGACGCCAAGTACATTTGATCAAACATTCGACTAAACACGCGTGTCATCAAAACAATAGAATCTTCATTTGTAAGTGTTCCGTTATATAAAGTAAGTGAACCGTAACGGAACGCCTGAAAAGAGGTGTTGAATAAAAATTGTTACGCTAACCTAAAAAGCTGTTACATATTATGGGGCATATTTTGAAGTCTTCCATGTGATGTGTGTTTTTGTTATTTCACCATATTTAAAGGCCCTGTGTTTGAAGAGCTGGTTTAATGAGTATGCAATGAAACACATGGGATATAAAACTATTGCTAAACCATCGTTAACCCTAATTACAATGCTTTCAACACTGCCAATGAGTTGACATGTGAATCTAGATGTACTGCATTGGTAAAATAAAAACTGTTTTGTAATATTAAGGTAAATATGAGTAGATACATAGAAATTACCTGACTTTAACCACGTGGCTTCTTTTACCTAAAGGTTAATAACCATATATACTATTCTTACTTTGAAGTTTGAATCTAATTTACTTAGTTGTATACAAGTGATCTATCACAGTGACCTAGTGTTTCGGATGTTAGCCAAGACATAGAACAGATTGCCGCAAATATATGTTTGTATGTCACCTTTGCTAATAAAAATGTAAAAAGAAAACACGCGGCGGCTTAAAATAAACTCGTAAGAATGATTTTGCATGCATTCCGGTTGCAATTTCTTTTTCATTTCCATATTATCTTTACAGTAGCACTTTATGGATGTTATTTATTTGTTCATGTTAAGTCCAATTCATGTGGGTTGTTTTGTTGTATATTTTACTTAATGCCTTGAGCTTTTTTAATTGAAGTTAAGGACGCGGAAACTTCAATAAAAGCGGTCTGGTAGTGTTTTATACGTATTTTTATCCTTCATTTAGAAAATCCAGAAAAACAATCTTAAGACTAGAGCCCAATGAATTTAAGATGTTTCTCTATTCAAATGTCATATCCGCTGTCCTATAAACTGAATGGAATGTCTCGTCACAAGGAATACATACACATGGACAGTGAAACACATGGAGAGTGTGACAAACCGAGTCATAACGAAGCAGGACATAATAATTAGTCGTTCCGAATGGAGAGAGTGGTAGAAAAAGTGGTAGGGTTGTCCTTTCGTGTGTAATACCATATCAGTATCTAAATGTATCGACTTTTGCTAGCACTAAGTCATGGATGGTCAAGATAAATAGTGTATTGGTGTTGAGAAAGATTCCGTATACTTACTTAGGCACAAGAAAATTAAACTGGGACTGAGGATTAATCTGCCTCGACTTTTGCATCGGCAGAAGAGCGGCGGATGGATCGGGATTTAATGTGAAAATTTTATCTTTAGATAATTTTTCATAAGTTGTAGTCAACTTAAACACATGAGTATCAACATTCTTTAATCATTATTTTGTTCGTCTCTGAGCATTTAAATAATGATTTTGACGAGTTAGTTGAAAGACTTGTGCCCTATTCCTTTAAGATAGATGGTTTAATACTTAAAAGCAGCAACCCTAATCGTTGCACCCGCGCGTCGACATAGCGGCACGCGCCGGCGGTCTCAAAGGGTTCCGTGTCGCGAGGAAACGTCCAATTACTTCTTCGGGATGAGGCGAAGGCAACACGTGTATACAGCCACTTGTTTTTTTACGGATTCGACGTTTTTACGACGACACAGTGACGAGCGTTTAACAGAACTAGAGCGTCATAATTAGACTACGTTGCGGACATCTTGCTAAGACGCAAACGCTTTGCGGTTAAGCTAGAGGATGATATATTTTTTAAAGAGGTTTTCGTTGAGCTATATCACGTAAAAAGTACCGTAAATAAGGAAATATTCTGTGAAAATACACGCAAGTTCAGTGATTAGCAAGCTTAACGTCTATTTTAATAGTGCCCGATCATTATCAGTGCTATTTTACGATCGCAGGCAAATATTGCATGCCGATGCAACTTTTCGCGCGGAACGTTTCATGCGAAATCAAAATCCACACACCATAACAAGAAGAAGGGGATCGAGACATGCTCGCGATCGAATAATTCACACTTTTCCGTTCGAAAAAATGGAATCGAGAAACAGAAGCCGAGATAGACGCCGCCAGTTGATTCGTTACGCACCAGGGGTTTGCCACCTGCGCGCCTTTTTATAAGACAAGGCTAGGGTTAGACTTCTCTAAAGTAATTCAGGGGCATTGAACTCTGTATAATTAGGTACTGGCTACTTGCACACTATGTTAGATTTGAAAAATACCTATTCAACAGTCAACTGGCTGATTTTAAAATAATAGACAAGACAGTATCTTTCCTTTCTTAAATATGTTTTTTTGTGTTACCAGCCTTTTTGTGAAGAAGAGATTATTTTTATTTTGGACTCTTGCATTTCTGCATCATAAAGAGTTAGTGATGTAACATCACCAACTTCTTTCTCTTTGTGTTCCTTTTGCTGTCAAATTTGCAATCGTCGACGCGTAACACCGGTCTGAGCTGGTGCTTTTTCATTTTTTTGCAGCTCTCTGTTTGGCCAGACAGGTTGAAATGTTAAACAGCTCAATAACAGCTTTCGAAACAATAGGCTTTGTCTCGCCCCGGGCTATTGCGTTTGCATTTACACCAACCACGGATTCCAGATGGGATACTGATCTAAATCTTGTAAGTTAGTGTACTGATTTCTACAGGTGCAACAGTAGTTCACACTTTCGAAAATGCTTGTCATTTCTTTCAATATATTAATATTAATATTAACGCGACTTCGTCTTAATCATTAAGGACAATTTTTTTTGTATTTATTGTAAGATAAGATTGCTTCAAAATCGGTCTACTTATAGTTGCGATGTAAATAAGTGAAGCTTCTGCCTAAAAGCTAACGGAACTTTCAACAACATTGTACGTCTACATGTCGGGTATTCAAGACAATTAAATTAGCTACAGTTTAGTGTTAAAATTGATTTACGCCTCGCATCAATTTGTTTATGGAGCTCCGGGGCTATGAAACCCGATACTCCTTCTTAATGATCTCAGTAATAAAGTCATCAACATAATGAAGTGGTCTCCTCTACGTTCCAAAAACCGAACACTTTTACCGCTTAAGGCTAAGAGCGCAGTTAAGCTGGGTACTTAATTAGCTAAGCAAGGTATACCTACAAAGATGATGTTGTAATATTATAAAGCTGAAGATTTTTTCCATAACGTGCTTATCTCAGAAACTATTAAGTATATATTATTGTATATTATTTATTTTTATATTTTTGTATTGGATAGCTTATTTTTCCGGGAAGGCTTAAGGCTATAAAATATAGGTGGGGAGGGAGCAAACTCAAAACGTGCGGACGCAGTCACCGGGAACCGCTAGTTTAGAAGATAAATTAGTTATTAAATCAGTAGGTAAAGCATTTTTTCTAATTTCAATAAATAAATGTGTATTAGATCCTTTCTTTATGCATCTATAGAGGTAGTAAATGCAAAACGGCATGATAGCCACTGTAAGATCTGTCACAAAATAAAAGCTTGTGTAGGTTTTCTCGTAGTGTGTCCTCAGCCTAACCACTTTTGAGATATTATCATCAATTAGATACGTCGTATCGTCATGTGTGATCGCCAGCAAAATGTAGACGTTAGCTTGTCATAACCCAATTTGTTGTCGATTCAAGTGTCACTTACTGTTCTCTTGATTGATATTGATACGTGTATATTCACACTTTCAGATGTGGTAGTGCTGATAAGTGATTGGAATTTAAGTCTCAATTTGTTCTCTTGAAGCCACGCTTTCAAGCATTAAGTGCATTACACAAAGAAACTTATTCTTTCAAAACTCCAGATCACTCGAAATGATACTTTTAAAAAATATGACAGTGATTTTTTAAAGAAAAAGTACTTCTTTTTTTTTCTTTACCACTGGCCAGTAAAGGACTCCACTTACAAAAGAGCCATTTGATTCCGCGCGCTTTTAAAAAGAAACAAAATGTCAAACTTTCGGTTTTCGGAAACGTCTTGGTGCTGGCCAGTTGGTGGCGATTTTTGCAGTTTTTGCTCGGAAACTATTCAGAGCACGACAGGTACGGTACCGTTGGTGCTTGCTGAGCGCTCGCCGATCGCCAGGGGAGCGGAACGGTGGTCTGCAGGTGTACTGAACAATCATTGTGTTGCTGACGATTAGGTTCTATTTTTAAATCAAGTTTAGGGTATGAAAGTTCAAGATAATAAAAATACAATGAACGCCAGATTATGGATGTGACCTTCTAAGGCGCCTTACGTACCAAACTGTACGCATCCATATCAGTAAAATGTATACCTATGAAGATATCTTCACATAAATATAATGTTTACAACTAACAAATATACGCTTTAATTGATGTTACAATTTAAATAGCCTTAGTCTAAAAGCCGTTATTTAAACGGTTTGAAGGTAAATTTCAGGTAGCCCTAAAGACTTTCAGATCCCTGAGCAATCGACCTTTGTACTAGGCTAATTTATTTAAACCATTACCTAAGGTAAGGAGGTAGTTTCTCTCTCCTTTGTATAATGAAACCCTTCTTAATTAGCTTTATAGTCGTAGTTTGTATTACTTTTATCAATTTATCTATTTAATCTTTCCTGTAATGAACAAAACCATCCTTGTCAATAGTTTGTGGAGCTCTACCAAACCCACCTATGTAAATCATGAATTTATACAATAATTTTGAAAGAGCTTTTTTTAATACTGAATGTCTCGAGTCTTGTCAGTTGTAATAGCTTAACTGAAGATTTAATAATAATAGGTTTTTTTATGTTGAGCACCCCTGTCGTAATGAGTTCATTATATGCGCCTGAGCGGTGCGATATCTATCGCTCGTGATTAATGTGCATATCGGCAGGTGATTTATTCTTAACCGCAAATATTTAACTGCAGTTTTCACTATTAATAACGTTAGTACATTTTCCACAACTTTTAACGGCTTCTCAACAATTTATGTGAGAGTATTTACATATTAATATGGATTTTAAGAGAGATTAGATGAGGAAAAAGAGTTTTCATACTTATTTGATTTATTAAGGGATGTACCATTTTAAATCAAGAAACAACATGTTCTTATTAATATAATTGACACACGTACTAGTTAATTTAATTATTACGAGCTCGCTGTGAAACAACAATAAAATGCTCCAGTATCAGTAAATTACTTTCACTCGACGCTACATTTTCGACTTCGCTGAATATCGTTTCATTAATTGGATCAATATGTTTTAATTAAAAATACATCGTCTTGTTTAATTACTACTTTTTATCCAGCCAGTATCCGAAAAGTATATCAGTGTTGAAGTGAAATAATTATACGCAGGCTTAGGTCGACCACCCTAGTAGTTGCTAAGGCGATGTAAAGGTAGCGTGGTTAACTTTATATTTGTCGATAGTCAACTTGGTATGAATGTCGATGATGTTAGTTCGAAAGTCAAATTACAGGTTATGTCGTTGATGCCCTTTGAAGCCTTAAAGGTTGAAATAAACTTATTCACTGTTTGTTCTATTATTAAGCTCACCTATAACTGTACATATCTCATTCGATGATGATGCATGACAAAAATATCACGATTGATAACCTACCTACTTGAAAATAGATCCAGTACTGTAGTAGTACGTATGATATTATTTCTTTTAAACACTTGTGTGTGACCAACGACAAAGGGAATTTTTGATAGTTTAATACAGCCTTTGTAATGCTTTTGCTGAATTTCAATTCTGGTATTCAAATATTCAGCATTCGCATTCAGCACGCGATTCGAGTTGTCGTTAACGTTGATCGAATCAGTGTTTCTGAAATTAAGCTTAAAAATTTAATTGGGAAATCAAGTTGTATGCATTCTTACTTTAGTATATATCGTTTATCCAAAATAGGTACGTTGTCGATTCGTAAAAAGTTACTTAACTAATAAATGTTTCTTTCTTTGTTTACAGGTATGTTGAGTGAAATTCATCACATTTTCTTGCCTCAGCTGTAACTGTAAGTTTGCATAACGTTAGTAGTCAGATTGTCTTCGTCACATCTACATACCCTAATCAAACAAAACAAACAACAAAATCAACATATTGGTGCGTCCATAAAGTTCATTACGTATGGACACTAAAATATTTTGTTGCAATTTTATGATCTATTCATAACATTCTCCTGCAACCATAACAATCTCTCTGAATTACCTAAAGGTAGAGAAAGCTTTTGTTTACATTTATTTGCACAATTAAGTGTATGAGGGCAGATTTTTCAATGGTCAGATAACATATCAGACTGTCAAATTATAAAGCGACAGATTAAAAAAAATACAGTTACGTATGATTGCTGACAATTAAGTGTCGTTTTCAAATTAGCCGTATTGTATTTAGTTCGACGAATATTTTTTATCTGACTTATGAAAAATCAGCTCTAAATAAAATAAATAAATATAAATATTTTGTCATATTTTGGTAGGTAGCCTGTAAGTACCTAACCAAACGTGGGAGTGAGATGTGCAAGTATAATATGTTCTCGAGACCCCCGCGGCGGTTACGATGTCGTAAATAAGCGATTGGCGTTTAATTTGCGATATCGCAGTACCTAGTGTAACGCGACGTATAAATACGAGTTAGCTCGCCCTGTCTCACCTAAGTCAAGAGTAATTACGGAATTTATATGTTTTTAAACATGCATAGAAAGCTTGAGCAGGCAATGGTCAAGTTTCTTAGCTTGACGTAAATTGTACAATTTCATTTACTGCCTAATGGACTAACCACACGAATAATAAGCAATTTAGAATTCTAAGAACCAGACTCACCAGACTAACCAGAATCGTCCAGAATAGCTTAAATTTGGGATCAATCATAATACTGTCAATTTCTTGAATGCTGCCAGAGAAAGAAATAAGTACACGTTGACATTTTAACCCCGGGTTAGTTTTACTCTGACCTGCGCAAGTGGGCTACTTCTGTTTAAAATAATACGTTTGTTTATTGCTGTAAATATGGGAATGTCTAATGAAAGTTCTGCAGATACAATGAAACGAACTCAGAAATTATAAACATTCTCCTTGATTACTATTCGGAATTTTAAAAGCCGTATCCACTCTCCTATTATAAAGATGCGATTAAAATTCTTACTCTATAACGTCTGCGTTATATTTTTTCCTTATTACTCCCTACCCTGATGAGTGAGCATCGTGATCACATCACGGAACAATTCACAGGATAATTCCCTATGGAATCAATTTGCGAACGAACGCTTTTTCCGTTTCAAATATTTGCAGACATTTTCATCATTTTGCTATAATAATATCACTTGGATAGTAAATATAATTATAATTATTGGGTAGCTTAGATACCGGTGTTTTTGTGTTTAGAAAATTATTCAGCCGATATAAATATCTTTCTAAATTCCACGCACCTAACTTTTTGTTGCATGAAACCAAAAGCTTTTGGCTCTAACTAATAACTAACATCTGATATATTGTTACTTAACAGATTTTTCGCAAAGTCTGTGATCTACATAACTGCCATCAATCATGCACTCTTCATAAATTATGCTTTACAATAGCACATTACACGCTATGCGATAACGTGAATATTCAGATTGCTAAGCTAAACATACATGTATTGCGTGCATATTAATTTTGTACACATTACAAAGCAAATTATGCTATTAAGTCACCTGGCAGGTAGCCTAAAATAGTATTTAATGTAACTAGATAACTGGAACACCCTGCTCACCGTGAAAGCAAGGTCTACTAACCACACCTAAAGTTAGGCATTAACTAACTTTTATTATACCCTCTAAATTATAGGCAACATATTCAAATTCAGTAAAACTGTTACATGAAACCACTCATTACCTCCCTAAGGTCATCATCATTGATTTTCCCGATTTACTTTTTTGGTTACTATTTCATATAAGCAGTAATGTAAGCTTTCATATTTATGCACCTACTAATATTCCATCCACTATGAATGAATGTCACGTACTCACTCACCATATTCGCAAACACGACAGCACATCTTTTGCATATTTTTAAAATGTCTAAATTACCAAACAGAAATGCAAGAATATCACCATGTAAATACTGCATTACGCTGTGTTGGCTATAATAAGCATTTTTTTTGCTCTTGCTGTGTCTATACTGTAGAAAGAATCTGAATGAGTAAAAGAGATTACTAGTCATAAATAGGTCGTTGTCTTATACGGTGGGAGCGTTACACTATACACCTTTCATGACCGTCGACCTTTGCTCTTTCTAACCCAGGGTGTAAGATTTCGACTGGTTAGTTCTAACAACCGGAGTTTTATTACACCACATGGGAGATCGTGAATTACTGATGCAGGCTTCGTGATTACAATGTTATATAGCGGTAAAAACATAACCCTCCATATTCGAATAAAAATCTAATTTATTTATCACATTATTTGAAAGTTGCCTACCCTATGCTGCTGGTCTTTCTGTCTCTTTTAACATCAAAGAGCATCACCAGCAAGCAACATAATGATGAGTTAGGTATATCCAAACTCTTTGGCCCTTAGTGAAATTATTTAGCGCGTGTTTAGCGTAACAACTCTTATCATTAGGTAACAGAGCCTATTAGCAACGTCCTCGATTTAGAAATCATTAAAGCTTCTCGATCGATCGCTGTAAACTCAAAAATAGCACTCCTCATTAACCAAGGCTTGAGATTGTTTACTAAATTCCAATTTAGTTGACTTGAAAGCTTTAAAGCTTAGAATAAAATATCAAAGCTGTACTAACAAGCTACTCAACTTTGCAAAAAAGCTTTTAGAGGATGGTCTTTAATTATTGATAGTGCTTAGAGATGTTTAAAGTCACAACAAAAAGCTAAAATTTTCACACAAAAAATGTATTTGATAATACCGAGGAAGAACTGTTAAGTTCAAGTTCCCTAGGAGTACTAGCATAACCTAGCTAGAGTTAGATAGAATCGGTTAAAGTTTAACCCATAGTTAAACCAGCTCAGTATTATGCAAAGTGACCCTTAAATATGTTCCACTGTGCGTTAATACGAACGAATTCGTCCCACCTTCAAAAGTAACCAAGTCATAATCCAGTGTTAAGTATGAGATGAGGAGTGTCCTATTCCGCATTGCACTCATTCCGCGATACTATTCCGATAATAACTTCGTAGCGGACATGTTATTTAGAATAGGGTTGTCGAATATCATATTTTATAACTCGTTTAAGATGTTATGCTTTTCTTAAATGCTTGTTGTCAGTTTTCACAGTGCCGAAAATGTGAGAGTAACAACATACGACAGATGGTGATACTTAGGTAACTGTAGAAACAGTTACGCAAGAGTGATTATCTCTCCCTCATTATTAAAAGCTCCCTGAAACTGGTTTGTCATCGCATGGGTTACCCTTTGATATAAGCATAGATGAGTGATCTAATCTCTTCATTGTTACCAGAGTATGATATAGACATCAAGAGTACATGCAAAGCTTTTAATCTGGTTGTCATAGCAACCCCTCGAAGTAAGCTCATTCATTAGTAGCTATTCAACTTTAGCAGAGTAACCCTTTGCTTTGGACATACTGTTACAACTTGTTTTGTTGTTGAACACTAGTACCCAATGACCACGTAGGTTTTATGTGACTAAGATACAATTTTTCAAACTTCAGATAAACTTATCAAACTGAATAAGTATAAAACGACTGATTTTAAAATGTCATTTTCATTTACGATTGCTGACAAATCGGTGACGTTTTCAAATAAGCCATAATGTATTTTATTCGACGAATATTTCTTATCAGCAGGCCTATTCTCGCGCAGTTCGTATAAAAAAAAGTTCAGCGACCGAATTTTCTTTTTCAAAGAAAATACAGTTATTGCTTTATCTGGGTCACGATTTCTATGCAAAATTTCATGCATATTGCATTAAGGGGTTACACATGCCTACTTCGATAAATTTTGACAAAGTACAACAGGAATTTGAGCATAACTTTCTTGCTGATGGAATTTTACTTTTCTTATTAGCTTGATTCAGTGTTAGTTAACCCTAAACTTGTCATCTTCCCACGGTGTGTCCCGCTCAGCGCAACATGTTAATCGTGTGGGGCAGAGGTGCCGCCTGACCGATGCGCGCGCGCACACTCTGACCCACTGCGCGTGATTCGCTCTAATGCGAAAACGTGACGCGCCGACTCACTTTTACCTCACACTTTTTAATAAGTTCACATTCACACACGAAAATTACTTTTTAATCTGTGTCTGTTAACTGAACCTAGATTCGTGATAGGTTAGATTGAATCTGCTCTTTAATTGTTTGCTCAATCGGGCTAAAGAAGACGTCGTAATCGGAAATTGTACACTTTACCAAAGGCTTTAAATAAAATTTATTGATGAACACTTAAGTAATATAATGTGAGGATTAGATGTTTTATATAAGGTCACCTCGTTTTAAGTGATAATATTTAAAGGACCGATTCAGCACAATAAAATAATTATTTTTTGTAGAAAACACTTTTTGTTTTTATCCGCTAGTTTTTGAGATAATTTGAGACTAAGGTTTATTTTTTTTTTCAGATTTTAATTTCTTATTAATGAAGGCTAAGATTAGAGATAAAGAAGGTTCAATGAATTGAGAGAGGCGAAGCCGATGGCGTAGGTAACTTTTTAAATTGTCAGGGTGCTGTTTTCAAAAATAATAAAACAAAAAAAAAAACAATAAAAAAAAAGAAAACAAAAAAAATTAAAATCTCGATTTTCCAAAAAATAATGATAGTGTCCTGTTTCTATGATGTATACAAAGCCACTGTTAAAATATTATCACTTAAAATGATTTGACTTTATATAACGTAACTATAAAATAGATTTGACGGAGGTATACTTACTGCCAAACAATTGACATACACCCTTTTCATACGGGCTTAGGCTATGTAAATTTTATACCCCAGTTTGTAAGTAAGAACATTATTCATGTACCGACTCTCGTATGAATAAATCAACGGGTAACCGCCGCTTCTCATCCCGTGTCGAACTTCATTATGTATCATCATGTTCAGCTAGTCTGACATGAAACATTTCGCAACTCACTTATACCTCGCGATAAAAATCGATAAGATCTATCGACTCGCACCTGACTTGTTCGAGTTCCGTATATAACACGATGCCGCTTAATTAACAACTTACCGGCCAAAAATAGATTGATTGATTAAGCTTTAAGATTCGCAATGCTTTTCCTTAATAAAAATATATGATGGGAAGTCGCGTCAATTCTATAGAACGATTCAATTAAGCATCTCTTATCTAACTTAAAAGACCACATAAATATAGATAAGATCAAAATTTCTTAATTCCGTCAAAAGTACTCGAAAGAAAAATAATCGCAAATAAAACGGGTTAATTAGTGAACTAAAAGGCACTCGTTCATCCGCTCGTACTCGCTTTCGTTCAAACTCGATGCTCATAAATCTTTGTTAATCTCAATGTGAATATTTCGCGACGCAAGGAGAAGAGATGCCAACGGAAACTTTAGATAAAATACCGACCAATTAAAGTTTACTCGAGCGGACATAATAGAAAGCCGAGCCTTGTATTACAGTTTTGACACCCGCCTAAAAACTGTTTATGATCATCGGACGTCCGAACACGACATGCATTTAAATTAATTAGATCATTTATTGTAACACCCATCAATTAGTGTCGCAGGCGAATTAAATCGATCGGTTTTAATCGAGCAGTCGACATCCTACTCGATAATGAATCGATAAAGATGGATATAACTGTCATTTGTTTCCGTTAAGGTAACTTTTGCGAATAAAAGATAACAATTAAGTCGTCCAGCGGAAACCGAGTGGGCAGACATTGTCTCTCAGATTTATTATTAGCAGTTCCCGTTCGCAATTAGACTGGTTAAGGCAATACAAATTGCTTAATTTACGACGCTTTGTTCATTTTAAGAGGTTTTCCTTGTTTGTGCAAATAATGTGTTACTGTACAATACCCATTTAGTATGGCTCTGTTTACGAGATCTCATTAAAATCAGATATCTACAGTGTTTTCTAAAGCGGAACCCGAAGTCTTTTCTATTCTCTAAGAATTGTAAGCTCACGATAGTATCCTTTGTAGAGTTTGTTGTTTCAGGAGCTTTTTTGCATATAATCATGCAATATTTCAAAATTATAGTCTTTCAACTTGTGTTAAAGTCCGCTGAATGTTTGCTTCCTATGTGTTATTTATTACTCGGTGGAGCAAAGCGCACGGATCAGCGATTCGTGATCGAACAGTACACCACTGCGGTTTCTTCGTATTCTTTATCCTATTGCCTAGGAATTAAGAGTCAAGAGCTGTCATGCGGTTTAGCCGATGACTGACACTCATGACTATTACAATCGGCCGCGGAGGTTTCTCCCGATATTCTCATGTAAGACCTAGGAAATAAGGTTGAAAAGTGATTAGTGGAGTGGGTGTTTGTACGCTGGCTGTGTGCCAGGGAACCGTCGGGTTATTGATTGATGCCGGTCACGGGATCACGACTATTATCTGGAAACCCCCTGTTTTGTAAAGCGATAGCTACTGCACGGTTCCTAAGAAGATTTACAATCCACACATTTGTGAGAACATTTTCTGATTTATGTCGGCTTAAAAGTTCTGTAATTAGGTATAGTACTTACAGATAATCTATTTTAGATTTTTGAAATCATACTTATTATAATTATTGATTAGTATTGGTTGTTACTGTTAAGCTACTAGTTGAAAAGCCATATATTATGCACGTATTCGTAATTTCAGCTTAATTTGAACCTACTTCCATCATCCTGAAAACAAAGATACATAGTAAATAAGTTATTTAAAGGCCATAAAGTAAACAGTTTTCTCTTCACCTGAACTTTCAATTTTGTCATCGTAAAAGTTTTGAAATTAATACATCGACAATATTTCCATCGCACGTTTGTTCGTTCACCATTGATGGCAAGCGTGACGCATCATTCCTATGTATTAATAAACACTAAAAGTTTCTAATGAATTCTTTTATCGAAGCACTTTCTATACTCTGCGTACTCGCATGTATGGCCACGCCACACACGCAGATAATGATGCGATCTTTATTAAGAGTCAAATGTCGTGGCTTCACGACATCGAAAAACAAGAAGACCTGCATTTCAAGAAGGCAGTAAATTGATCGTTAATTCTTGCAGACATTTCATGACCAGTCAGGTAAGTTATTTGTCTATATGAGTTACCTTCATCTGTTGTTAAGGTACAGTATTAGTCTTCTATCTTGCTTGGGAATGTGGGATCATCATAAATCTCTACTTGTTTACTACCACTTCCCATAGTGAGCTAATTTAATATTGCCTAATTTATATTCTTATAAGGGTTATCCTTAAATTATGACCTAACTAAAATTATATTATATCCAAGGTAGATTATTTAAAACAGTTAATCCTTCATTCATCTTCTCCTTCGGGATATCAATTTCGAAACAAATCGCAATAATTCGATAAAAAGAGAATGTTTCATGTGGAAATCATTACCTTAATTCTACTAGCTAATAAGTGAATTCAATCACTCGGTTAATAAATACTTAGTTTATCAGCCGTGGAAATAATCAAAGTCAGTCATGGGGTCACACCATTAACCTCTTGGCGATCGGAGTGTGCATCAGTTGGGTTCGCTGTCGCTTGAGTACACATGACTTCATTTGTTTCAATTATGGTAGTATGTTCTCATGATCGTTCCAGATAAAAGTATCGTAAAGTAAGTTAGGTAACCAGTACCTCAGTCTATAATGTCTATTCTTAGGTACCTATAACATTGGGTTTTCTTAGACGATTTTTATGTGCTGCACTTTACATTGCACCTTATTTTGTTAAAAATTTAATGCTTTGATCGTTTTGTCTTCAATCTTTTGAAATTTTTATTTACTCTCGCTTACAATGATAACAAATTGCAGTTAATCGCAATTAAGTTTGCAGTCTTTATGATAACTTTGATTACCTAGATATTTAGTAAGTTTTGTTGACTTTCCGAAAGTTGGTATCTTGTTCAAATAAAGAAGGTTTGCAGTAAAAATGGGGCAAAGGCGTGGTGCATGCAAACATCGAGTGCAGTTGCCATGCTGATAGTGTTTAGGGCTTCAGTCAATATTAATAAACTCTTCATATCACCGTTTGTCTAAATGTTTCAGGGGCCTTTGAAAACCGTTTTACATGAAAGACTGTTCATCCTATTTAGGTTTAATATTTTAAACTGCAAAGTAGTAGCAGGCAGAAAAATACCCATGTATTCTACGGTTTTGGGATTAGTATTAAAATAATTTAGCCCTGAATGGTTTTCAGTAATTTTAATAAACATGCGAAGTGATAACCCTTTCGTTTAAGCAGTTTAAGAAAGAAATGTGGCTCATAGTAACATGCCAAGTCGGTCAGGGTGCACATAGATACAATAAAATTGCATTGCAAAAATGTTGAAAGGAAGGCGTTCGAATCATGGGTTAAATATGTCAAAATATTATTTCCAAAACTATACATAAAGTTGTCGTTGTCAAACAGTTGAGCTACCTATTGGTTCCAATACGGGTCATACAACCAAAGTAAATAAAAACTTGTAACTCAATTTCAATCACGAAACAGTTCGAAATTCAACAGCAATCATCAAAATAACCTCCACCTCGGCCTGGCATTCCGATCATTCCAATAACAAAACACCTGTAGTTCGATCTTATCGTTCCCTGCAGCCTATAAATTCCCATCCAAATGCACAATGTAAACATATCGATACTCGGCCATTACTAACACAGTAAATCTTTCAGTGCAACACATCAGCGAGGGCGTATCGTAAGAGCAGGTGACCATTACTGGGTTATTTACGGTGTGGCACACCGATGATCGTGTCAAAAAGCCAATGGTAACGAAACTGTGGGATCGATACCGATTACCTACGACGCTGCGGTGATGTGGTACTGGCAACGTAGACTCACGCCAGACGGGGGGTTGATGAACTTTAATCCGATGTTAAGAACTTATCTAGAACATTCTAGATTGATAGACGTTAATTTATATTTTCGAGATGTACGATGATAAGTATTGGTCTCTGTCTATGTATTAACACTGCTTTGTAATAAAAATTAAAAGAAACTAGTCATTATAAAATCCTGTATACGAAAGAACAACCCTGACATTGCGTTTTAGTTATTCAGTTTTAACTAAATCTAGATACTCCGACGACCTAAGCTTTAAGGTGACAAGAGAATCGCAGTAAGATTGAAAAGATTAATGTAAATCGTGATATGATTATAATTTTAATACGACTTTCTACTCTAGATTCGCATTCAATAACAGAGATAGTTTTGAAATTCATTCTGCAAGTGTACCTACCTATTCAGGCTCTCCATCGCGATATAAAGTAGTAGTAACAACATTGGTATTTGTGTTGTGCTCGAGTGTTCTGGGTAACTAATTCAGAGCATACAATGTAGTGCATTGTAGATAGATAGCGGGACAGCTTTCGTAGGTAGATAATACCGATATTCATGTAAATAGGGAGAACACGGATTTATGCGGTTCCTTGAAATTTGTGCAACCTTTAACGAAGAAGCGATTTTCTTTCTGAGGATATTATTTGTTTTAATAACTCATATTTATAAAGGTAGGCTATTCAATAAAAGCATAACAAGAAATAAAACTTCATAAAGACGCTATTAGTAAATAGCGTCTGTATGAAGTTTTATTTCATCCGTACAGATACGGAGTTATAAAAACCCCCCTAAATGTGAAGTAAATTGCCCTTAGCTATTTATTTATTTACATCTCTTTCTTGATCCAATGATATAATAATATTCATTTCTTTCAGTAGTTCTAATCTAATGACACAGGAAAAGTGAAAGCCCATTAGGGTGAAACAGAGGGTTAGTGAACTTCGCATTAAAAAAATGTTTGTCGGTCGCATGTTGTCGATTTCTTTTAAATTACAAGCCAGCGTTATGGTAACTTGGGAAATTAGGCTAACAATGTCTACTTACACTTTCATTTTCTTTTTAAGCTAGTGTATCAAAGGAAAACTATCCCTAAAGTTAAACTTAAATAAAGGAGTAGGCATGAAGGGTGAAGATATAATTTTCTTTTGTGGTTTCTACATGCTTGCTAAGTTCTATTGCTTAGTGAATTAAAACTCCTCGAATGGTCTCTGAAGAATTT
This sequence comes from Pyrausta aurata, assembly GCA_963584085.1. Taxonomy (NCBI): domain Eukaryota; kingdom Metazoa; phylum Arthropoda; class Insecta; order Lepidoptera; family Crambidae; genus Pyrausta; species Pyrausta aurata. The sequence continues at coordinate 5,210,425 of OY757272.1, read as the reverse complement.
GTAATAGGTATAATAACTAGTTGAGCTTCTATTGTGCCGATATCGTGAAAAGGTCACATTCCCCAGTAGAATGACCAAGAAGTATGACGTCATCACGACTTTTCCAGCCAGTGCGTCGACCTGAATTCACCAGACTTCATATTTCATATTTCTTTTCGAATTAATTCACTGAGACTTTTTCCTTCCAACGTTCTAAGAGATTTCCGCTCCAGACGCACCTACATTTAAATTACATGTTCCGCTTTTAGATTTTCCTCGTCTTTTGAGAAAATGCATATGCACCATGCAGATGTTTTATGTAGGTGAGTTTATCAGAGCAAATAAGATTTATACGTGAGAAAAAGTGATATTTGTCATAAAATATTTACTTACTTGTATCAATACATTGACGCAGAAAATGGTAAAAGCTTAGATTAGGGTTCGTATGAAGAAAAAAAACATAATTTAAAAAATAGGCGTTTCTTGTTCACTGTTTGAAGCTATTAACATTCGTGCTGTCTACACTCAACTAGGCTTTCCAAAGCAGTGTTTCCAAGCTGCAAGCAATTGTAAATTTCATTTATCAGTACGATGTTGGTGTACGCTTCATACTTCATTAGCGAATGCTTGATGTGCAACAAAGCCCCTCTATTCTGAATGAAGGATTATCGCTTCAACCCTTTGAAATTCAAACTTTAGTAGGTTGGAAATAAGGTTCAGTGTAAAATTCCGGGTAAAAGTGCAAAGTTAAGTGCAAAATAAGAACGATGCAGGAATATCCTGAACAAAGAGTGGTTGGCGGTGGTTTTACTTAGCGCCTCCGTGTAGCGTGGGTGGAACGGTGAGATAAAAATAGAAATGTGTCACAAGAGGTCCATTGTTCTGTGAGTTTTTTTTTAACATAAAACTACATTTCATAAGTAAAGGAAATCCTAGAAAAAAAGCTACGCATGCGGAAGGTCAGCTAGCGTGTTGTAAAAACCATATAAAATTCCCTTGGATAGAAGAGACAGGTTGACTAAAACGAACATACTGTTAGACAAAATACCTTTACTCTATGGAAAAAAGCTTGACTCTCTTGGAATGTATTAAGTGAATGAAAACATAGGATAATATCCAAGGAAAAAGCAACTAAAGTGAGACGAAAAAGATAGTCATAGCCCCGGTAATCACGACAATTTGTAGCCTTAACTAGTCATTGTACAAAAAAAAGAAAGAAAGAAAGTCGTAACATAATAACAGCACTGTTTTTGCTCAGCTTTTAGAGCGGCAAAGGAGCCAAAACATGATTTATCATTGTCACGAAACCTCGTAATGAGTACAACAGAAGTTTCGACCGACATTTTTTACCACCAAAGAAAGATCTTTTGTTTGAAGTTTTGAACGGCTCGTAGAATGTTTGTCTGCGCACACGCAGCGCTATCGTGGCACGATCTGTGAAATGAAAACAGCGGTGAAAGATAGGAGCCGTGTGTAATTTGAGCCTCGATGAACAGAATGTGTAATTTCATACTATTGTTTTTTATTGGCTGTTTGGATCAGATGACCGCACTGACACTGGCAGCTTCAGTATCCAATTTTCAACCTTCCTCGCTTCAAATAGGATGGTAATCATCGCCTGATGTTGTGAGGTGCAAAGCGTGTTTCTCTACAAGTGTTGGATGATTGTGAAAAGATTGGAGACTGTCTAATTATGAAATAGCTGGTATCATTCCCCTGTCGGTTTCTATGTTTCCATGGAACAGAAATTCCTTTCCACGGTGGAGGCGCGCGAGGCTTCCGCGGTATGCCCATAATGGAGTAACAACACGAAAGTCGAGGTGTGATGGTAATTGTATTTAATTGAGAATTCTTAAGCGGTTTGCTGGGAGTAGAAAAGAACGTTTTATTTGTAGTTAGCTTAATTGTGGCTTGTTTTGTAAAGTAGATTGTCGGACTGACTACTGGCTAGGTACTTATCAGATGTTAAGCGCAATTTTTGGGCTAGGTTAGTAACAAGACTTTCGGAAAAAAAAGAAAGCTTAGAATCGTCAGATTCGAAGTAGTATTCGACGAATGGTCAAAAGTAGCTACTTATACAATTTTACAAAAAAGTGCATAGTTATATAGGTAGGTACTCACAATAAAAATAGACAATTGTCATTTGTGAAAACAGATGGAATCGCAATCGTAACATCACATCGCGGATATAAAAAAAGCACGGAGAGGAAATTGCACTTTTTCCTACGAAACCGCGTGGTTTGCAGTAATGACGCAGATAGTGACAATGTGTGTATCACAAAGTTCACGCCAATAGACAGCTTCACGAAAGTGTATCTAAGTATTATCTGGTGCAATGTTTCAAATTTTCCGCGATGTATCGGCCTTTGAAGATAGTGCATTGTTCATCCATGACGCTTCATCTTGTTCCGAACCGTGAATATGTTCATGAACATGCGATATCTCTGTTGGTTGAATGAAAAACATACCGAATGTAGTTAGAAAAGTAAACTAGTATAGCATACTGAAATTCCACCTCTACTTGTGCATTGTGCGCTGAAAGTTTACATAAGTATTTATAAGAATTTGGAAATTAATACAACCTTCTCATTCTTTCACAGTAATGTGACACAGTATGTTATCGTAAGTAGACTTGAAGCTTATTCACCACTGATTTGCTATTCCAGTGATTAGTCCATATTGTTCATGTAAGTAAAGGATTTCCACCGGGAATTGTGGAATCGGTAAGATTTTAGTCGTAAATCGAATCCTATCGAGCTCGTACACAATTACAACAGACATAATTCCAAAGGCATACTAAATCAGCCTCAACCTAGACAGACGTGGAAAATCAATAGAGCCCCGTTTCTTTCATACAAGAGTGTTTATCTGCCATAATTTGTAACGCATCAACCATGCTATTGTTTATTATTTGTTACCTACCCACTTTCATTGGAAACACAGTATTTCTAATCGATTCAAGATATAACAACATATATCCATAAAACGGGTAAACAAAGCAGCTTAGAAAGTAAACGTTAATTAAAACAAAAGAACGAAATACATTATTAACAGTTTGTCATTGATGCCATTAAATTTAAATTGCCGTGAAAGTGCACAATCGTTGTGCTCTCTATAACGTATTGCCTTTCATTTGAAAACGAAGAGAGGTTTCTCCTGTCGTTCCGCGTATGATAAAGTTACGGTGTCTCTCATTACCTCAGATATCATTAGCGTGGTCTCGTTGGTCTAGCGTTTGTGGGGCGAAACCGCACTGCAGAGGCGTAAGGCGATTAGTTGTTACAGTACTTTTGATATCTTACACCGTCAATGGCACGCTGCAGATCTTCAATCAGTTTAGCGAGTCACTATCGACTTATACATCCATTGGTAAGCCCTTCGACTGTACTAAGGAACGAGAATCAATTTGTCAATGGTTATCTACTGCTATGAGGCGTTTTCATATACCACAATAGCCACCTCAATATTTTATCATTATCCAGTCACTAAATTAGGGCAATGACAGTTATATTCAAAGGGTTAAGAGCCTGATTTGTTTGGTCACGGTAAAAGCAGACGCTCCTTGTCATAATATTATCTTACGGTATATTCGATTTATTATTGTCTTCCGGCGACTGTTTTCTCCATAGGCCCTTTGACAGCTGTTTATTTTCGTAACAGCACCCTGTCGGCGCCATGTTTCTTTTCGTTGCTCGCGTGTGGCGCACGCGCTGCTCTGCTATGTATATTACAATTAAACAATTTTACTCTCACGAACTAATTATAGGAACGGCCAGAAACAGTTTGTTTCAATATTCGTAATTATACCGGGTAATGTTCTGTTGCACAACGTTCTGCATTATTATGGGATCAAAGAGATCCGTTTTCATGTCGGAGCTATCCTGTAATTGTTGAGTTAACTACTCAAGCTAGAGATTAAATGGGCTATATTATTTTATGTCGTCGGAAGCAAAACATATCCGACTTGAATAATTGAAGATGTTTGGATTCTCAAATCAAACTTCAAACTATCAAGCAAGGCAAATGTAGAAACTCGATCCCCTTGTGATCTGAAAAAGCAATTGTCGTAGATTACTTGCAGAGTCCTATTTCAGCTACGACTGGCGGCGAAAAGTTAGTCTGTCCGGATGTATGCTGGGAAATGAGCAATGAGTGCAATTCTTAAAATGTGTTCATGAAGCTCCTATGTAAATCTTTTGGCAAGCTTCTATATTCATGTAGTTGATTTCATTGATACGTCGGCCTGTAGAGTTATTATGTATTAGCATGAATATAACTTCATCTATTAATATGTAAGTGAATGGGTAAAATAAGCGAGATAACAGTTAGTACAGTTATGAATAAAATATCAGTACGTCTTGGAGTCAGAAATATATTTCAAAGTGTTGTAGGCAAATAGATTAAAAATTATTTGACAGTTTTGGATATAAATATATAGATTTTTAAGCAGATACATTTTAAGGAAACTATCTAATCTAAGTAAGAATCAAGGCCAATAGATCGCGAATAAATCCTATATCGTGTACAGTTAGTTTTCAATCAGAATCTGTTATCGGCGGCGATGCGGGCTGACACTGCGCCCGCGCAATGACGCGCAATTTGCGCGACGCCTCGGGCGAGCGGTGTCTTGTGCCAATAGTTACAAACAATAGTAGCGATGATATTGATTGTTTTAGTTTTCTTTTGTGCATGTGGTAGCTAGCCATTGCAATTGTTAAGGATAATGTAGTAGTATTTCAATTGCTAAATGATTTACTGCTGTATTGGTTTTGGTTAAACTATTATTTTGCTTACTATTTTGCTACGTGGCAGTGGGCAGGGCACATAGCGCGTAGAACTGATGGCCGATAGGGCAGAAAAGTTCAGATTGGAGACCCTTCGACCAAAAGCGCAGCGTAGGACGTCCACCGACAAGATGGACAGACGAACTTGTAAAGATCGCAGGATGGCACTGGATGGAGACCACTCACAACCGGTCGTTGTGGAAAGCCGTAGGGGAGGCCTATGTTCAGAAGTGGACGTCCTTTGGCTGATAATGCTTCAACTGCACTAAGTAATGCATCAAATCCAATGACCGGGGTCAAGTTAGATCCAAGGGCGTGTCACTAATGTTCTGCCAGCGTAATGACCTCACCCAATATTAAAGTATATTAAACTTCCCCTAATTTACTTTTCTACGTCTAAACAGGAGTTAATATTTATGAAAGGGTTATGTTTGACTAATAAACATTCTGTTGTTTATGTAGAGCTTATTTCAAGCATATTTTACACCCTCGAAAATGTACTGCTTCCAAAATTAGTTTCTAATATAGATAGAGGAAGTGTTACGTCTCTGCCTTAGGTACTTATATCAAGTTCGTAACGGAATGAAATTCTTTTTAATTTGACCTGGATACCATATATACAAGTTTCAGTTAATAACCTTTTATTTCCAAATTTTTGAAGAAACCTTTTATGCGGTTGCATATTTCAGTTTGAGATTCGTACTTATTACCTCTAAGTTGTTAATTAATCCTGTGTCATTATCCTGATAGAAAACTTACTCATACTGAGCTCATACCATAATTACATTTACCAAGAACTTCAGTGAGAAGTGAATCGTAGTTCGATACAATCTGTGACAGATACAAGGGCCTGTTTGTTGCGGAGTGCGGTGGCGGAAACCGCACTGCCGACGATCTATCGATTCACTCATCTGCGCTGCGGACGAAGGATGTTGATGCCTTTCCAGGAATTTCAGGATTCATGCTTTTCCTTTTATATTTCCATTAACAAACACATGTTTAGTTCTCGAGTCACGAGTGAATCGAAAATCTATCTCGTAAGTAGATACTTAATTAATAGAGACGCGTTACCGAGACTTTATATTAAACTTTCATAAAAGAGCATCAACATTTAAATCGATAGAAACAGGATCAACTTTTTTAGAGCCAATTTCATGGTTTTGTTCTAATCATACTTATTGAAGAGTTACAGTAAAAAAAGTTGCACAGACACAGCATACTGCCTATACCTTGTTAGAGATTGAACGTCATTCATGGTCTTCATATACATCCTGATGCAAAGATAACGGATATTTTCACCCCACTTGATTACTTTTTACAATATAAATCACTCAGCAATAACTTGATTACACGGCAATCACTCATTTATAGCAGGCTTACAACTTTATATTGAATTCTCTTAGATTGCTGGCTCAGTTAGAATAATCTTCAGTAATACCTGACTGGCTCTTGCGACGGCATGTCATTAAGAAATTACGTTGATGATTGCATGTACAGTTGCCAGCACATCAGGTTACCCACTTTTGTTGCAAACTCGCCCCTATTACAAGTGCATAAGATACCGCAGTGATTCCTTCGACGTGTTATCCGTACTTACTTACTTACCCTCCAGATGGTTTGAAAAGCTCAGGACTTGGACGTTCAAATCGCCTTAACGTAAAACGAATTGCCAGCGAAGCCAGAACCACTTGCTAACTGGATGCCATTAAATACGACCGTTCCATTAGATCTAAGGTGGCCTATCTCGTTAGCAAGGCCGTCTGAATTCAACGTGGGGATTTTAAAATTTTATTGCAAGCACCCAGCAGTTAGACTGACTCTTGAAACGCTGTTTATTTAACGTCTGCTTTCGTGGGATTCCTTTGCATTAATTTTATCGAAGTCTCTTTTGCGCTATAAAATAAAACTAGCGGTCCCCCGCCGCTGCGTCCGCGAGTTTTGAGTTTGCTTCCTCTCCTTCCGTCGCACCGTGATGTCTTATTTGAAATATAAGATAACCAACACAAAGTTTTTTTTTTTCAAATTGATCCAGTGTTTCTGTAGCGCGTTCTTCAAACAAACAAACTCTACAGCTTTATAAGTAATACGAGTAAGTATAGATAAGAATAACTGAATATTTTATTTCCTATGTCTATTGATGGAATGGAATATTTAATGTAATTATCATTTTCCATATTACATAATGGCATGATAGCGAAATATTCTCGTGCGTGTAAGCCTGTATGTTGCCGCAGGAATTCATCCTGTTTGTTCGATAAACTGAATATAAAATGACGCACTATTTCCATCGGCGTGGGTCCAGGGGTCCTATTTTTGAATCATTCGCTTCAAGATGGCGAGTGATTTTCGTTCGAATGTGAATTAAATGTCAACGAAAAGAACTAATTTTCGAACGTCAATCACTCGCCATGTTGAAGCGAGTGATTAAAAAATAGGTCCCCAATATTGATCAGTAGTTTGTTGACCACTTCCCCTACGGAAATGAACCTATAATGATGTCCATGCGTTGTCTATTTGGGTATATGCAAGGGCTATATTCTAATGGAAGCCCTTTCTTTGATTAGCTATTATTATTACGAGTAAGACTGGTCAATTGTGAGCTGCACCAAATGAAGTAAAGGATTTTAAGTTTTGGTAATCCAACCCTATTAATAATATTACCTATCTCCTTACTTAAAACGCAAAGACAAACATGGGTACCTTTCTCGTATATTGTGAAGTAAAACGCTACTAAACGATCTCTACAGAAAAATGGAACCGTAAAAAAATTGACGGGTCTTTGGAAGGTAATTTTTTTTATCACGATGATACTCACTAAATTATTATTAATCACACAATAATGAAAGTGCATTCTTGTGTATTTGCTCACTAGCTTGCACCCCCGGGTTTCCCTTGCGTGACTGCAATGCATTTGTGATGTTAACTGCGTAAACTGCATAAAAATCCGTCTGTCGCTGAGCTGCGGATTCCGATTAAATTGATAGCGGCTATTCATTTAGTGAAATGAAAATTAATTTTATGAGGCCATTTTGCTTTTTGTTGACCGTTAACATTGACGAGGGGTGAGGCATGCTAGTTAGGAATATGTAATTATCATATCATTTATATAAGCGAAAAACAAACTTTTTTCAGGCCTTGTTAGTGTAGCCTATTTTTCCACACGTCGACAAAAGATGGCGCTGTGTTTAATTAAGATCACGATAGCAAGATGACGGTCATTTTTTGTTTCTTGACCCGAATCTTTTACCCAATTTGTTTGCTTAATTGAAGACGTAAACTCATGGTATTTCTCTCCTTGTTTCCAGGGTGCCAAATGCTCCTAAGAGCTGCATCGCGGAGATCTTCAGCTCTGACGCGACGGACAGCAGCCCAGTGAGGAATGGCGCCTCAAGGCCGCGTGTAGTGCGTGATACGCCGACGCGCCCTCGCGATACACACTCCAGACTCTTTGGACAGGTCAGTTTTTATCCAGTTTACTTCGCCGATTAAAAAAAACTTATCCTCACTTACTCAAAAAGAAAGTGTACGAATAATCCGTGAAGTTCATTCATACTCACAGCCACAGCAAACTCTCTAGAGAGAGATAAGTCGGATTCCATCATTAGTTACGGTGGAGATCTCTGGCGCCTTACCATTTACCAAAATCTGAATTGTACTAGTAGCAGTTGACCCGCGTTACACTTGCGCAATCCAGGCATGCATATTTATTACATGCAAGGTTAAAAATAAATGCGTGATATCTACATCTCAGGTGACAGCAAAAAAAAATGAATAAAGAGTTAGGCTAATCCGTGATCATTAAATAAGGCCATACCGGAGCCTTAACTAACCTCATAACCTAAACATTCCAGGGCGGCAGCAGCAGCTCAGTCGCTCCGATGGTGACAGACACCATCCGCAGCCACATCCAGTTCGGAGAGGGCGAGATGAACGGAGGCAGCCCCTCTCACTCGCCAGCCAAGCCCATGGCAAACGGGAGCGCCGGGTCCACCCCCAGCAGAGGTGAGCCGGCCCACGCTGACCACTGTGAGTCCATCCCCGATGTAGGCACGAACGCACGCAAGGGGTGGTGGCGAGTCTTTGTTGAATGGATTTGATTGTTGTTAAGACTTAAAGCTAAGCTATCAACATAATTGTAATGGCTAAGCTGTTGCTACGTCCAAGATGTAGTTGGAGGTTAACGATTACAGTCTTTCTAATAAAGAAGAGTATCTGATCTTCTAAAGCTTTTAAAACTAACAAAGATAAAACTGAAGACCAAAGTTATCTAGATATAAGACATTTAAAATCTTTTAGATCCATTCAACAATTGAACCATTTCAAGCGGAACTCAAAACATTGTTTCATATGCAGTTGTTATGGGTTCTGCGAAGCGTTTGACGCTCGCACACTATCTCCTCAGCATCGGCACTCAGCACGCTAGGAACTATGCTTCGGTTTCTAATTTAAGCTTCCATACCTCTCGTCTTTCACCTGTCATACTATAAGATTTTAATTGGATACAAATCACACCAAAGTAATAAAGATAACGTCCATTTCCATACCGTACCATGTAATCTTTACAACGATCGAAACTAAAGATACTCGAAGCAACGCTTCGCTTGGATTGAAGCATGATTGCACAACAATATAATTAACTAAGAAAATACTTACACTAGACGTATTATTAACAATGGTTTGATTTTATAACAATAACGATTGTCAATCGATATGAATGCAAATTAATAACACTTCACTTATTATTGTAAGTTCAAATGAAAGCACCGTCGGCAAATATTGTGTAGTAGGTTAGGTACTGTAATCGGGTCAAAGTTTCGATTGTTACTCGGAGATCAGTTACGAAACTCTGACCCTGGTTAGGTAGAACAAATGAAAACCGATTGTTCTGTAAATGATCAGCGTCGTACTCACCGCCGAGGAGGAATCCGGTGACGGGCGACGGAGTCCCGATGCCGCTGCAGCGCCGCCGCCACCCGGCCGCCAGCCTGCGAGGTGCCGACACCCCCGACAACCCTGACGCCTACGAACCCTACCCTGACCTATACGAGCCCCAGCCTACCCACCGATACTTCACGCGCGAGTGGCCCCCGCGCCCCGCCGAATACTACGTCGAATCCACCAGCCGAGCCGCTCCTAGAGCCAGGCACACACCTTACACACTTATCGGTCTCAAAACCGACGATCCAGACATGACACATCCCATTATCGACCCGGATTCTCTATCCCCACAACTAGATCTCGACCGGCACTGGCCTCCGTTCCCTGCTCAACATTACCTCGAACCGGTCGAAAGAAAAGTACCATACCACCCGCTCCCGCCGTACTCTTTCGTCGGCATGACTTCTGCCCTCGGCGACAGACCGAAACCCGACTACAAATACTGCCCTATACCGACTTTGGATGCGCCGGTGGATCCATATCTGATCGCGAACATACATCCGCCTCCTACACTTTTCAAATACGAACGAGATGGTCCAATACCCGACGTGACTCCCCTCCCTACCCAAGTGATTCCTGGACCGCATACCCTTACGGGTTTTCCTCCCATATTCCACAAACACGTCCCTGGCTACCTATTTGGCCACAGTCGGCATGCAGAAGACTTCACGCCTCAGACGTACTATGTAGACTATGTCCGCAGAAGAGAGATGGGTGGGTGTTCAAGTTAGACTGAAGGAATGCCCTATCACTGCACCGATCAACCAGTGTCTATGCCATAAGACACTATAAAACTTGAGCTTGACCACAAATGTATATAGGTACAGTGTACAGATTATGATTTGCTGTCAAAAATCTACATAAAGATTCCTTCAAGTTTTAAATTGAGCACTCGTTACCCCTTTTGTTATTTTGCTGCTTTATAAAACTTAGGAGCGATATTAGACGTATGGTCATAGATTTTTAATATGAATTCTATGATGTTTTGAAGTTATGTTAATGCTTGTTGTGTCGTTTGTATTATGTAAGTGAAGCTTTTGTTCGGTAATTTGTTGTATATTTGATGTATTTTCGCGACAATAAGTAATATCTGTTCTTCTGCACGCAACTCTTTCTTACTGTTAATTGGTTTCTTCAATGTACTTATATCGGCTTATTAAACTATTCTATGTAGTTAGTTATTATTCGTTGGACGATTAGGTCATAGTCTTACTAATCAAGTAGGAAACTAGGGAACTTACTTCCATGGTAAAATTTTACTCTAATTCTTATTCGTAAAAATAAATGTTGATCTTCAAATATTTCCTCTTCGCCTCTCACGTTATAAATCAAGAAAGTAATTCACTAGATAGCATGATAGGTTGTTCATTTTTCATTATTTTTGTCATTAGTCACATCTTTACCTATTTAGTTTGTGAGATGGTACTCATTTCGACAACTAAACTTCTTGGTTATTCACTCTACTACTGTAGCTGTCATAATCTAGCGCAGTGAAACTACATAAGATGTTGCTGAGGCTACAATGAAGGTGCCTGTAATATCTCCGTTCCGTCAAACTTGGTTTATCGAAAAATTCGTTACCTTTGAGCCTTCATTGTAGCTTCAGGTCACGAAATAAGCTCATGATCACAACGATCTTGCAACATCCCTCCAAGCAAAATTATAATTGTGTGGTTAAAACATTTCAGAAGGCAACCCGATCACCGGTGACGGTTACAAGTCGATGAACGGGCAAATCAACACGGTGACGTCTGTCAACGGAACCAACCACCTGATCCACCACAGCCGCGTGCCGCCGGGCGGGTACTCCTCAGGCCTCTGGTAGACCCACCCCCACCACCTCACCGTACAACCCACAACTACCCCCCGTCGCGCGGCCACCGACCACTCATTCGCCACGCGACTCTCGGCACGCGCGGACGCTACAATATTTTAAATTAAACCGCCTCTACTTTAAAATATTATAGCCACATCTAAAATTGCATTTATTTCAACTTAACATTTTGTTTTTGACTAAATTTTTCTCGTAGTAACGTTAAATTTATAGTAACGCAACGCGCACCATCATAACGCAACGTCCACTAAAAACTGAAAGGGTATATGTTGTTAATTGAAATCCTTAGCCTATCCCAGTAACGGTTTCGAATAATTTAGAATAGATTTATAGATATTTTTGTAATAGTAATATTTCGATAAATTAATTAATGTAAAGACGATAGATTTTCGTTGGTTGCTCTCTGAAACCTCAGCCGATCAACTTAGAAGGACGCTGATACAAATGGCGGAGCGACTTAAGATTCTGTCTGGGGTTTCGCAGACCAACACTTAATTTAAGAACTATAAATTGTACTCTTTCACACTTAAAATATGTTAACGCATTGATATTGAGATTTAGGAGTGAGGAAACGTATCAGCAATATACCAAAACGAATAGTGCCTTGATTGGTGATTGAAATTCTATAAGAATCGATATAACGTTTGACTTTACATCTCGTAGGAAAGTGATTATATTGTCTATATATTTCACGGTATAGAAATAGTAATCATGTGGCACTGGCTAATTGATACATTATTAAATTAACAATAAATATTAATCATCACTATTTAATTATTTCGTTTGTTGAATTTCATTATCATATTTAAATAGAAGTTTTATAGAAATGCATTTATTTTAATCTTTTTTATACAAGTTTATTTTTTTTAAGTTTATTTTCTACTCGTTTAGGATAATAATGTAAAAATGGATTTGAATCTTGGTAGATTATCTGTTAACATATTGGGTGATTGTATTTGGACCATAGCGTGTTAGATTAATGTATAAGTGATACCGTTTCTATGTGTAGAATGTAACATTCGTTAGAAATTACCATATCATCTTTGTAAAAACGTTTTATTACTTCCTAACATGGAATCGCATGATCACAGGCCTAATTGTAACAAAACTGTTAATAGATAATAATCCATTATTTCAAAATAAAGTTTTTTTTATTAAAATTGACTTTTTATTTACAAAAACTTATACAATATAAGTTTTTAGTGCAATAACATGTAAATGCAGTGAATTAATTAATAATGACATGTATCTAGATAAAAGAATGTAATAAGAAGATACTCTTACAAAATTGATTAACTTCACACCATAAAATGCACGAAAACGTATTGGATTCCCTAGTAATAATAAATAAATTACCTACCTAACTATTTACATTTACAAAAGTTTATCAGGCTAAATACAAAGTCTCATAATATCTTTCAAAGTTAAGTTAAGAAATATTGCTATAGTTCTTTTTCTTCTTATCTTTACAGTAATTTTTAAGATTCTGCATTGCTTTTAATAATATTTATTGCAGTTGTTTTACTTTCAAAGTTTAACGCCGCCTCATTACGTTTTCAGTAATTATTGCTCTATTTAATAATATCAATATCGCTTATCCTTTCAATTCATCTTCTAATTCAGTTATATTGACCTGTGGCACTTCCTGCTCAGCCTTTCCTCTCGTCCTTTCTTTCTTGAGGTTGGCAGGGGATTCTATCTCGAATGTGACCGGACCATCATTCTGAATTGATACTTGCATGTAGGCACCAAACTGGCCATCTGAAAAAATAAAGTTCATTCATGAGACGCAAGAAAACGATTTATTTATTGAAATACTATTGCACATAATGTTGTACAAACTTAATGCAAAAAGCATTCTCTTCCAATTAAACTTTTCGGTGCGGTGAAAAGAAAAGTAACAACAGTGAAAAAGCCATAATAAACTAAATAATTAATTATTATATCAGCTAACTTTGTATCGCATGATTAGGGTCATCTTTGTATCATTTTTAAACAAAAATTGCTTCACAATGGGCAAAAGTGGGCGTCACTTCAAACAAAAGACGGACACGAGGCAAGCGATGTTGGCTCTTAAACTGGTAAGGCAGAGGTGCTTCCTATAGTACACCTACTAAAAAACATAAACATCAGTTGCATTCATTCAAAACTTTACAAATTTATTGTGTAAGTATGTAGTAAATTCATCAAAATCAGCCAGCTCTTTTAGCAAGAAAACAGAGAATAAAATGAATAGGTATGTACATTATTACTTTATAATGTTAGTAAAGCTAGGGATATTAGTATTTAAACTTTCTTTGCACCACCTGTAATTCATCTGTTTAGACCTATGGTTGACTGGTAGAGAATGCTGTTGATATTAAGGCCACCATATGTATCTACAGTTATATGTACACAAAGTTTACCTTTGATTTTATCAGGCTGATATGCATCTTTTAGCATTTCAAGGAATTTTTCATAAAATTCTTTAGATCTCTCTGCAGACATAGCATTGTGGAAGTCTGGCCGATTGCCCTGTAAACATAAGAAAAAATGGTTCAATTAAGAATATCGTGTGCAGGCGGAACGCAGCGCAAAATTGCCTACATTTCAGACGCCTATGGTCGAAATATGCTTGCGGGCGATAAAGTTTTCCAAACCCTGTAAACCTATATGGAATAAAACTTATTTGGTCTCATTTGTTTTCATATATCAACTAAGCTAAGCGTATGTCTTCGATTTTTTAAAATTTATGCATTTAATTAATAATGTATTGGATGGATGAAATTCTGAAGTATTTTTTTGTCAAAAAAGTGAATGCTTAGGTTCTTATATTTACTGAAACATACTAAATAAATAAAGAAAACAAAATGTAAAATATCTCAAACATGTAATTTTTTTTTACAAAATCTGACAATGTGGAAAATGTTTTCTTTTTTGTATGGAAGCCTACAGACGATTCTCCTAATTCTGTTAAAACAAAGTGATCTTGACATTCGAACCAGATGGAGTGTTGTCTCAGATGGATTGATCATCAATTAGATCATCTGATCTCAAATCTCAAGAAATTAGTAAGAAAATGAAATAAAGGATGTCAATATGCACATGCAATAAAATATTTTATTAATTTAGGGAACAGAAAGTAAGTACCTTCCATGTGTTGTATAAAGTAAACTGACTGACACACAGCAGCTCATAGTCTTTGTCTACAACAGTTTTCTTCCATTTGGTGTTGGATTCATCATCAAACACTTTAACACTGAGCAGCTTGCGGACACTGTAATAGGTAGCTATGCTAATTAATCAACTATATAAGTTAGTAATAAGTAATACCTTATATGTTTGTTTACCATCAGTAAATTGTTATTGTGGCCAGATTCAGTTGTCAGCAGACCTATCGTGCAGCCTTGAAACCGTTTATCGTGTTGTAATTTTTTTTTAAATGGCAAGGCAATTGTTATTGCTTTTAAAAACATGCAAGTACATTAAAGTCAGATTTTTTAATATGATAAAAAAGATGTTTGAAATGTATTGATTGCCACAATAAACAATTAAAAGGCGCACATCTTAGGTGTTTTGGTATCTGAAGTATTAAGGTATTCCATAAGTTTTTTAGCACTGGGATCAATTCTGTACTTACATGCAGATGCATGTAAGTACAGAATCGATCCCAGTGCCATCCCATCCACTACATAGTGGACATGCAAAATAGTAATCCGATCATTGATGTTTATATTTGTATAGCTGTGCCCGCGACTTCGTCCGCGTGGAATAGTGACTTTGGATAGAATTTTTAATTTATAGGCTTATGATTTTACAAATAAGATACTTAAGTATAAGTACTTATAAGTACGCAAGATATAAAGTATTTATATAGTACATTTTAGTACTCACTTATCATTAAAATTGGCCATATTTACAACAATAAGAAGCAAGTAGTAGGTACATCAAAGGTGATCAATTATTATGACCATACCGATTATTTGGACGTTCACAATTTGTATTTCGATTAGGAATTCCTTTGTTTGATAGTAGGATAATATGGTTACTTTACTTTTAACTACTACTTTGCCACAAAAAAAACTACTACTTTACTAACATTTTACTTTGTTGTGTGGAAAAAATGGATCTAAATATAAATTTTTTCATGGCACTGTTTTGTTATACTTTGGCAAGTACCATAAAGTACCAAATATTCATTTAATTTATACAAACCAATATGGAGGAAACACTACACATTGAATTAAAACACTTTACAGATTCATTTCCACCCACATTTATTTTAAATTGTTTCGCCTCGGCCCCGTCCCGCCTTAGCCCCGGCCCCATTGAACGGGATAAAAAGTATCCTATGTCCTTCTCCTGGTACTAAGCTACCTTTCGTCCCGGTCCCGTGCTACCCCAGCCCCGGCCCCGTCTAGCGGGACAAAAAGTATCCTATATGCAGTATCTTATGTCCTTCTCCTGGTACTAAGCTACCTCCCCACCGTTTCGTCCCGGTCCCGTGCTACCCCAGCCCCGGCCCCGTCTAGCGGGACAAAAAGTATCCTATATGCTTTTCCTGATTCTAAGCTACCACCCCACCAACTTTCAGCCAAATCGGTTCAGCCGTTCTCAAGTTATAAGTGTTGTAACAAACACGACTTTCTTTTATATATATATATTTTCTGCCTACCCCCTAAGTCTATTGGCGTGATTATTTCTATCCTAGTTTACTCTCCAAGTGATGCTGAGTCAAATAAAAAAAGCCCCATCAAAATCGGTCCAGTAGATTCTGAGATTAGCCCGGACAAACAGACAGACAGACAGACAGACAGACAGACAGACAAAAATTTTAAAAATTGTTGTTTTGGCTTCTATTACGGTAATTAAGACCCCCTGTAACAATTTTTCATAAAAATCTTCAATGTACAGAAATCGATCTTTTACAGTCTTATTATATGTATAGATTATTATATGTATAGATGAGCAATAACAGTACCAAAAAAACATAGAACTTTATGGTTGGCATATGGATGTTTTTAGATGACTGTAACTGATAACTTACATGTATTCTATGTCTTTGATTGTGTCACTGCTGGAGATACCAATAAGAACACATAATCCTTGCTCAATGCTGCTAATAACTTCTCCATTCACTGCAACAATACAATCCAGGTATACATCTGAAAAAATCTTGTACGTAATATGAAGAAATTAAGGACGAACAAACATACAATGCATGTAAGAACGTGGGCGGGCGACTACTAGAAAGATCAAAGCTTTCAGTACTAGTCAATTATCATGGAATAGCAGTCAATAGTTCCTCCACTGCTTGTAATAAACATTAAATAATTTAATGAATGAAACATGTAAAGCTAAAGATGTAGTCTGCATTTTGATCGATTTAGCATAAATTAAATTAGATAATAGATGGCACATATAAAATTTTCTATCAATATCATACTTTTTAATATAATCAAGAAAAAAACATAACCTCACTTGTGTGTAAATACATACCAGCTACGTTTGCTTTCATGACCCGTTGTATTAATGCCTTCATTTTTAAATGTAAGTGAGTATTTTATAGTTTGTATTTTTATCAATGTACATAACAAACAAATAGATAATTAAATCCGATTTCTTCTTCTTCTTCTTTGTTGTGGCGAGCGAACTTAAGTTGCACCCACGGTGGGCTCACTGTTCCGCCAATGTCACGTGCGTGGAGCATTTACACGGTCGTCATAGGGTGAATTAAAAAACAAGAAACGATTGAGGGTAGTTGATGAAACTTAATCACCTAAAACAAAACGAGACAACACAAATAGAACATCACAAAACTACACAACAAAAGTTAGTACGAACTATATACAAGCGCTTGTAGGAAGGTGGGGAAATGTTATTTTTATGTGGAATAAAGGATGAACTACACTACACACTTATTTTAGATTTTAATATTTGAAGATGAAATAAATTTACTAAGAGACTTCAGAAGAGGGGGGTTCAGAGAATTTAGAATACATTTAATATTACAAGGGAGAGGAAAACTTTTGGGAAGGAAATCAAAGAGGGAAATACCAATATTTGAACAATTAAAGAAAATATGATTGGTATTACCTTCATCAAGACCACATTCGCAGATGGAGCTGTCTTTAATATGCAACTTAGCTAAATGGATTGGAGTGCAGGCGTGACCTATTCGAATACGGCAAATAGTGGACACAACTTTTTTGGAAAGGTGTTGGTGTTTAAAGAACCATGGTCGGGGCGGTATGGTTTTCTGTATGTCCGCATAATATTTACCAACTGACCTTTTGGTATTGTTCCAATGTACGTGCCAAGATTTGAACAGATGGACTGTAGAAAGGGAGGCGGCGTCGTGAGAAAACAATTTAAAATGTTCCAGAGAACCGGCTGTAATTGCAACCTTCGCCCACGAATCGGCAGTTTCGTTACCGGGGATACCCGAGTGACTAGGGATCCAGGAAAGAACAATATTAATGTTATTTTTCTTAAATTCAAGTAGAGCTTCTCTGATCATAAGAATAATAGGGAACTTTATTTTGGATTTAAAAGGGTTGGCCAAGATAGTTTGAAGACAGCTTAGAGAATCAGAGAAAATTATGCAATTGCGTATAGAGTGAGACTTAACAAAACGAATAGCTTCCAAAATAGCTATGGACTCACCCGTAAAAACTGATGTTACCGGGGGACATTTGTAAGTTAAGCTAATTTTATATGCAGGTATCCAAACCGCTGCGCCAACACAGCCACCCTCATCCATCTTGGACGCGTCTGTGTAGATCGGGAACCAGTCATGCCAGCGCTCGGACCAGATTCTGCGAAATTCTTGAGGAGCACCTACAGTATCTTTTGCTATACCAAAACTAAGGATAACAGGGGGTTGGAAAATTAAAGATTCAAAGCTGTTTGAGAAAAGAGGGTTGAGAGAATTTTTTTCAATTGGAGTGGGGAGGCGGTTGAATTTTTGATGGCTAAAAAGAATACAAGGGATCTTATGGGAAGGGTCAGATGAATTACTAAGAGAACAGAGAAAATCTAGCTTTTTCAATAGGGGATGCGACAAGTTTTGAAATACTTTGGAATAGAATCGGTCACTCAGGTATTGTCTGCGAAGAAAGAGAGGAGGATCAACGCACTCAATCTGGAGGGCGTTTATGGGGGAGGACTTCATAGCTCCCAAAATAATTCGTAAGCACTTCGATTGGGTTTTGTTTAACTTATTAAGAGCTAATTTGTTGCATGGATCTAAAAGGAAGGAGGCATAATCGAAATGGCTGCGAATGATGGCATTGTATAGAAGTTTTTGGGAGTATGGATGAGCACCCCACCGAACACCAGAAAGGGCTCGGAGGACGTTAACCCCTCTCTCCGCTTTTTCAACAATATAATTGAAATGATGTATGCCAGACAGTTTCGAGTCTAAAATTAAGCCTAGAAATTTAACTTTATTACTGCTAGGAATTGGTTCGCCGTCGCATACAATATGAACCTCTGGGACAACTCGTTTATGGGTGAAGGTAACAGAGCTGCATTTTGGGACCGAGATCGAAAGTCCATGGCTGGTTAACCAGTCTCCAAGGTATCTCAGAGCTGTGTTTAAACGGGAAGTCGCTTCAGAAATTGATTTTGATGAAAAATATAAAGCGATGTCATCGGCGTATTGCAATATGTTGCAGAAGGAGAGAACAGTTTTGTCAAGATCGTGGGTGTATATGCTGTACAACAGCGGAGACAATACGGAGCCTTGAGGAAGACCTTTCCAGATTAGTCGAGGTGGAAGAAGCGTATCATGATATCTAACCGAAATAGAGCGGGACATCAGTGAATTGCAGATGAGACGAACCAACTTCTCTGAGACATTCAGATTTTGCAATTTTTGCCTGAGCGCTGGAAGAAGGACGTTATCGTAGGCTGAAGCTACATCCAAAAACACACCTACAAGATATTCTTGATGTTTAAAGGCCAACCTTATATCCGTCGTTAAGATGCTTAAACTGTCTAGTGTACTAGAACCCTTCCGAAATCCAAATTGGGTTCTTGCCAGGATACCACGAGATTCCACGAACCACTCCAGACGATTTTTAATCATATGTTCCATGACTTTGAGCAGAACAGAGGAAAGAGCAATAGGGCGGTATGAGTTATGGTCCAGGGGGTCCTTGCCAGGTTTGAGGATCGGGATAACAATTTGTTTAATGAAACACAATTTACGGATAATTTCGCGATAATTTATTTGATTTTTCATCCCGACGTTTCGAACACTTTACAGCGTCCGTGGTCACGGGGTAGACTAAGATGTTATTTATTTTGTCATTTACATAGTTTTGAAAAATATTAAACTACCATCATACTCATAATTAATTTACGTTCCTATCCACGCAGAAAGAGCTAACCGTGTCTTGAGATCTTGCAGATAAATATCTCAATGGTGCATCTCACCATCATCCTTCACAGTTAGCTACCGTGGGCAAAACTTTGTTTCAGAGAGCGATGGGCATCTGTGACGACCAACACCTGGCTGCTGAACTTCAGCATGTAAGGAAGGTACTACGGGACAACCAGCTTCCAGTACCACGTCGTTGCAGACCCCGTGCCACGGCCAAGCCCATTACAGTTGAACGCCCACCTGCCGTACTACCTTACATTAAGGGGGTCACTGACAAGATTGGAAATATCTTGAAGCGAGCTTCCATCAAGACTTATTTCAAGCCGCCAAAGAAGATAAACCAATTTTTACCACCTGTCAAGTGCACCATACCTCTTCAAGATGCAGGGGTGTATAGACTGGAATGTGACTGTGGCCTTTCCTACATCGGGCAAACCAAACGAAGTATAGGCGTACGGATAAAAGAACATATAGCTGACGTAAAACATAGACGGAACATGAAATCTGCAGTGTGTGAACATGCTTTAGATAAACCCAACCACTTCATACGTTTTGACCAACCCAAAATACTTTCAAAAGAACGTCGGTTTGTTCCTCGTATGTTACGTGAAGCCATAGAAATTAGAAAACATCCAAATTTCAATAGAGAAGATGGTTGGAAAATTCCGCCAGCATGGGATCCAGTTCTATCGAAGACCCAAGCCAGACCACTCACTGCAAGATCTCAAGACACGGTTAGCTCTTTCTGCGTGGATAGGAACGTAAATTAATTATGAGTATGATGGTAGTTTAATATTTTTCAAAACTATGTAAATGACAAATAACATCTTAGTCTACCCCGTGACCACGGACGCTGTAAAGTGTTCGAAACGTCGGGATGAAAAATCAAATAAATTATCGCGAAATTATCCGTAAATTGTGTTTCATTAAATGTGTAATATTCGCGTAAACTTCAGAAATAAGTATAACAATTTGTTGTTTCCAAATTTCAGGGATAGTACCCTGCTCGAAAAAAATGTTAACTAAATTCAAAAAATACAATTTCGCTCGGTCCGTCGTCTTGACCAGGAAAGAATACGGAATCCCGTCTAATCCAGGCGATGAGTCGGTTATTCCGTTTAATGCTGCTCGGAGTTCATCAAATGAAAACGGGGAGTCTAGGTTGTTTTGGGAGGAAAGAGTACAATCACTAGAAGGAAAACAATCGAACGATGGGACGAAAGGAGGAGCTAGCTTGTCCGCAAAAGCATTCAACCAGTTAGAAGGATCATTTGATAACGGATTAGGAGAATCAAGGTACTGCCGGAATCTTCTGATTTGTTTCCAAACCAGAGAAGATGGAGTTCTAGGTGACATGCTCTCACAAAATTTCGTCCTACCCTGTCTTTTCTTTTTCGATAAAAATTTTCTTGCTTGAGCCATTGTTCGTTTGCATCTCACATAATTCTCCACGGTCATCGCATCATAGTACCCTTTTTCAGCTTCCTTACGTTTTTTAACAATAGCAGAACACTCAGCGTCCCACCATGGAGGAGAAATTTTACGTATAGGTTTTTTTTTTGGGAAGTGATTTTCCGCAGATGAAATAAGAGCGTTTGAAAATTCTGAGTATGCTGATAGGGCGTTTGAGGTATCTAAATTTGGAAGGGAATTTAATTTATCATTGACTGAAGATGAGTAGGCAGCCCAGTCTACATCATTCAATTTATATTTTAAAAGAGGGGAAAAATTGCTTTTATTTAAAGGTTTGTCCAAAAGGGAGATCAGGATAGGAAAGTGAATGCTGCCAAATGAAGAGTCCAAGACGGTCCATGAGATAAGGGGAGCTAAGTTAGGGGAACAGATTGAGAGATCTACTGCGGATGCAGGATTTTGGTCAGGTGAGCAACGTTTCGTTGGACTGCCATTGTTCAAAATGCAAAGGTTAAGGTCATCTAAAAGGTCCAAGACAAGAGAACCCGCAGGATCAGTGCGGTGACAACCCCATATTAAATGGTGAGAATTTAAATCACCCAGAATCAGCACAGGGGGAGGAAGGGATGAAATTGTCGTCTGTAGTTCATTTATGGAAGATGAGTCAGGATAAGGTATATAAACAGAGATAAAAGAGATGTCAAAGATTCGTACAGCCACAACATTTATGCTGCGACTGTGCGGGGGGAGAGGGATTTGGGAGAAAGGCAGGGAGCGTTTTACAAGCAAAGCGCACCCTGCATACCCATCATCTCTGTCATCCCGGACACAAGAATAGCCCGACACACGAAAGTGCGAGCCGGGAACCAGCCAAGTCTCCGAGATGGCAAAGACAGATGGTAAATATTTATTTATGAAGTAAAAAAGTTCGTGTTTTTTAGGTCTGAGACTTTGGCAGTTCCACTGAACTACCGTTTGCGTCATTGTTGGAACTACTATCAAACAGCTGGGTGAATTGGGAGAGTCTATGGGCGACGTTGGACGGTAAACGGCCACCTTGGCCGGAAACGATGCGGAAGATTAAAGAAAGGAGCATTTCAAGGAGGTATTCGTTATCCTCAGAAGACGCGGGAGAAGGAGGGTTGGAATTTAAAGCGCATCCGTTTGGGAGAGAGGAAGCACAGTTGCCTATTATGGCTTGATGCGCTTGCCTATCGTAACTCTTTCCCAAGGGGTGTAACATATTAAAATGTTACTTTACAAATTCATTTATAGGTACTGCAACTTATTATAAAACACTATACTAAACACTATCTATTAAATTACATTTATTCAGATTCTTTAATTTATTTCCTTTTGGTGTAAAGTATAACTAATTAGTCCTAGCGAAGTAACAAAACGCTCGGGGCGAAGGGCGCGGGGAGCGACCGCCGCAGGGGCAGGCTCCCAACCGGCCGTCGCGAGACACGGGCTGCCAGGCTCGCTCAGATCTTGCATCGGAGCACCCGTGTGCCGCTCGAAGCGACCGCGGCGTCACTACCTCTTCTTATCGTAATAATTTCTTAAATTAATTCAGCAAAAGTGTTTTCCTTTTGCCAAGTGCCACTCAATCTCACAGTGGTTGGTCTTAACGTGAATTTAATCCCACATCTGGGAACTACGGCTGGACTACTGAGCCCACTTGGGCTTCCGTCGCCTCTTGCCTCTGCTAGTCACGGCGGAGCCGGGAGTGGAACCTAAGCTCTTTTGGACCTTGTTCCGAATTTATTCTGGGAGCTACGTTGGTGCCGGGAGAGAAGCAACAGTGCAGGGGAGTCTGGCCAAGTGTACAGTGGAAGTTAATTCGGAAACCTACCCACGCCCTTGATTAATTTTAAATATATTTTCTTAACTTTATTTTTTGGCCGTTTTATTTAATTAATCTAAATAAAACGTGACAAATGGCGCCCACCTCATTCGTTTAAAGGTTTCCGAGTTGTTTCTACTGTGAGTACTTTAAGTTCTTTGTTTTTTCTGGTGATGGTAGTGTGCATGTTGTTTTTGTACATCATTATTTGTTGGTTCCATACACTGTGATACTGTTATTGTCTTTCTTAGTTTGAAAGATTTATGTCATTTTAATTGCAAGTACAACGAATTATTTTAAAAATTATTCAATTTTTTTTTTAATAAGAGCCAAATATTAAGTATGTCTACAGTTTGAGGAACTTCTTTTACCTGATTTAACTAGATTTATTTTATGTCTATGCTTATGAGTACTTCATTCTCCTTGTGATAGAACACAATAATTTTTAAACTTAGTCACTAACTATTTATAAGCTACTATTTTTTTTTTATTAATTTACTTGCACAACCTACCCAGTTTACACAATAATTTAAAATGTCGTTTCCAATCAAATTCCTTCATCTTAATAAAACTGAATTGCTGTATGAGGTTACTATTAGAGGTGAAATACCAGCTACTACTGTTTTAGAACTGAGACGACAAGTATGTAGACTTACACAAATCTATCAATCAAATGATATCGCTGAATCTTGTTTCGAATTAGCCGAAGATTTGAAGGGCATAACTGAATCTCTTTCAAAAATCAATTCGAATATTGATATGTTATCATCGGCGTCCGTATTGGACGAAAACCTCGCGGACCGTACTCGATCCTTACTTAATCACCTCCATCATAGGTTCCGCCGTCTGGAGGAACCTGATAAGTCATCAGATCAATACCCTAAATTGCAGAAGCTTAAAAGTTATTTTGCTGAGTGTGAAGCTAAATTTTCTAAAATAATAGAACCGGAAGAATTCAAAGATTCAGAATCTGCATCACCAAACTTTGATAGAATGCTTGGCACCGAAAATTTGAATGTGACAGTTCATTGTGACCGCGGCACATCAGCAGAAATTTCAAAAATTAAATTTGATGGCAAATCGTGCGTTAGATCCTTTATACAAAAGCTCGATGAATTTCGCTTAGCAAAAAATGTGTCCGACGATAAATTGATGTCTTACGCATATGAAATTTTTATAGGTGACGCTCTTCACTGGTTTCGTTCAGTCAAAGATGAAATTGTACATTGGGATGACCTCGTTACTAGACTTCGGCAAGACTTTGATATATTTGACTACGATTATCGTATGATAACAGAAATACGTAATCGTACCCAAGGGGAAACCGAGAATATTATTGTTTTCCTTTCCATAATAAAAGGCATGTTTTCTAGGCTCAGTACGCCCATGTCTGAAAGAGAACAGCTTGAAATCATTCTCCACAACATTCGCCCTTGCTACTCTAATGTATTGGCTAACTGTCCTAGCATCTCTTCAATTCCGTTACTACAAACCTTATGCCGTAATTATGAACAAGCCAAGGCTCGTTCTGAAAACTTCAAAGAGCCTGCGGGTCCCTCATCTAAAACTTTAGCTCCAGAATTCGCTTATTCTACAGGAAATAAAGTTTTCTCTAAAAATTATAGTTCCAACAGCTCCTTTGCTAGTAACAACAATCACGCAAATAGAGCACATCAGGTAAATAATAATGTTTTTGCTATTTCTCAATCTAAATTTTGCTACCGTTGCCGTTCGGATGCCCACAGCATGAGGGAGTGCCCTGCTGAGCGTGTAATTTTCTGCTTTAAGTGCGGTAAGAAAGATGTACGCTCTACAGAGTGTCCCGAATGTAACAAAAATAAACAAATAACAGATAAAAAAAACGATTAAGTGAAAATTGTGGCAAAACAGCGGCCAGTTTCTTTGATAGCTCGGATTGGGAAAATTGGCTGCTGACTATTAAAAACTTTTTTTCATCGTATAATGTTGCCTCAATTTTCACAACTAAGCCGAGTAATGATCCACGTCCTTATGTAAAATTAAACATTGGAAACAACAATCTAAATGTTTACGGTTTGTTGGATTCAGGATCTGTCGTTAGTATCCTAGGTCGAAATTCTTTTGAATTATTATTAGAGCATGGCCACACCTTGTTTGATGACCAAAAAATTTCGGTAAACGCTGCCGGTGGTCAAAGGCTGCAATCATTGGGCTATATGCTTTTACCAGTGGTTTTTGTTAATTCTTCTCGTGTCATTAAATTTCATGTCATTCCAGAAGTGGACTCTACTCTTATCCTTGGTATTGATTTTTGGAACGAATTCCAAATCTTGCCTAAACATTTAATTAATGTTAACTATATCTGTAATGATCCTGGTGTACTTGATTTATCCTTGGAAGCTAATGAAGTATTCCTTTATAATTATGATAGTCTTTCTGTTTCTGAAAAGACTATTGCTGATAGTTTAGTTGAAGAATTTAAGTCTATCTCATTTGAGGAAAAAGGTTTGGGAAGAACGAATGTTATTACTCATAATATTGATACTGGCGATGCTAAACCAATAAGACAACGCTACTACCGTATGTCTCCAGAGAAGCAAAGGGTTATTACCGAACAAGTTGATGAGATGTTATCTCTGGATGTCGTTGAGCCATGCGAAAGCCCTTGGTCATCGCCGGTGTTGGTAGTAAAAAAAAAGGATGGTAAGCCACGGTTCTGTTTAGATAGCAGAAAACTAAACTCGGTCACTAAAAAAGACGCTTATTGTTTGCCTTATATGACTGAAATCCTGGATAACCTGAGGGATGCTAGGTATCTTTCCAGCATAGATCTTTCTAAAGCTTTTTGGCAAATACCGATAAGTAAAGAAGACAGAGAAAAGACGGCATTTTATGTGCCAGGCCGTGGCTCGCTGCAGTTCAAGGTTACCGCTTTTGGATTGACTAATGCTCCAGCTACTCAGCAACGATTGGTGGACACTCTTTTCGGCCCAGAGTTTGAGCTAAAGGTCTTCGCTTATTTAGATGACATTATTGTCATAAGTAGCACATTTTCTGCCCACGTGGCATTGCTGCAACGCGTCCTTGAAAAGCTACGTTCGGCCAACTTAACGGTCAACTTGAGTAAGTGCAAATTTTTTCGAAGTCATTTACGTTACCTGGGTTACATTGTTGACGCACAAGGTTTGCGTACTGACCCGGAAAAGGTGGCAGCAATAACCAGCTATCCAACTCCCGCTAGCCGAAAAGAGGTAAAACGTTTTTTGGGTACCGCTTCTTGGTACAGACGATTTATACCTAATTTCAGTACAATCGCGGGACCTCTAAATCAACTAACTTCTACAAAGAAGAATGCTCCGCCTTTTCTCTGGACGGACGAAGCCGACAGATCGTTTCAACAAATTAAAAACCTTCTGGTAGATGCACCTGTTCTTGCTTGTCCAAATTTTAATTATCCCTTTGACGTTCATACTGATGCTAGTAGTTTTGGTGTCGGTGCTATGCTTTCCCAAACAATCGATGGCATTGAACACCCGGTTGCTTACATGAGCCGTTCCCTTACAGGGCCTGAAAGAAACTATAGCGTCACGGAACGCGAGACTCTTGCTGTCTTGGTAGCTCTTGAACACTGGCGCTGTTATCTAGAGAGTGGAAGGTCCTTTACTGTTTACACTGACCACTCAGCTATTAAATGGTTTCTTTCGCTTTCGAACCCTACGGGCCGACTAGCAAGATGGGGCGTAAGGCTATCTGCTTTTAACTTTAACATAATGCATCGCCGTGGCAAGGATAATGTGGTTCCTGATTGTCTTTCGAGAATACCCACACTAGCTGCAATCTCAAACTCAGTTGAAAGTAATGTCACTGAGGACTCCTGGTACCTAAATATCTTCAATGGATGTCACTCTTCACCCACAAGCTTTCCTAACTATAGGGTTGAAAATGACTCCCTTTATCGCTATATGAAATGTCAAAGCCCACTTACAGCTGAATTTGACTGGAAGCTTGTCGTACCACAGGAAAAACGTCTTGAAGTTATAAGGCAAAACCATAGTGAGCCTACGTCAGGTCATTTTGGTATCTTTAAGACTCATAAAAGGCTATTACTACGTTACTACTGGCCCAAAATGTACTCAGATGTTGTAAATTTCGTATCTAATTGTGAAATTTGCTTGGCATATAAACTTTCGACTCAGGGAACACTGGGTATGATGGGGAGGCCGAAAGATTGTAGTAGACCTTTTCAAACACTGTCTATAGACTTGGTTGGCCCTTTACCGGTTTCGAGAAAACAACACTGTTACATTTTCGTAGTGACTTGTTGTTTCTCAAAATACTGCCTCATGTTTCCCTTACGTCGAGCTACTGCTGTTATAGTAAGTAAACATCTTGAAGATTCAGTTTTCTTGGTACATGGCATCCCTCAGACCATTATCTTGGACAATGGCGTACAATTCACAAGTCGTGAAATGGAGTCATTGTTTAAAAAATACTCGATACCTAACGTTCACTATACGCCTAAATACACCCCGCAAATGAACACCGTAGAAAGATACAACAAAACTATTATTACTGCAATATCTACCTTTGTTCAAGATGACCATCGCTCATGGGATTTAAACCTGTCAAAAATCCAATTCGCTATGAACAATTCGGTTAATGAAACGACCGGTTATACGCCGTCATTTCTTGTCCATGGCCGAGAACTAGTCACTGATGGGTCACACTACATCGACAATGACACCTCAAACGAAATTGTTTTCCTTCCACGCGATAACTATGCTGAAAACCTAGGTAATTTAGCTAAGGTTTTTGACAAAGTACAGTTTGCTTTGTGGCAAGCACACTTGAAGAACACGACACGATATAATTTACGTCGAAAACATGCAGAATTCAGTGTTGGAGATATAGTATGGCGTCGTTGCTATTTTCAAAGCGACAAGGATGCACGTTTTACTAAGAAACTCGCTCCAAAATATCTCAAGTGCCGAGTTAACCAAAAGAGGTCACCCTTAGTATACGTCCTAGAAGATATGTCCGGTCGTGATTTAGGAGCGTGGCATATAAAGGATCTAAAGCTTATAAAGTAACTTTTCGTTTTAATTGCCTTGTTGCTTGAAGATTTTACTCAGGCAAAATCTTCTTTTTGGGGAGAGGGGTACTGTAACATATTAAAATGTTACTTTACAAATTCATTTATAGGTACTGCAACTTATTATAAAACACTATACTAAACACTATCTATTAAATTACATTTATTCAGATTCTTTAATTTATTTCCTTTTGGTGTAAAGTATAACTAATTAGTCCTAGCGAAGTAACAAAACGCTCGGGGCGAAGGGCGCGGGGAGCGACCGCCGCAGGGGCAGGCTCCCAACCGGCCGTCGCGAGACACGGGCTGCCAGGCTCGCTCAGATCTTGCATCGGAGCACCCGTGTGCCGCTCGAAGCGACCGCGGCGTCACTACCTCTTCTTATCGTAATAATTTCTTAAATTAATTCAGCAAAAGTGTTTTCCTTTTGCCAAGTGCCACTCAATCTCACAGTGGTTGGTCTTAACGTGAATTTAATCCCACATCTGGGAACTACGGCTGGACTACTGAGCCCACTTGGGCTTCCGTCGCCTCTTGCCTCTGCTAGTCACGGCGGAGCCGGGAGTGGAACCTAAGCTCTTTTGGACCTTGTTCCGAATTTATTCTGGGAGCTACGTTGGTGCCGGGAGAGAAGCAACAGTGCAGGGGAGTCTGGCCAAGTGTACAGTGGAAGTTAATTCGGAAACCTACCCACGCCCTTGATTAATTTTAAATATATTTTCTTAACTTTATTTTTTGGCCGTTTTATTTAATTAATCTAAATAAAACGTGACAGGGGACACGAGGACGAGGAGCTGGGCGGGATGTTAAGGCCTTTTTGTAGGAGACTGAAGTTGATTGGCTAGTGGTTGGTGTCTGGATAGGGTGGAGAGAAGCGGGAGTCCTAGTCATGTCAGCATATGATCGACGTACTGGGGGGTAAAGCGAGGATGCCTGGGCATATGGGACACTTTCCTGTGACATAGTAAGTTTGATCAATTTTTGACGTGCATGTTCGGGACACGATCTGTTAATGGCAAAATGAGCGCCAGTGCAATGAAGACAAGTTGCTTTGTCCTCTGTAACAGTACAATTTTCGGCGAAATGAGGTTGAGCGCACTTGAAGCACCTTGGTTTGGATCGACATTGGGCCTTTACATGGCCAAAACGGCAGCAACTCATGCATTGGATTGTGGGAAGTTGGTACGACTCAACTGCAATTGAATTGTGGCAGCAAAATACCCTCTCAGGAAGTACCTGGCCCCTGAAAGTAACAACGACTGACTGGGTAGGAATCCAAGTTGGGCGGTTGTCAGTTACCTGCTTTCTATTCAACCTTCTTGCTTTAAGGAGAATGCCACAGCCTTCCGGGACAGACAATGACTCTGCTAATTCCTCCATGGACCAATCGGTAGGTATACCCCTTATAAGTCCCATACGGGTAATGTTAAATGTTGGAATGGACGCGGTATATTTGTACAAAGGCAAAAGGTTGCAATTAAGGAATGTGTTCGCAGCTGAGGCTGTCTTGAATTCCACGGAAATTCTGTTACGTCCGATTTTTTTAACACCATCTAAAATGACGTCTTTAATTTTGTTTGTGACCAAGAATTTTCCGAACTTCATAGGTTGGATGAATGCGGGACTATTTGGGTCGGTTTCGATATGTGAAACATGCACAATAAAAGGACCTTTGTCTTGTTCGCTGTATGAAGTTGGGGCAATTACAATGGAGGGGTGTACATAAGTAGGTTGGCTACTGGGAGATGACAAAGCAGTTGGAACATCCGAATTTACCCTTTTTGCCGGTTCAGCGGCCTCTTCCGTATCGCCTTCCAATCGACGTTTCGTTGGGACCTGCGAAAACAATGGTTGGGACTCCTCTACTGGAGATGACACGTCCATCTCGCATGTGGTCAAATCTGGAGGGTCAGGGGGATCAGGGGGTACCGGATCCATGATCGTTAAGTTTTAAAACACTTACCCAAATATACAATAAATAAACAAAAAACCACCACCGATTTTGCTTAGGCAATCACGTTTATAGATCGCTAAAACGCGCGAATAGACAAAAATAATCAGTGACGCGTGCTGCCAACTACCACTCGCGACGCGGAATCTAAATCCGATTTTTTTATCCAATAAAAAATAAACATATGTTTTTGACAGCTTTGACAGTGCTTTTTTTTTCAATTTTGGTTCTTCGCCTTGTTTTGATGGCTTTGGTACTTCTCAATTTCTTAAAAAAAACATTACTAAAGCTATTTCTACTCACCACTAGATGGCAGTGAAAAAGCAGTCTCATTTCATAAAGTTCAACTTTTCAATACTGGATAGCGCTATACCTAACTAAGGAAAGTAGCTATTTTGTTTGTTTTTGCTAACATTTTTTACCTTTTTATAGTTTTCTTCACATCTTGAAGATAGAAAAACCGTTGATAAATTGTATGAAAATTGCAACTTTTTATGCTCGGTAAAGGCATAAAGTTTTTTACATCTGTTAGCTTACGTATGTTTAGCTAAGTATTTTTTATATGATTAAGTATTATAGGTAATTATTATGACACACCGCACTGCGGGACTCGAACCCGTACTCAGCTGCCACCACTACCACTACTCAAGGATGTCCAACATAACTGATGATTGTGGTCACTTTGTTGTTTTAATAGTCTACCAGGGAAATAAAACATTTTGTTTAGTAGGTATTCAAGAAAGACTAGTTTATTTTCAAAAAAAGTCTTAACATCTAGAACCACTAGGGAAACCTATCAATTAAAGCGTAGTAGGTACAATAAGCTAAGTATACACAGGGAGCATTGTGCAACAGATACAAAGTCTTTTAGATTTAATACTTATACTAGGTAACTATCAAATACATTTAGCCAATACATTACACTCCCTTCTTCCTAATAATTTAAACACTGATTTGTGTAAGGCATGCTAAAATTTATGCATTTTTATTTCATGATCCACCCGGGTTAAAAATTTCAGCATAGGTAAGTATCTTGACTAAGCATTACATTCAATGAAAATTGGTACTTTTATCTGTGTTACACACAGCTAAAAATGGAGCTATGGTAGTAAATTTTTAAACTTAACGAATATAAAAAAACTGAAAGTAATACTTAACAATCTAAATTTTGTATTTGTGATCAAAATCAATGTCGAAACAAGACAACTACTCATATAATAGTAATACGTTATAAAAAATGAACACAGTGATTGGTAGATCTGTGCATATTTTGACGACTAAGTTTATGATTAAATGCAATTATTACTGATATCGGGACTGAATAAACATTGGCAATCATCAAATACTATTCGACGCACTACATTCATCGATAACCTCACTATTTTGAAATATCAGAGATGGTAACCAAAGGTTTTAATTGATTTTCTCTATTTTGACAGACTAAAGAGCAAAATCTAAATTAGAAGTTGGTGAACAGTGTAATGAAGTTAATATTTCTTCAATAGCAGTAAGTTAAAGGATACAATGATTGTGCCACCAGCTTCATCTTGTTTTGAACCAAGAATCCTTTTTAAATTTACAAAAACTTGGTGTTCCTTGGATTTTATAAATTGGCAAATTTAAATAAAATAATTAAATGTTAATTAACGATATCATTTAACTTAACTTACTATAATAAAAGAGTATTTTTAATTCCTTCCGAACAAGTCTTCGTACCATGATATTAATGTTTTTCTACAACAATGGCAGTGAAATAAAATGAGATGAGAAAATAAGGTACTTAGAATTTTTAAAAAGGCAACTCATCGATCAATTCTTATCATTTTCATTAATTTTGATTTCTTAGTAGCAATGTTAATAATAAACATCACACTACAGAATACTTACAAGCATATTCCTAACATTAAGTTAGGAGAGAAACTTTGCGTTAGTACGATTTAAATTAAATGGTACGAAGATACACGCCTTAACTTAGCAGCCTCTTACAATACAACCTCATAATGACTTACTTTAAACAATAAATTTTTAATAACCCTATATTAGCCACAACTTTTTCTCTTAAGACACTGCATTTATATTTATTGCTGAATAGGGCTAGACAAGATAATTGTATTCTAGGCCTACGAGGGCAATTGTTTACAAACGACATTACTTTGGGACATTCTAAAAGGCTTCGTGGTGCGATCACTACGATAACTATTTCATTACGTAACTAAGATAGTCGAGATCTATGTCACTGTTGTCATTTATGTATTTTTGAGTTCCATCTTTACAAATCCGGCTACGGAATCTGGGCCGACAGAACCTATGTATTAGTCGGCACAGTTGCCCTGGCTGGATCGTTGGAACAATGACATTGCTAAGACTTAGAAGTAGCACAACATTCGGAGCCGAAATACTGGAAAAGATAAGTAGCAATCAGCCAAATCTGAAATGGCACTCAAGGTTGAGGCTCCATTGCACAGCTGTCATAGCGAATTAGCGACGCAACTAATAAATGGATCTTCTGACCTCTGCTTGTCTCACTAATTCAATTGAGTATCAAACTCAAGTACGATTTCAGTATTTGACGGTATGTGCAACAGACATTCAGTAATTACTAAAAAACCAGCGCCATATACAGAACGCAACTAAAGTCCAATACATCTGGCACCATAAGGAATGTCTAGGCGTATCAGTAATAAACAGACAACAATAATTAAGTATACATCACATACAGTGTGACCAAAACTCACAATAATTACAAACGAACAAGTTATGCAATTATAAAACGAAGGAGATTTACGCATCAGGTTCAATCTTGAGAGGGATGTTTTGTTGGTCGATTTTTTGGACCTGAAGTTGGAGTCTCTGAGGGATTCCATACAAGCGGACGTGTTCGACATACCGCCGCTTGTTTTCTGGGTGTTTCATGATGGTAGCGACGAAATCCGAAGTTTCTTTTTGGAGGGCGATGATTTTTTGTTGGATGAGTCTGTTTTTGTGCATCAGGGAAACAGTTTTCCAGGCTAATTCCAGGATGAGTCGGTTCTGGGCGAGCTTGTCTACGACAGGCGGGCAGGGCGGGCAGGGGGAGGGGACGGACTCGTCGCTGGAGGGGGGAGAGGCCCCTCGTCGCATGCGCTGCAGCCGACGCTGCTCTCGTAGGCGAGTCAGCTCTGACCCTGGAAAGATGGAAAAAGACCGTTAGGATATGACGATAACATTGATAACACGTGATGCTTTGATTAGTAAATATAAAAAATATCTCCAAGATTCGGTGACCACTAGACCACCATTGCAACACAAATCGGAGCAAACGACGTGCTTAACGTAATACAATGAAAAAAGTGCATTAGATATTTCACTGGTAATTCAATATGTAAAGCTTATATACTTAAAGTAAAATAGTTCTACGGTGAAATCGTTTTATTTACAGATAACAGCAGGTACAAGATAATATCAGATTTTCGTGAAACGCTCAAACGCACGTGTGAACTCATGTGATAATTAGGTGAACAAACTCAGTTCTAGATTGAAGTGGCCTTCAACTAAGTATATTTTTAGATAGCGTTTTATTTTGACCTTCTATTATACCTACTATTTGTTGGTGATATATTACTGTATCATGAAGCATCACATCATTATCATTCATACTATTGTCAAATAATATTTATCTGCAATGGTAGTACCATGTGAATATAATTATCGCAAGTCATATCAAAAGTAAATAGAGCGCGACTAAACATGCAATAACAACACAATTTATTTATAACTGTAATCAAAATGTTATTTATTATACGGGGTCTGATTTTTGTGGGCTATTGTGTTGCGTTGGTCACGTTTTCGGCCGCGCTAAAATCCAGCCAACTAAATACGTCTGTCTGGAACACGTGACCGGGGTAAAGACCGCACATCCGTGCAACAAGCTTTAAAAATATAACTGCACTAATCACCGAGCTCAAGGAATAACTACATAATGATTGAATCGTAGGAAAATCGGACTTGGTTTTGCTCGATGCTACGACTACTATCTCGATACTTATTGTAGCTGTGTGGTAAACGTCAAAAGTAAGGCACTTAGTACATATGTACATACACACACTTAAACATTACTGTTTTAAAATTCCTTAGTAAGACGGCAATCCTACAAGTTATGATTGACGTTAGTTTCCTCAAAGTAAATGCACACTATGAACTACGGCGAGTAATTGAACCACGTGACGTTACAACGGCATTTGACGTAATACGAAATCGCAACGTAGGAAAGCTTTGAATAAAAGTGTTTTACAGCTGTTTTTTTTTACTTTTTCATAAATTCAATTCAATTCATGTTAAAACGTTAAAAACACTAGTGAATAACCCTTTAAGATGGAAATGTGATGCATATTCTCTGAATTGTAATATGGCTCACGTAACGTAACCATGTTTGTGCTCGAAAGCCAGACAACAAAATACGCGTGTCGCGGCCACGTGAACTGCACCCACATGCAGTATGCAGGTAGCTTTCGGAAAAATAATGTATTTTTAGAAACGTTGTTTGTCGGATTTTTCCTTAGTTTGAAAGTTGTATCTATAGAGCTTGTGATAGGTACTTGTGCTGAGATAATCAAAACCATGTATTTAGCAGTCAACATCCTATTAATTTTGTCTAAAGGCAGTAAGTACATTACTTTTTTGGGTTATTTATTACTAAGTAGATAAAGGTATAAATTGCACTTGTAAAAAGCAACCGTGACTCTGTGACAGACGAGGAATCGAACCCCGTGTCTTGCGCCTGGGCGACTGGGCGTATGCCCGGATGGCAATATAACAATTAATTTAACAATTAATTATCATTTCTCAGATTTACACGTAATGATATATGACTATTTGTACTAGTGTGTTCTATTTTCAAGGTACACTAGGTACACTCGTCATTGAAAAATATAATATGCCCTTTGTCGAGTGCAGTGCCTTTTCAGTGAACCAATACTGCATTGTTTGAATAAAATGCCATGGAATGAATACGTTTAAACAATACACAACACCGGCGTGTGAATGTGACCTCACAGTTGCCCTTCTGAACATGTTCGTTGCAAAATCAACCCTATCGCAAGTGAATAAGTTATCGCAGTTTTTGGTTAGTAGTCTGTGCAGAGACAGGCTGCGTTCAAAAAGCCGACAACCCGAGGCAAGGCCACGTGACTTGACGGTGGGTGCACCCACGTGAATGCAAGAGCTTTCTGTGAAATCTGAGATGTAATGTTTGTTGCCTCTTGCATGCTCGTGCGGATGGCAAATCTAATGCAGTGATTTCTCCTCTGGAGATAAAGTAGATTTGATATACGTTTTTGTAAGATCTTAGACTTCAGATTGCAGATTTTAAAAAAGTTGCCGCATTGCATTATTATGTAAAAAAATATATTGTGGAACACGGGTTAAATTTTGAACAATAGGTAACGTTACAGTACTGATCGTTTCCTACAAGCAAGTACACATCTACTACTTCGTCTACAATCGTCAACAGTCGCGCGTGATGTCGTAGCTTTCCTCGATATAAATTTGCAGTTCCTGAGATACAAACAAACTGTACTGCTCTCTAATTTTAGACTAAAGTAGTACAACTGTGGCACAACGCAGGATGTTTTTGTAAAATATAAAATTTATCTGCAGTCAAACTATAACGTATGTGTGTGGCCCTAAAATGTAAAAAGAAGCCGGCTCGTGGGGAAGCCACGTGATTGCCGCCGCTTTATTTTAGTGCAGCTGCAAAAGCTTCGGGGAAATCGACGTTCCTGATAGCGCTGTGCTCGTAAACATTACGTAAGTAATTATTGCAAGATAAATTGGTAGATTTTTTTTCAATTTTAAATGTTAAACGTGCAGCAATGGACATAATTTGTAGAAAGATATTGAGTTTTCCAAAAAAACATAAACGGATTACGTATTTAGCTAAATACGGAGTAATAACATAGGTACATGGCTACATTAGACGGACACATAAAAACATATCCGTCGTAGCTCTAAATTGTTGGTAGGTTATTTTATTCCGGATGACTTCATGATTTGGGTCATGCATGACGTGTTTAGCTATAGTAGAGGTTAGCGCTGTTGACGACAAAAACTAAATTAATCAAGACAGTTTTATTATTTCATGACGCATGCATTTTGTTTGCCTTTGATAAAGATTCACAAGCGCCAATATGTCAGTGTATGGATCCGATTTGATCTTGTACAAACCATAAAGACTTGAGACACCTTTAGAGACTTATTTTTATTATTATTAAAGCCTTTTATTTCCATAATGATTAATCATTACTATGAATTTTTAATTAACATTATCAACATTGTGGACCCCTCAGCGGGTGAAGGCCTCCTCCAACTCACTCCATGTTTTCCTGTTTTTTCCTTTTGTCATCCAATCTTTACCAGCTATTTTTCTCTTGGTCTACCTCTTTTCCTTTTGTTTGTTGGTCCTTGCCTTTAGAGACTTAGGAAGACTAAAATGTTAGATGTATAATAATTACTAATAATATATGTAAACAAAGTCACGTTGTCTAGATTTCATATCGGTCGTACTTTACTCTGATCTCAAGAAAAAAATATAATCAAATGCAAATGGTTAACGATATTCAGATTTACTGAAAAACGAGACTCTACTAGAGCATTAGAATAAGGATATTAAAGTATTCAAACACATGTGAAAATGAATTTTGTATGTTACCTTGAGCATACAAACGTGATCTAGTACAAAATAAATTTGAAATCTATTAATAATCAATTGAACCGGATATTTATTTCTTTTTCTTTTGAAATCCATTTTAATTTATGTCAAATTAAAAGAAATGTTAGGGTACATAAAGAATGGCGATTTACTTTATACCTACAATAGGTAAAATATTATTTAAAATAAATCATGCAATTTTCTATTCCTTATTTTAATCATCATATGGCTTGTAACTATGAAATTAAAATTAATTTGCAATATTTATTATAATTAATTATTATCGTTATTAATTATACTGAATACTCAAAAGTAATTATGCTTAATTTTAGTACCTATTGTTTCAAATCCATGTGGACCCATTTTATTTACAATAAGTTTATAATTAACGGATTTATCACATTCAGCTGTCAACTATTTCAATCCATTGTTTGGTTGACAAGTTTGTTAGAAAAATGTGTTTTGACTCTACATTGTTTTCATATCCTGAAGGTTATTTATTACCTTAGCCATAAAATTAAAAAACGAATGCCTACCGTTTAGTATTCGTACCTTTGTAGTATAAGGGTCAAATATTTGTTCTATGTAAGCTTTACAACGTTTGTTAAATGAACCTAAATTAAAAAGGAAAAATTCAACTGACAGTCATTTCACATAGGAATTTATTCGGAGAACCTCGCAGTCACGTGTTGTGCCCCTATAAATCACGAAGTGCAAACACATCCATTCTCGCCCGTGTTCCATTGCATTAAGGACCATTCAGTTCTGTCTTACTCAACTGCATACAGATGCATCATTGTACTGGGAAAATTGTAAGCGTAACGGTTTCCTTCTAACAAAGACCACGTGAGCCATCTGACGTAAGGTTGTCGCGGGTGAATGACCTCGCGAACGATGCGAATTTTCGAATCGGTGAGACCGAACGTGGTAATAATCGATGCTCATTTGTTTTGTTTTTAACATCATCGACAGTGTTTTGTTTATCGCGAGGCACGACAAAGACGCCGAGCCGAGTTTACTGCGTCGAGTTTGACACACTTTTGACGTATTTTATTGTGAAAGGATAAAATGGAGCCTTTATCAAATTACAAACGTCATGGAAGATAAATAAAACGTGTACCTAGTTGGATAAATATACAGAAACTGTAAAGATAATAAATAATGATTCTACAAGTCTTTGTAATAATTGTACTGATTCATTATTTAATCATACTTTATTCTTATTTATTAATATGTGGGCGTTTTTTTATTGAGCTTACTGACCTGTCTGCAAGTCTACAATATTGCTAAACGTTTATGTAGAGACAAGCAAGATTTGCTGATTTAAAATCAAGAAGCTTCTTAGACTGTAAAGCTTAGAAGTCTTT
The DNA here is from genome assembly GCA_963584085.1 of Pyrausta aurata. Lineage (NCBI taxonomy): Eukaryota > Metazoa > Arthropoda > Insecta > Lepidoptera > Crambidae > Pyrausta > Pyrausta aurata. The sequence continues at coordinate 5,172,189 of OY757272.1, read as the reverse complement.
CATTGTGTGAAGGTAGGAACAATTTTTTTCCCCTATATCTATACGTGATAACCGTTATAGGATGTTCAATGTCAATGACAGGGGAACCGTAAATTATCTATTTGACCGGCCAATTTTCATCCCGTTCTGTTATTGACCTACTTGGTGTTATGGCGGATGTTGATCCCTGCTTGGGATTCAAACAGATGATAATATCGACTATTGGCGAATATATTTATCATGCCAATGTTAAAGGCTTCGGCAGACCAAACGCGGGGCAGTTGAAGCGCTGTTTGAATGCGGGCCCGCGCAAGTTGTAATACAAGAAACTCCTTGAAGTATGTCACACCAAATTTGAACGCGGGCCCGCGCTGTAACCGCGCCGCGCCGCGCCGCTCTGCAACTGCCGGACGACAGACCGGCGGCGCGGGAGCGGGGCAGAAGCAGCGCGTGCGCGGCGCGAGCGCGGACCCGCGCTGTTGTATTACTATGGCGGCCATATTAGCCCGACTCACCGGAGGCAGGGCGGTAGCAGCGCGGCGCAGCGGTTGACGAATATTGTATTTTTTTACAACCGCATGATGGAAACGAATGAAAAACTAATCGAATTAGTGCGTACAAATAAATGTTTATATGATTTTAAAGATAAATTTTATAGAAACACAACATACAAGCTGCGATTGTGGGAGAAAATTGCACTGAAACTAAATATGACTAGTAAGTAAAACTGCTTGCCTAACCCGTCATACTGAACGCGGTTTAAGCGCAGGCCCGCGTTGCAACTGCTTTAAAACTGCCGCTGCCTTCAGTGTGCCTACTGCCGCGCTGCAACTGACCCGCACTGCTTCTGACCCGCGTTCGGTCTGCCGAAGCCTTAAGGTAGGTAGAAAACTTTAGTAACTGTTTTTTTACCGCAAATTTTTGAAGAAAAATCGGAGATATACTAGAAAACTTACAAGAAAACTAAGTAGTCATTCAGATCTGAAACCTTCTAAAACAGATTTTTTTACATGATGTTAAAATTTATTCAAGTTAGTTGAAAATGTTTCATGAAAAGTTTCAAAAGGATTTCCATTTTTATGCCTGACTTGCAGTGTAAATACGGGTCAAAATTGCAAGAGCATAATAACATAGGGACATTTTAGTGTCTACCACTAAGTTTGAAAGGACAATGACAACATTTGTAACAATGTGACACCACGCCATATTGTTGAGTTCTTAACAGTACCGCCTTTCAATCAGTTAAGATGACTGTAAGAAAAGTTAAATATCTCCTTTATTAAGCAAGTAATTTATTTAATTTTTTTAGCTAGAATATGTTTTTTTTTTCAAATTCTTAATTTATTCATCTATTTCTGCGACGGAAAACTGGATCTAAGATTAGTTTCTAATATCGATAAATAAAGTAAAGTAAGAACAATCTGACCCGTAGGTACTTCTCATAAAGGAATGAATCGTCTACCTAATAATGTCAAATCCTTAATTAATTACCTGTAAAAACACCTAAAATCCCAAACCATAAATAAATGAGAAAATATCTCGTCGCTGTTACTAGCTGTTGGCGTCCATTTGTGGTAGGTCAGTGTCGATTCACATTCTCCGCCCAAAATCACGCAGTAAGATACCAGAGATAAACTAATGAAACTCATAAATACCTTTCTTTATTTTTCTCGTTCTTTTTTCACACATCTTGTTGTGGCACAGTTTGACAACACAAACAAACACTGGCAGTTAGGAAAATACGGACGAGCAAGGCGCGTGCGTATAGTTCAAATTCCGAACGCGGAGTGGTTTGTTTGAAAATCGAATGCGCAGACTGGCCTGAGCGCGGCAGCCCATCGGGCTTCGCAGCCAGGAAGCGAGACAAAAACTAATGTTGGCATTCACCCTTTTTAATTTGCCCTTTTTATGTTTAAATGTATTTAGGTCAAACCAAAATGGAGTAAATCAAGCGCTTTCTTATCACCTTTTTTCTGCAATGTAAAACATAGACGGATTAATTTATTTCAATGAATAAAGAAGAATTGAATATGACAAAACTAATTTACCAAATTACTTATTTATGTTTTCACATTGAAAAGACATCAACGAACTAGAAAAATATGGCTTCAAAAATTTCCAAAGACTCGCTTTACAAACATCACAAAAAGTTCAGCAAATAACGCAGTAGGACATTTCTACAGAAGGGTGCTTTTTTTCTCAATTCGGTGGTTGATTTGTAATTTGGTGTTTTACGTAATTTATACAACAAAAAATTAAGTTTACCCCATCCTGAATCTAAAAATAACAATTTGCCTAAATTTTGTTGAGTGGTTTATGAAAAAAGTTAAGCACCGAATTGAGAGAGCACCGAATTGAGAAAATGAATTGAAAATTGATGTAACCCTATAAAAATGTACTGTATTAGATAGAATGATCAAAGTAATAAACACCTAAGCGTTTTGTTAAATAACTGCTGGTGTATCGGTAATGGTTTATTTTATGCTTTTGTGCCTTTCTTTATTGATTTTTTGAAATGTAAACACAAAAAATGTAATTACCATGTTAATGTTTGGTAACAAACACTGGTTGACGACACGGCGGTAATTGAAACAAGAAGATACTTTTACACAATTTCCCGAATGCTGCCTAGCTGAGTTGGATTCGTGGCTCTCTTTCTAAAAGTTAAAATTGGACTACTTTTTCCAGGTACACTCATACTCGCCAGCAACTTTAAGAATTTAGTTTTCAACACATACTAGGTACACCATGGGAGCTCGACATGATTTTCGTCTTTTCCATCCATTTCTTTGAGCATAGTGCCAAGGTTGACCAGCGTCTTTGCCACAACGACTATATCATTGGCAAACCGGAGGTGTGTGATGACATACGGATCCGAAACATGGTCTCTTACTATGGGCCTTATAAAGAAGCTCAAAATCACATAACGAGCGATGGAGAGGGCTAATTCTTGGTGTTTCTTTACGAGATTTAATCAGAACAGAGATACATAGAATAACTAAGGTAACGGACATAGCCATGAGAATTAGTAAGGTTCAGTGGCAGTGGGCAGTGCACATATCGCGAAGACCTGATGGCCGTTGGGGCAGAAAAGTTCTAGATTGGAGACCCTTTGACCAAAGACGCAGCGTAGGATGTCCACAGACAAGATAGACAGATGATTTTGAAAAGATCGCAGGATTAATCTTGATGCAGAGAGCTTTTGATTTGTCGCTGTGGAAAGCCGTGGAGTTGGCCTATGTTCAGTAGTGGACGTCCTTTTGATAATGATTATGATGATGTTGATTGATTATTTCTAGATAGAACTAAAGATCAGCATTTACTTCAGTATATTTTCATCGCTCTTATTGCAATTAATACGATAGAAACTACTATTACTACGCCAATTTATTTATTTTGCCTGTCTGAAGTTTTTGAAAGTAGAAGGAATGAGGAAAACCTAGGAGAAGTTATTTCAACCAAGTAAGGGAAAAAGTGAATGTCATGTTATACCAGGATGTTAAGAAAAAGGCAAACAAAAGAAAAGATTGGCAATTGCTCCACCGACAAGAGCGAAGCTCTTAAGTTTAAGAAGAAGAAGTGCTGTGTCTACACTTTTTCAATATGTTTATAAGATTGTGAGAGAAAGAGAGTTAGTTAAGAGTTTACTCAAATTAGCCTAAGTCTTAGAAAAAATAAGACTGTGCCATACACAATCTCCAGCATAATAATTTTATGGAATAAATGAATAGAGCCTATTAACAAAATCCATAATATCATAGTTGAATCACAATTCGGTGTCCGTTTTTCCGCGGAATTGAGATCCACGGAATTGAGAAAACAACACAATACATATAATTACTCAAAAATAATATGAGTAACAGTAATTTCTACTAAATATAACGGCGGCAAGCAGTTGAACACTCAATAATTTTACCACAAATCTCAAAAAATACTTCTGAAACATAATTGAGGTGGCACACCGATTTCAGAAATGACTCTATACCAAAAACACCGAATGATTTCGAACCTCTGAAAATTGCTCCTGAATGCAACAGGTCCCCAGTCTATAGTGCTCGGTCGCTCGGGCGCAACGGTTAGATGGCGGGAATCAATAGTAAGCGTTTCATTTAAGCGTAGATAGTGATCTATGTAAATAAAAGTAAATTTCACCGAATTGAGGCACACGCCTCGGACAAAATTTTAATGTGTCACTGTATAAAAACTAAAGGATTCAGAATCAATATAAACACTGTTATAGCTTCATTATTTATCCCTTGTTACAGGAATGTAGGTAAAATAATGAGTCAGTTATTAATTTAAAAGTTATGAAACAAAAACGAGTAAATTCTGGGAAGCGGACACTCCATTTTAGGCCAAATTCTGCCCGATTTTGAACTTTCAGATTTTTTTTAGGCTAAATGTACAACATGTCGGTCTTTTTAATATGCTCTCCATCAGGCCAAGAGTTGTATAAATACGTGAGATTTTTTTCATGCACGTCATTCAATTTTTAAGGTAGTTTTTTTGCTCCAGTAGCTCAATCGGTCGTGTCCGTAGAAATGCCCAGTAACACGATAAAAAAAGACATTAAATTTACACTATATATTTTTTCTTGAACACGTGATTCTAATAAGTAAATTAACTTAATTAATAAGAAATGAATAACCTATTAACAAAACTTTACCAATAAAATCAATCCGACTATCAAACCAGTAACACAAACTAAGCTAAGTCTACTAGACTCCCCGTCATTTTCCCATCTTTCAGGCAGACTTTTCCCATTTCCACGTAGCAACTCCCCGGACCGGCGGGTATGTCGCTCATCGCATGGTCAAACACGTGTTGTCGTGGGCATTCGGTAGGCCGCTATCTGTCGCACGTGGAGCTGATAATCAGTTGATGGAGACGTCAATTTAATGCTGAGTAATGAGGTTTAGTGTTAGGAATAGTTCAGTTATAGGAATAGCCTAGTAAGTGCAAACCATAATCTGTAAAGTAAGTCGATACAGTCAACGAGTGGGCTCAAAATACTTTTACTTTTGTAGTAGTAACGAAGGAAGTTAAAATAAAACATTATTTCATGTACCTATATTTAAGAAGAATACTAAAATTAACTACTACGTAATGCTACAAAAACTTCATCACGTATTTCATACAATGCTACGATGTGCTACGAATAAGATTGTAATTTTCTTAAGGATTCCTAAATTGAAAAAAAAAACCTTGCTCGTATATCAAGCTGAAATTTTTTTCATCGTCCGAACTATGCTCAAAAAAAATAATACCGTGTCCATTTTTCATAGTTCAAGCGCGAGCACGTTGCATGTGACGTGTCGGCGTGTGCGTCGCGCCGCGCCGTGGGCCGCGGTCGTGAGTCATAACAACGTACCAACGTAATGGCACCCCGGCGATGGCGCATCACTATTGATTGCTGATTGCTGGCCGAATCAGATAGGCCACCATGAAAAAAAAGCGCGTTCGAAAAACAAATGATCGTCGCCACGACAAAAACAAATGAATACTTAATACGAATTTACGCAAAATGTTTCGAATATGTGAGATAAACTGCATTTCAATTGTTTGTACTCGTAGTAAGTACCTAGTACCTAAAAGGTACCTTTGATTAGGTCAATAGGTGCAGAAATCAAGTTTGGTTAGGTACTTCTCTTTCTATTAGTGACTAAATATTGACTGGCCGGAATATTGTCAAATTTTCATTAAAGAATTTAATTTAATTTTACAGGAATAGAATAGATTAGAATCATTAATTTGCATAAAAACGGGGTACGTTGAAGGTTTACAATCAATTTGATGTTCAGCCTATTTAGCCATTGACAAATAGCATGAGCTTCTATAAAAACCTGTATTTAGAGAAACCCGCTCTTTCGTATTCGTTACATACTTACAATTAAAATAAATAATTAACAAAATATAACAACACTTAACATATAATTAAGTTTAGATTAGGTATATTTCAATATTACTGGAATATTGTAAGTTTTATGTCTAAATATCGATATAATTTTGAAAGAAAGAAAGAAAAAACGTTTATTCAGCACCAAAAAAATTTACAAAATTTCTCAAAATTCAAAATTAAAAAAAAAAGTGTTTTTTCAAAATTTTGGACTGTTTATCCCGCCTAATGACTTTTTTCCTTAATGACAATTCAATGACTTTTCCTTTCCTTTTGCGTCCATGAAAATGAATCACACACATACATACTCTACGTAGCACAATGCTTTAGATTTTGACGTTTAAGCATTATCTTTATTTTTTTTACACTTCTTTTCTCACATACATAAACCGAATAACCATTTATTTAAAATCGCATTTTTACTCTGCAAAATTACGACCTTATTACAAGTTAACTTAGTATATTTCTTAGCTCGTGGCATTAAATATTTTAATTTTCAAAAATTCAAAAACAATACGTTGTTAACATGTTCAATTATTTTTGAGTCAACTCATTTTACAAAAATATGTTCGTAGCACGTGTACCTACCATGTGTGCAATCAGTATGCGATGTGTAAATCGCAAATTGTTTATGTTTTTCGGTCATGAATATCACTATTTTTTATCATAAATTAAAATATTTTGGATATATTTTGTATACTCAATGTATTTTACAGTGGTTATTAATTAAATACTTATTTTTATTTATACTTTATTGCACAACCCAAAATTTGTACAAATGGTGGACTTAATGGCATGTGGCCTTCTCTACCACTCAAACCTTTAGGCTAAGCAGAAATGATTGTGGACGATGCGACAAAGAAATGAAATACCTACCTAAGTAAATGGGTTAAATAATAAAAATCTGAATTTTTTGAGTGACGTGGATGTTAAATCTAAATAGGCCACCATCAGAATAAATAAATAAAACATTACACGTGACTTTTTAAAAGCGGAAATAGGTAGCTTAACACCAAATAGCACTTTATTTATGTTTCCTCGTTATGTTGAAGGGCTTTTCCATTGTATTATAATTTTCTTTTGAATATAATTAAGAGGAATGAGCGTAAGTATGTTTTCCGGCAAAATATCATTACTTTAAATAATGCCTTCTTCTTCATCTTGAGGTACCATCTCCTACCGGAGGTCGGCTATCATTAGGGCTATCTTTATCTTGGACACAGCGGCTCGGAACAGGGATCTTTATCTTTATGCTAATGCAGTATTGAAAATTAGTGACTGTCAATTAAATGAATTTCACAGGTGTAAAATCATAAGCTATGTACTATGTATAAGTTAAATGCCCGTTGCCGTCTTTCTGCATGACCTAAAGGTTTGACTGGCAGAGAATGCTTTTAGCACTAAGTCCACCTTTGTACACTAAATTTGTGCAATAAAGTCTTTAAATAAATAAAAAAAATAAGTGTCATGAAGGATAATAAAATTAAATTAATATTTTCAATCACTCTGGAACCCTATCTCTCTGTGCCTGTAAACATCCCCTGGGCAAAGGCCTCACCTTAAGTATTCTGTTTTACTTTTAGGTACTTATAAAGTAAAACGCTATTTTTACAGAATGTTATTAAAAGTCGATCTTATATCAACTTACTGAAGTTTCTCCTTTTCCTGAGTCATGATATTATCGTATTATATCTTACAATATACTAGTAGGTGTCCTTAGACAGTCGATAAAGAAGTCAGCATCTTCCCCTGACAGTTGTGATTGATTCGGTTCCCTCAACTTTATTGGGATCCATCATTGCGGAATTTCCTGGAAATTCCCTTTTAAGTAAGGGACGCCATTCGAATTCTTATTAATCAGTCAGGTATCAAACGAATGCCGAGAGTCGCATAACAATGGAATTTTTATTGTGTCTCGTTTACACATACTTGACGAGTTAAAAAGGTATTCGAGGTCTAAGGAAAACAAAAATAAGGTGATAGAAAATAATGGTGGAGACGGTTTAGTTGAGAAAAATGGATTAAGGGGTGACGTAATTACTTTTTTTGAGGTTAGTGGGGCAGGAAAAGGAATTTTACGGATTCATCTTTTGATTGGCTACCTCATCACTTACATGTTAAGATCCTCCATTGAAGGAACGTAGATATTAATTGCAGATTATTACTGCAAAAACAGGACTTCTAGACGTCAAAATAACCGATCACCGTGTACTAAAACATACATACGAAAACGTTATTTTGTTCCAGAACCGATCGAACCGACTAGACGGCCAATAATCGCCTCCGCTCACTTCCAAACGGGGAAAATAGGGCTCATGAGTTGATTTATTTATTTAATGTTTCATTTTAAATGATTATAGTAGTTCATAATAGGACTTGTTTATCTATGGCGTCAAAGTTTACAAATAAATAATAAAACATACATTCTTTGTAAAGCTTTACTTACTTGTGGTGCGATGTAGTTTTGATAGTTCTGCCCAACTAGACATGACAAAAGACAATGTCCCAGTATATTTTAGGCTTTGTGTAGTACCACATAAAATAAGCATCAAAAATAGTATCTTTAAAATACACCACTAATATGGGCAATATCTAACAACCGAATGTTTGGTTATTTTGATCACAGTCATGACTCACAATGTATAAGCACTGGAGTGTAGTATTACAAATATTTAAATGATTACATAACCAATAGTAGGTGTGAAATAAAAAGAAACGTTTCTACGACAAAATGGATTACATGACATTTGTTATGTAATACTAGAGCTCCGATAAACATGGTAGCACATGGTGTTACACGTGCTTGTACTGGTCCAACGTGCTTGCAGGTGCAGTGTAGTTGTCAAAAGTGGCCAATAATATGTCCAATCGGCGCCTGGGGCCCTATTTTTGAATCACTCGCTTGGATATGGCGAGTGATTTTCGTTCGAAAACGATTTTTTTTTATGACTTTTGACACTACGTCGAACGAAAATCACTCGCCATCTTGAAGCGAATGATTCAAAAATAGGGCTCCTGCTCACAGCGGCCTTGGGGCAGGTCGGTGCGTGGACGCACGTTGACTAGCATGCGGTGACCAATGCGGGGAAGGGTCGCCATGAGTGAAAGTCTGGGGAACTCATGGGACCATCATGGAGTGAGTACTATTTCATGGCAGGCCGGTCGCTTCATAGCATGCAACGTTATGATGACCTAGGTTATAAATCCTTTCTCATTATTTTCAAATTGAAATGAAATTTATTTATTTTCCTTTAGTATAAGCAATGTTACATTGTTGAGTCCTAATTTTGAGCTTTGATTGGAACTCTGGTACCTATATAAAAGTCATAAAAGTCGTTTATTCTTGCATATAGACCCACTGGGGGCACATATTCATGTTCCAACATAAACCCTACCACATCTTCGGCACAATTGTTGGCTAGTGCTGAAAAGAAGCTGCGCAACAAGCAACATAAGTCTTAGAAAAAAGACGTGCTACTAAACATAAATTAATATAGAGCGTTTGATTCCATTATAATTTTCTTGAAAAACGCTACTTTCTTAAATATTTTAATAAGTGGTCGATATCAATACAATACTATTAAAATATGTGGTCATCTTCTTGGCTCGCCCCTTGGCGAAGGCGACGTCACACACTAGCCGACGTTCGAGCGTGACGCTAGTCGATAACAACCGCACGTGTTTTGACATTTGCTCTATTGTAGCACTTCGATGCAACTCACGCACTTTGCTGGTTAAATGCCTACTGTATTTGCATAGCTAATTAAGTTATTTGTAGCAAATCGGCCTTCCGTATACGCATATAATTGTAATTGTAATAAGGCAAGAGTGAATAGGTTGCTACTAAGCAGTATGTACCACACTAGAACTGATCCACACTTGTTATAAGGTGCGATCGTGGTCAAATATCTGCTAAGACTAAACAAATTCATTGTTAATAATATAAATTACAAGTGCAATTTATAGGTATTATTATGTTTGTATAGTCACAAAACACTATAAAAACAAAAATAAACAATAAATTCATTATTTATTCTCAGTGTACATATGCAAGCGTATCTAAGGTTAGACGATATGCATTTTCTTCGAGATTTCAAGATTCTAAATAAATAAGAATAAGACAATCCATTTATTAATATTACAATAAAACCGTTAAATATTTAAGTTTTCCTCGAAAACGGCTAATACTAGATTAAACAAAGAGAAGGTTATAGACGTTACATATACGTTACGAATACTATGGATCGATTGCTAGCATATTGAAGCATTTTAATGTAAATTATGGAAACCGTTATTTCTATTTCTAATCTACTCGATCACGTTGTACAACAAGTTCATGAATCTATGTTGTATGAAGCGTGTCATCGCTAACAGCTGTTAGAGTGGAGACGCTATGGTATTACTTATTAAAAGTTTATACTGCCCGATTGACTGGCGACTTAGCACCTTTAACGTCAAGGTAACCCGGTTAAGTCTTACGTAGATGCTGTACTCACTCATGGTTTTCTTTTGGTTTAAACCAGCGAATAATGATTTGGTCTGGCGCACCAAGAGTTATGTAAAAGATATCAAAGCATAATATTTCAGCAGACTGTTTCAGCTTGTGAAGGTACTTTCATGTGTTTTCATTTTGCGATTGACATTGCTACTTCCTTGCACAATTTGATGATTTAACAATATATTTCTTTTTGTAAATGCGATATCAATTGGTCATATCTTTTAATCACATTTAGTCACAAGATTGATTTTTTTACAGCTGGAAGGAATTATAATTTTCCTATCATGTATGTGAGAGGTTTGTGTAGAGGTCCATTATCATTTAGAGTTATAAAGGTACTGTACGTTATTATCTTGTCAGCTACAATGCAGGGCTAGAGCGGTGCGGTGACTACACGCGTAGTTATGACTACGGACTTGCATCGTCACACACCACGTGACGACACGGCGTGACGATTTCAATGCGTCCGCGCACGTGGCTCGCATCGTTTCAATGGCGGTGCTTAGCCAGTCCTTTCAACACTATTAAGATGGTATATGATATGAGCTGTCTGCGTCGGCATGAGTAGGTATTAGAGCGCTATCCTCAAACCAGGAGCTCTATTTTTGAATCACTCGCTTGGATATGGCGAGTGATTTTCGTTGGAAAACACATAAAAAATTAACGGAAATCACTCAAAATCTAGACGTGAGTACTCACAAAATTGAGCAAAGAGTTTTCAAATCCTTTTTGTGTAGATTACAACTAGTTTTCATTCCAAAATTCGAATTGAATCATTAAATATCACTCGCCATCTTGACGCGAGTGATTCAAAATAAGAAGCCCAGAACAAAAAATGAATGGAAAACCAGACTTTAGAACTAAAAACAAAATTTTGTTATTATACTTTTTCTTATTTTTACTGGTACTGAATAAACCTTTTTTTTCTCTTAATATTGTGAAGCCTTTATAAACAATTATGTAAAACGTAACTTAGGTTCTTAAAAGATGAAATAAGAAACCAAAAATTGCGCACGGGCGGGACTCGAAGTAACTCGAAGTACTCGGGCGGGGTATGTTAGGTTTCCGTATAAACACAGATCCTACTACTATTATAAAGGCGAAAGTTTGTAAGTATGGATGTATGGATGTATGGATGTATGGATGTATGGATGTATGGATGTTTGTTACTCTTTCACGTAAAAACTACTGAATGGATTTGAATGAAACTTTACCACAATATAGCTTATACATCAGAATAACATATAGGCTACAATTTTTGAGGTTTCTAATGTGAGGTCGTAAAAAAACTCATTTTTTGCGCTACTAGACGGGACGAACCTGAAGTCCACGCGAACGAAGTCGCGGGCAAAAGCTAGTTAATAAATAATTACTTATTGGTATTAAGATTGACGTCCAAAACAATTTATTCATTTACATAGATGAAGATTGATGTACTTTAGATTGATGAAACGATGATGAACGACGACGACGACGATGACAATGACGATGAAATGAATCAAAACTTCAAAACCGTTATTGTACGTTGGTGGAAAACATAAATTCATCCTTCTAGCGCATTAAATAAATAATAGTACCGACCCCAACCATTATCGGTACTACGGATAGTACCAATCGTAACGTTAAGATGTATGTGACTTGATAACTCAGAGATAACTCATAACTCAGAGTACAATTTGATACAAAGTTTCGCGTGCGTTCGTTTCGTCACAGCACAACACGTGATACTGCGCAGCGTCGATCATATCAAACCACGTGTATACTACTTCCCTTTTTATACGCGTGACGAGGAAAACGAAACGTAAGGATACCCTAATGCGCATACATCTACAAACCTTGTGGAGAAATTTCCCGAGCGACAAAGAACAATCCATGAATATTATCTTAAGCTGCAGCTGAGTCATTTTTATCAATTTTATAGGCTTGTCGAAGAAAACTACGGAAAGAACTGATGCTCATTATTCTGCAAAATTATAGAAGAACTAGCTTTTGCCCGCGACTTCGTTCGCGTGGACTTCAGGTTCGTCCCGTCTAGTAGCGCAAAAAATGTGTTTTTTTACGACCTCACATTAGAAACCTCAAAAATTGTAGCCTATATGTTATTCTGATGTATAAGCTATATTGTGGTAAAGTTTCATTCAAATCCATTCAGTAGTTTTTACGTGAAAGAGTAACAAACATCCATACATCCATACATCCATACTTACAAACTTTCGCCTTTATAATAGTAATAGGATTATTCCGAACGTAAATGGCGGTGTATAAGATTGTCTCAATAAAGCACTATACTACAGCTTTTGAAGGCCACTTTTACTGTCACTAAATTTTTAGCTTAAAAATGACAAAAGAACACTGATAAGATTCAGTGCTTGTCTACAAAAATAAAGGATTTGTATTTTCCGACCGAGCAAGAGAAAGAAAAAAGTGAAAGTTGAATGGATGTTGGTTAATTATTCATGATCCTTGGCAACCTTAACCTCGTAACGTAGAAATTCTGCTTCAATTAATTTTGTTTTGTATGATTCGGTTCTGACTAATAAATTTTATGGAATTATTTATTAGACAAACAAATATTGATGACTGATCAGAATGTTATGTGCATGAATGCTCTTATTATTTTTTGATAATAACTTATTTTCAAAAAATAATGATATCCTAATATACAGGCTGTCCCAAACATAGTAATTTTACTCATAGTGGTTGTGAGAATTACAAGCTCGTAAGTTTATCAATTTTGCCAGTTCTATCTTAAAATCTGTTAGTTTATGATCATTTGAATTATGTGATAGTGCAAAAATCTGTAATCTGTGTTGATTGACGACATTAGAGAAAGTAAAATATTTTTATTAAGCTTTTATAATCTCTGTTTTCTACAAGATATATAAAAGGGGTAATAACGCTTTTCAGCATTATCTAGTTCACAATTTATAATAATTACTTAACTTTGCGGACACAGTTACTTGTACAAAGTATTTATTGCGTGCTTATAATTGAAAAATGTATATTTTTTAATAAAATAAATGTTACAAAGTCTTTCTTATCAAAACAACAAGAAAAATAAGTCAAATGACCTTAGTGACTTCTCTCTCATACCGTAACAAAATAACAAAGGACGCTTTGATGGCAGATCGATAGTCTTCAGGCGTCGAGGAGGCGCCACTGCCATTACCATTAATATTATATTACACATTCTCATAATAATAGGCATTGTTCGCTAAGGTAAGTGATAAGGTACTAGAAAACAGTGACAGGATGTTAAAAGCGGCAAATCATTTTATTTGTAAGTATCTTCTACATATATCTATTAGATATGAAAAAGCAAAATTTAATCACCAAATTATCTCTCCTTTCATTTTGGTTAGCTTCGTCAAGTGTCACATACATTGACCATGGAAAAGGAGGCACTAACGATTATTATAATTTTTCAATATAAAAAAACAATTAGACACAACTTTTCAGTTATATTGAGTTCATTGAAAAGTCATAAAAAAACATGGTTCAAACCTGTAGGTATATTTATCAGAATATTTTATTTCCTTTTCAAATTCATAATTTGATACTTCATGTTTGTTAGTGAAAGACATACCTAATTATTTAAAGGCATTTACTTAAATACACATTTATCAAATAAGAACTATGTATTTAATTAACTACCTACCTTCTTAGTCATATCACGTTGCACGTGGGAGGTTGCTTGTGAAAAATAAAGTAAGTAGAAACTTTTATAATATTCTTTAATAAGGCGCCTTAACTCGTGATGGGATGTTTATGTGATATATCCCCACGTGTTGTTTAATTGAGAAACCATAAATTAACAGGCGTTGATAAGGTATATTCCTTATCAAGTTGTTAGGTCCGACTAGAGATTATCCTTGACAAATGCAATACCTAATATACCTTAAACCAGTAGATTTTGAGTTATAAATAGACACAGTGTTGACAAATCGAAATCAAGTGAATTCGTTCAATATCATTGATTATAATGTTATCGTTTTTTTGCGCAGATAAAAAATAACACATGTTTTTCAGGCAACAACTCATCGACATACAGTTTTTGCTAGGTGCGAAACTGGTAAAGAGAAAAGCATAGAAAAACTTTTAAGATAAACTTTTTTAAAGAGGAATGAAACATAACATCATTGTAGCTACTCGTTTAATTAAAATATTTTAGTACCAGACAATTTTTTTTTTCTATATAAGTTACGGATACATTTTCTATAATTTAGACTCAGAGAATGATATTATGACGTTTTTAATTTTGGCAGAAAACCTAAGGGTAAAACGTCAAAGTCAGGAAGTTTGACATTTCTTCCATACATTTTGTGTCTAAATTGAAAACGTAAAAATGGCATTCTCTGAGCGGCTTTATAGCTATAAAAATAAACAAATTATATAAATAGTTTTAATTATTTTTCTTTCACCAGTTACAAAGATACATATTTATGAAAACGTGCCGCACCAAGGCTGATGAATTGTAAATGTTAAACTAAATAAATAAACACTTCGCGCGGTCAGACCGACAGCACGGTAGCTCAATTGGAAGAGCAGTTGACCCGGTTAGCCAGAAAGATGCTGGTTCAAATCCCACCCGTGAGCAAATTTTTGGTTTTTTATTCCATCTTTTAAGAATTCAAATATTTGTTTCGAAATTCATATTTCGGATTTCATTTGCTATACTCATAGTTGACCTAAAGCAAATGAGAGAGAAATAATTTTTCTTGTTGATAAGGCAGAGCTATTTAAAGATCCATCAACACAAATATATTCCATGGAATCCGTGTTGTAGTAAAAATTAATATCTGTATCATGGTCTCCCATATTAATTCAATCATCTAAAAGTCTTGTCGATTCAAGTCTTAACAAAAACTTTGGACTGTCATACAAATATGTGAAATTAGAAAGCTAGACTAGAAATTCATGTCGACCTAGAAATTGCCAGTATAAGTATATGCTAAATAAGTCGGCATCTTATCTGATACACGTCATCGCTTGCGAAAACGTGAACTGAAGTAAACTATTGTCCTCTATTTTAAATCAGTTGATATATTGTATAGCTACTGATATAGATACGAATAAGTATATAGATAGTCGACCTTAACTTAAGTTACACTACTTTAGTTTTAACTAAAAAAATCTTAAACTAAAACAAAATTTGTTCATGCTGCGTAAATGGGAAAATCATTTATGTTGTTTTCAACAAACGCTCACAGGCCGCATAACGTGTAAATATAATATCATATCGCATTCACCACAGCCGCCTACTTCGGCACAACGTGACACAAATACATTGATGTATTGATGTTATGCGTCTCGACGCTCGCCACGTGGCGGATAATATTTTGCCAATACGCCTCCACAATGGAGAACCCAGTCTTTTAAATAGATTATTTTTATTAGTAAGCCTCATTAGTAAATTTCTGGTACTTTAAAAAATGTTGTTAATATATTTTGTAAGTGTGTAAAAAATGCTTTTACAATATAACTTTGAAGTAGATGTTCCCTTTACGAGTTGAAGAACTGCTGTAACCACTTTAATGGAGAATTATCGTCTCGCACTCATCACCAAAAAGATGCTAAGATACTATTTACGTTATATAAACTGTTGACGACAGCCACGGCATGAAGAAATTATTTGTTTAATATGATTTTATAAGTTTTGATTTGTAATATTACTCATTTACTTACTAAACTTTAAAAGAAAGAGAAAGATGTATAAGTTAGAATGAACCAGAAAATTGATATGTAAAATCAAATGAGATAGCAATATATGTAAGAACGAAATGTACATAATAGTGTCGTGTGCAAACTTCGTGCTCTATGATTGGAGAAAGTAATAAATAACATTAGTCACCAGTTAAACGAAAAATATTAGTTAAGTATAGAGCCGGGTTTGTATGAAACACGTACATTCGTTCAGTCTTTCCTACGATCTATTGTGAATACCAGTTACTAAGTGAACATAGTAGTGCAAATAAAAGTGTATATGAATCAGTGCAGCGTTTCATTGGGATCGATGTCAGTGCCTAGTCATGTGAATTAAATCTACAGTCCATTTGAACATGAACATTGTTGGTCCTATCGGAGCAGGATCGTAAGTACGCACCAGTGGACTCTGTACTGTGCTGTGAAATTAGTGTTAGTGACTATTAAAAACTTGACTCTTACAAGTGTTAAATTCAAATGGTGAAAACGCGAAGCCAAGCCATGGACGAACGCCCTACACGTGTGTTGCCGGAACCGCCCCGGTCGCCGTCCCCGTCGGAACAGCATACGGCCGCCCTGCCTACCGAACGTGGCGCCGCTATGTTGGGAACGCGCTCAGCATCTGATACGGGACATATCGAGGCCACTGCAACGAGTAGGACGCAGCGCGCCACAGCGCGCTCCACCAGATCCACTGCTAGCGCCGTAGCTCGGTTACGGTTCGAAGCGGAGGAGCGGCTCGCAGCCATCAGACGCAAGGAGCTGGAACTTGAAGCCGAGATGGTAAAAAAGAAGCTCACTGCAGACCTAGCAGAGTTGGAAGACGACAGTGACCAGGAACAGATGCAAGAAATGGAAAAAGTGAACGAGTGGCTGGACAAGTCTGCGCCGAACGTGGATGCGGAACGGGGGGAGCAACTGGAGGCTCCATCGGAACCCTGCAATGAAGATACGCCCGTGACCCGAAGGGCAAGATTTTGGACGCCGGGCCCGGTAAACCCAAGACCACGCGCAGAAAGAAGAAGATCGTCAACCCCGAAGGGACGAGGGATAGAACAGCTGGCGGACACGCTGTCACAGATGATGACATCACGACCACCACCGCGGCAAGTGACAGACCTACCGCTGTTTTCCGGATCACCACTGGAATGGATACACTTCTCTACTGCAATGGAAGAGTCAACAAGGCTGTACAAATTCACTCCATACGAAAACTTGGCACGACTACGCAACGCTTTAAGAGGTGAAGCAAAGGAAGTGGTAACGCCACTACTAAGCAGCGCGACGCACCCAGATCAAGTTATGAAAACGTTACAACAATGCTTCGGACGCCCAGAAATGATAATAGATATGGCATATGAGGAACTTAAGAAGCTGCCGAAAATGGGAAGCACTGCAAGTGAACTGAACTCCTTCGCTATCAAAGTCCAGAACGTGGTGGCCATACTCAACAACGTAGATCCAGCATATCTGTATAATCCGTTGCTTGTACGCGAAATATTGGAGAAGCTGAGCCCACACATCAAGTCAAGGTGGTGTGACTTCGCCGAGGAGCAGCCTAGAAGTTCAATACAAATCATACGGCTCTCCGAGTTTTTAATGCAGCAAGCTGACCGTGCATTGAAACACAGCTATAGTGGCACAAGAAAAGACGTCCCAATCAAGAACACTAAGAACGAACAAAAAAGAAAAGTCTTCACTGTGACAGAGACGAGCGGCAGGCCAGAAAACAATGAGAAGCCCGAAGCCAGCGTCTGCATTGTGTGCAACGGTGAACACAAACTACCTGCGTGCCCGAAGTACAAGGAGCTGTCGGTGTCAGAACGGTGGGAGGCAGTGAAGAACGCCAAACTCTGTTTCCGGTGCATCAGCAGCAGGCACAGAAGAATGAACTGCAAGCAGAAGCTCTGCGGCGTGAAGGGCTGCAAACGCCCTCACCACGCCACCCTACATGCTGAAGTCCCGGCCAAGGAGGAAGTCGAACAGGTGGCTACGAACCAAGCAGAGGTCATAATGACCGCAACAACACCTGGAGGGAGTGACGTGAAGCTGAAGATATGTCCGATCATCATCAGCGGCCAGCGGGGGGCGCAACGAACATACGCGCTTTTCGATGAAGGGGCCACGATATCTCTAATCGACGAAGACCTCGCGAACGAAGTTGGAGCTAGCGGACCCAGTACTTGTCTGAAGCTAAGAGGCATCGACAAAGAAGTCACGAACATGAACAGCAGAACTGTCCGCGTCAAGATAAACGGAAACAACGCCAGCGGACACAGCTCTGTCATCACGCTCCGAACGATGACAGGTCTGGACCTATCGACGCAGTCGGTGCCAAAGGAGGCACTGCAGCTGGAACACTTACGAGGGCTGGATACCTCAAGCCTGGCCTACAAGAACGCCAAACCACGGGTCCTCATAGGGACTGACAATTGGCCATTGATCATCACAAGGGAGCTGCGAGCGGGCAGACCGAATCAGCCGGCAGCCTCCAAGACCTTGCTGGGATGGGTGATCCATGGAAGAGTACCTAGAAGCTGTCAAGATACAGAGAAGATCTTGCACATTAAAGAAAATGAGAAGATGGAAGAGTTGGTCGAACACCACTTCCGCATCGACTCATTAGGAATATCTCTGAAGAATGAATTCACAAAAGAAGATGACCTACGAGCCATGAAGATCTTCGAAGAAACCGCGATCAACAAAGATGGAAGATTCGAAGTGGGTCTACCTTGGAAGAGCGAAGACTTGGAGCTACCGAATAGCTACAACGCCGCCTTAAAGAGGCTAAAGACACTGGAGTCCAGCTTAGAACGACGCCCCGAAGAGAAGAAGCAGTACCATGAACAAGTAGAAAATCTGCTGAAGAAGGGATACGCTGAGCGTTGCAGTGGAGAAGAAGAAGAGAGCCCGGTAGCATGGTACTTACCACACTTCGCAGTAAGGAACCCGAACAAACCAGGCAAGATCAGACTTGTCTTCGACGCAGCCGCCAAGGCAAATGGTGTTTGCCTGAACGACTGTCTGCTGGAAGGGCCGGACCTTCTGCAGTCTCTGCAGACCATACTGTTCCGGTTCCGAGAAGGTGCCTACGCAATAACAGCGGACATAGAAGAGATGTTTCTGCGTATGAAAATAAGAAAGGAAGATCAACCTGCGCAAATGTTCCTTTGGAGGGAACGACCGACTGACAAACCAGTGAAAATGAAGATGACTTCAATGATATTTGGCGCATCAAGCTCTCCGTTCCTAGCACACAGCGTCCGGAACAAGAACGCACTTCAGCACGCGCATACACACCCTGAAGCCGTACTGCCAATCATGGAAGCCCACTACATGGATGATTTCGTGGACAGCTTCAACGACCTGGAGAGCGCCAAACGAACTATCGTGCAAGTCGACGAGGTGCACAAGAAAGCCGACTTCCATCTTCGAGGCTGGAGCAGCAACCACGAGAAGCTACTGGAGGTCACGCCAATGGACAGACGAGCGAAGGCGGGAGTGACACCACTAGGAGGACAGGAGAAGACCTTGGGACTTCTATGGATCCCGGAGACCGACAAGCTGAGCTTCAATACTTCGCTGATTCGTGTCCCAGAAGCCATAAAATCAAGAGAACGAGCACCAACGAAACGAGAGGCGCTGTCCACGGTGATGAGCATCTACGACCCGCTGGGGCTATTGAGCTGCTATACCATTGCAGCCAAGATCAACCTGCAGAAACTGTGGCGCCTCAAGACTGGATGGGACGAACAGATTCCAGAAGACTTGGCCAGAGAATTTGACGGTTGGATCCTGAACCTGGAAAATATTAAGAAGCTGCAGCTACCCCGAAGCTACAACGGGGGGAGAGAGGTGCAACGTCGAGAATTACACATTTTCTGCGACGCGAGCGAAGAAGCCTACGCAACAGCTGCATACTGGAGACTCGAATACGACAACAAAGAGGTGCAAGTAGTACTGGTGGCAGCACGCGCGAAGGTCGCCCCGATCAAGGCACAAACCATTCCCAGACTGGAGCTGCAAGCGGCATTAATCGGAACAAGACTAGCAAAGGCCATCAAACAAGAACACAGACTTCAAATTGATGACACGGTCTACTGGACTGACTCGCAGACAGTCCTTCATTGGCTAAGAAACGGAAGTAGACGATACACACCCTTTGTAGCACACCGGCTTGGCGAGATCAGTGAAGAAACGAAACCAGCAGACTGGCGGTGGGTGCCTACTCATCAAAACATAGCTGACACGGCTACGCGAACAGGCTACGTGCCAACGTCGGAAGAAGACCCATGGTTTGGTAAATCGTCATTTCTAGAGAAGCCAAGACGTAACTGGCCACGCCAAGAAGACTGCGGCGATGACATCACCACAGAACTGCTGCATGTCATCACCGAAGCACAGAAGAAAGAAGATGCAACACTACCTGATATCAGCCGGTTCTCCTCATACGATCGGCTGATTGGAGCTACGGCAAGAATACTGCAATTCATGGATTGTTGTCGCAAAAAAAAGACAGCACTCAGCCATGACCACATCAATAGAGCAACAAATCTTTGGCTGAGACGAGCACAGCGAGATTCGTTTCCAAACGAGATAGATTACACGAAGAAAGGCATCATCGTGCCCCGTTCAAGCCCTCTTCATCGTTTCGACCTGTTGTGGGAAGATGGGCTCCTGAAACTCAACGGACGCGCGAACAAAGCGGCAGTACCTGAGACAGTGAAGCGACCTATACTGCTGGATGGACGCCATCCATTCACAAGACTGCTCATCGGGCGAGAACACCGAAGAGCTAACCATGCGAACACTGAGAGGATAGTCAACGACGTTCGACAGAAGTTCTGGGTGACACGGCTGCGACCTACGGTAAAGAAGGTAGCCGCCAACTGCCAGATGTGTCGACTCAGGAAGACGAAGCCAAGAAGCCCACCAATCGGAGATCTACCGATCGAACGCCTGCAGCCATACCACAGACCATTCAGCTTCTGCGGAGTGGACTACTTCGGCCCCATCACGGTAACCATTGGAAGACGAAGAGAGAAAAGATGGTGCGCTCTGTTCACTTGCTTAACTACAAGAGCAATTCATTTAGAATCAGTCGCCTCCTTAAGTACTGATTCTGCGATCATGGCTCTCAGAAGAATGGCAGCAAGAAGAGGATGGCCCAAGACGCTATACAGCGACAACGGAACGAACTTCAGAGGCGCAGACGTAGAACTGAAGAGAGCATACGTCGAATGGCTACCAGAACTAACAAGACTGGCAATGAACTACGACACCGAGTGGAAGTTCATAGCCCCAGGAGCTCCGAACCAGGGAGGCGCATGGGAAAGGCTGGTGCGCTCGGTCAAGAACGCACTCACCGCAACACTGAAAGAGAAGGCGCCGAGAGAGGAGACCCTGGCTACTCTGCTGACCGAAGCTGAGTATTCAATCAATTCAAGACCTTTGACCCATGTCTCCGTGGACCCAGAAGACCCAGAAGCATTGACGCCAAACCACTTTCTTCTGGGGTCATCGACCGGCCTGCCACACACCGGATCCTGTGAAGAAGCAGACAAGCGGGCTTGGAGAGCAGCGATGGCACTCGCGGACAGCTTCTGGCAGCGTTGGATGCGCGAGTACTTACCCACATTAGTACCACGCCTCGACAGACACGAGCGCCAGGTGGCCGTCAGAACAGGCGACCTGGTCATCATCGCCGACCCACAACTGCCACGAAACATGTGGCCGAGGGGCACTGTCACCAGGACCTATCCAGGGCCTGACGGTGTCACGCGCATCGTAGATGTGCTCACCAAGGGTGGGACCTTTAAAAGACCCACCTCAAAAATCATCGTGTTGTCTTCATCCGCACCTTCCCCGGACCAGAGGGAAGGGACGCGCTGCATCCTCGAGAGGCTGTCTACCGGAGGAGGCTGCGGTACACCTTCGCCGGGGGGAGAATGTTGACGACAGCCACGGCATGAAGAAATTATTTGTTTAATATGATTTTATAAGTTTTGATTTGTAATATTACTCATTTACTTACTAAACTTTAAAAGAAAGAGAAAGATGTATAAGTTAGAATGAACCAGAAAATTGATATGTAAAATCAAATGAGATAGCAATATATGTAAGAACGAAATGTACATAATAGTGTCGTGTGCAAACTTCGTGCTCTATGATTGGAGAAAGTAATAAATAACATTAGTCACCAGTTAAACGAAAAATATTAGTTAAGTATAGAGCCGGGTTTGTATGAAACACGTACATTCGTTCAGTCTTTCCTACGATCTATTGTGAATACCAGTTACTAAGTGAACATAGTAGTGCAAATAAAAGTGTATATGAATCAGTGCAGCGTTTCATTGGGATCGATGTCAGTGCCTAGTCATGTGAATTAAATCTACAGTCCATTTGAACATGAACATAAACAAAGGTAAAAACAAGCTGAAAAATAGACGTGAAAATTTCATGTAGAGTAGAGCATGCAAAACAAATTGATATTTTCAGTATTGACTGAACATGAATACAATATGTGTTTCTATTATCCATGGAACACATGAACAAATAGTCTAGATCAGTCTTTCTCAAAATTAACAATAACGCCCCCATTTTGAGCGCTAAATGTGTATTTTTTTATTGCTTTTATAGTTATTTTTATCGTATTTACCTAAATAATCCTAATACTTAAACACCTTTAGTTAGTCGTGAATACCTTGGACATCAGGAGAGCACGATTAATGAACTAATTTGTTTATGTTAAAGCAAACTTTGGAGGGCCTTACAAAATAGTAAATTGATTCTTAAAGTAATTAGAAAATTTCAAAATATGTATACGACTTTTAGTTGTATGGTGAGAATGTGTAATGAAGATTATTGACAGTTAACTCAACTTATGGTTAAAGGTCGTTACCAGCGGTCAAATATTTACGATGGTATGTGTTTTGAAGAAGAAATAACTCGACCAAATGTCAGAAAGGCTATTTTAATGTCCATTGGTTAAGGTTTTTTCCTTCATAACGCGCACAATCATAATTATTAGCCACTGATAACTACATAGGTATAACTACTTTAATTATTGATCACGCAACTGTGCCTTAGTACATGCCATAAGTTTGAGAACCATCCTCTATGTAGCACAACGTGACAAACACGTAGATGTGCTACCACGTGTCGACAAATATTTTGCTGCTTACATTGTAGTGAGGTGTCGGCGCAGCGAATACGAATGTCAGTCACAACGTGAAGCGTGAGCGACCATGTGCACTTCCGAATCGTGGCCACAACGTGACCTAGGGCTGCCACACGGGCTAGCTGATAATTTCTATCGCAAATACTCAGGTTGGCAAACGTTATTTGTGTTTCACCAACTTACATTGTCGCTACATTGTAGTGTCGATGCCGCTAATTTGATCATCAGGTTACAATATGAAGCGTGCACGCACATGTGCACTTTCGAATCGTGGCTACAACGGTGCCTAGGACTGTCACTAGAATACACTGTTAATAAAATTATCACTTGAATGCAACTTTTTTTTGTTGGTGATTTGTGTTGAAAGTGATAGTTTAAGCTGCGATCTTTAGCACCTATGTCAATTTCTAAGCAGTAAGTATGATAAATTAGAAATGTTGTTCTCAGCAGTTTATACTACGCTTAAAATTCTCGAGGTAATTTTAATATAACATTGATATATTTAATATTTATGAGCAAACAAATAGTTTTTGGCCTGCAACAAAATCTTCTGTCATATTAAAAAAAGTCAAAACAGTACCAATTTATTAATGGCTTTGCCTTATACTAAAAGTAGTTTCGTTCGAACATGATATAGATTTGAAAAAAAAAAGATTGAATTATAAATGATGGTAAGCGTAATAAACTACGTGTTGACAGCCCTACCATTTAACCCACTTGTAAATTTGCTCTCGATTTTTTCAATCGTACACGTTACGACATGAATCACTATTACAATGTACTACGTAAATATGTATAGCAACGTGCCTCATTTTTCCAGGAAATCATTAATATGAAGTAGATAAAACTATTTTTACTGAAGGTCAATTGTATGCGACTAAATAAAGCGGATTAGGAATACCTTTCTCACGGTTTATTAAATCTTCGTTTACAATAATTTATGGGCACCTAGACAAAAACTGTTTTTTTTATTTGGGTTCAATTGTATCATGTAACTTTTATAAATAAGCTTATCTAGTATGGCTGCTACCTAATATAACTTTGATGAAATTAAACAGTTAAAAATATTTTTAATGTCTCCTCATGCAACATGACTTCGACAAAATCATAAACTAATGACATCTCTGAGAAATCATAGATTTAATACACTTAACATGAACAAAGATAATATCCACATACTTCCGCTACAAAGTATAATAGTAATAAACTATAGGTATATACGAGATAATTAATCAATCACTGATAAGTAGTAACCCTGTAACCCTGCGCTGTGGCGTGACTTCACATTCTCATTTTATTTAATTCGACATCGACACATGCCAGTGAATACCCCGCCACACCTTTCCCAGCCTTTTTCAGCAGTGGATGGCAGCAGGCTACCTTAATATATCATTTAAATTGTAAAAAGTCTAATTCACTATTTTAATACATTATTTATATTTATATCATTCATGAAAAAAAAGTTCAAGAAAAAAAAACATTCACAGAGAGACAACACTAAAGAGCTTTCACAAATTAAACAACAATGGAAGGTGATTTTAAATAACTGCTGTGCTTTGTTAGCAGCAGTTTTTTTGCATTTCATAAATCCGTTGCTGGCTAATAATGTTAGCCTGTAAACATCCCACTGCTGGGCAAAGGCTACTCCATAGATACGCAATTTCTTGAATAATTATGAGGTCTAGTAGTGTTATCAAAAGTATGAAGTGCTACGACGTAGCAAATTCGTAGCAACGACTACGGCGTTTGATTTGACTACGGTGATCTTCGCTACGAGAACAATAAATAAAAAAGTTACGCGTAGCGTTATTCAAGGTTTTTCTATTATCAACACGTGTCAGTCATCACATGACGATAATTTATTAATTAAATTGAGTAGTTCTACTGAATATGATTTTACCGATACACTTTTACGCCAATTTAGCAATAAGAAGAACCCATTCCTTCCTTCCAGAGCGACGTCGATTGTGTTTCTGCGAAAATGAAATAGAGATTTTATTCTTGTTTTATACGAAGAGAATCGTATTTTATTATATCTGTAGTTAATCAGAACAACATTAAATTATCACCCGTATTTTAGTTTACATTGATGCCAGGTAAGATATTATTTTAATCATTTTTCCATATTTCGTAGCTGATATTTGTCAGTATGAACGCATAAGTATTGCCACCTTATCTCTTAATAATATTCAGGTGTATGTTCGTACACCAATATGTAGGTAGACTTACAGTAGATAGGGGTACATTCATTACAACACATATAGCAAAAACAAAAACAGAATCATTTGTCACATACACTTTATCTTACAGTGAAAGGCGCATTCCCGTCTCTTTCCCACTTCAATTCTTTCCACCTTCCATCTCTCTCTAGTCTGGCTTAGGTGCATCGTGCTGTAACTAGGTCGGCACGTGCTGTCGACTCGTGCGCACGTGCAGCGGGCCCATGACACCAAAACGCGCTCGAAACTGCGAAGGATAAGTATTGTGAGTTGATGTTATAACGGGTACTTTAAGTACTTAGGTTTGTATGATTGTGTGTAGTACTTATTTAAACATTCGAGCTAGGGCATATTAGGTATACATTCGAGCTAGGTAATGAGGAAGTTTATTTTGATGATATTCTTCCAAATCCTGATTTAATCTGGCTGGGTGAAAGTGATTTGGATAAATTGTCGTCAGCCGTAAGATATACATATAAATATTTGGAATTATATTTAATTATAAATCGGTAAAATCACGAAAACACCGAATTTCGTCTCAGTGTTTTAAGAGCGCCATACATATCAAATATTAGAGGTAAAACTAGATCAGACTACTATATTTTACACAATCAACGAATCCCTTAGCGTAAGTCTGGATACTTTCAGTACAACGTATTTCAACGGCTTTCAACTTTCACAAAAGTATAACGCGTTTAATATGTCATACGAATCTTAACCCCTTAGGAAATCAGAATCTCATCTTACGTACAACTGTTGATATATTTTTTCAAGCATAATTGCTAAATAAAGATCTTGATTTATTGGCTTTCACCCGTAGTATCGACTATCTTTGACCTACAATGATAGCGAAAGTAAATGACAGATAGTGAACACAAAGAAAGATAGGCACTGTGTGTAAGCAGGACATATTTGCGGATCAAGAACATTACTTTTCATACAAAGTAAAAACATTGATATTGAATGCAGACATCATTAAGTACACCTAATACGGTTTTATCTTCATAGCGGTAAGTAATTCCAAAAGATAAATAAATTAGTTGTCACAACAATAGGTAGGCTAGTTTCCAATAAGAACACATCACACATGTTGGTAGATTCTAGTGATTAAACTGATTAATTATGATATGGAGATAACAAAAAAATAATTCATAATTAAAATAAGGAGTATGGTACGTTACCTTATCACTGAGTGTCATTTGTGTATGTCTACACTTCTACACTAATATTATAAAGAGGAAAACTTTGTTTGTTTGTTTGTTTGTTTGTTTGTTTGTTTGATTGTAATGAATAGGCTAATATTATAAAGAGGAAAACTTTGTTTGTTTGTTTGTTTGTTTGTTTGTTTGTTTGATTGTAATGAATAGGCTCATAAACTACTTGACCGATTTTAAAAATTCTTTCACCATTCGAAAGCTACATTATCCACGAGTAATATAGGATATATTTAATTTTGAACAAAAGTAGGGTTCCTCGGATATTAGGGTTTTTCGGACACAAGGTGTAAAAAATCAACCAAAAAAGTTACTTATTTTGCGTACCCTTAAACGGCTGAACCGATTTAGCTGAAAATTGGCAGGGAGGTAGCTTAAAGCCAGGAGAAGGACATAGGATCCGTTTTATCCCGTTCAACGGGGCCGGGGCTGGGGTGGGACGGGGCCGGAGCGAAACAAAGTTCGCTGGGACCGCTAGTGTATAATATAGCCGCCCAACATTTTGTGTCAAAATCAAAACTTCAAAATAGCATTCTCTGGACGGCTTAACTTTAGTATAATAAATAATAATAGTAATAAAAAATACTTTATAAACAAACAACTTTAAAATAAACAAAATAATTACACAGTAAATTACGTAGTATTTTTTTAAACTACCTATTACCTTTTGTGCTGAGCAGCAGGGGGTTCATGTGATTGATTTACCATATAAACTTTGCTGCCCAGAAAAAGCAAATTTAAAGGTTTTAATTTTGACAGAAAACGTAATGGAAAATGTATTGGGAAATTGTCAGTCAGAAAATTTTTCATCCTTTTCGTGAATTTTTGGTAAACTTGATAACTTGAAATTAGCATTCTCTAATCGGCTAAATTATGAAACAACTTGTAAACTAATAACGAGCTGTATAACGTCCGTTCATCACTAGCGGTGACCGCGGCTGCATCTGTGTCAGGGATCCGCAGTCACACGTGACCGACTGTCACGTGATGACAAACAAACACATACATACATTAATTATTACATACATTATTTACATTACATTAAACACATTACATTGTCCACTGATCGGTCACATGATCAAAAAAATTTGTTCCATTTACAAAATTAATTAGTAACATAGTCATTAAGTCATTTCATTTTACTAACACTCTGGATCGCAGTTGTCCGAAATACTTTTTATTTTATTTCATTATTATTTATTTTTTATTACTACACAAATGGTAATTTAATTCACTAATATCAAGAGTTAAAGGGAATGCTGCTGCATTTTGCTGGGTTTTCACAAGTACTCGTATGTAAGTCTATAAATTGGTATTTACTATTCTTTGGTAAGATTTGTTCGCGTAATCTTATTCTTTTAACCGACTTTATAAAAAGAAGGATATTCAAACTTGATATGAAAAAAAGTGTTTTAGCATATAGTTAGGTTAGAGTTGGTTCCTTTAATTAAATAACAGCTCAGATATGATCACATAGTTTAATAAACTTTAACTCCAGTCTTTACTGGTTTCTACGGTCACGTTGTGTACTCGTATCTTCGTGCGTGACACACTGCAATTTGTCCATTCATTGCTCTCCGAGCTAACGTCTATTAACTCGTCCTCCGCCACGGTAACACGTCTCTTCTCTCCGCTAACGCAACGGAAGCATATTTGAAACTTCAAATGTGAAAAATATGAAGAATCCGCTATAATTCTCAGACATTGCTCATTTCTGTGCTTTTTTAAGGTATAAAATTATAGACAATATTTTCAATACTTATAACATAGGGCTTACATATGGCTTACGTATCTAATGCGATTCACGCAGCCCTTTAAAAGGTGCCTGCTACGGTAAGAAGGAAAATTGGTACTAAGGACTTATGTCCTAAGAAATGTTAAAGAAAAAATCTCCAAAAATCAACCTATCGTAAGTTTTCAATCTAGTCTCATTTATCAGGGTCCGCAATCTTTCAGTGCGACCCAATTATATCTACTTCAACTGAAACTGAAATCAGATTACGGCTATAAAAATTGGGCTTGTAACTCAGTCTGCAAACTAAGTTAAAGTGAACGACC
Source organism: Pyrausta aurata (assembly GCA_963584085.1). Lineage (NCBI taxonomy): Eukaryota > Metazoa > Arthropoda > Insecta > Lepidoptera > Crambidae > Pyrausta > Pyrausta aurata. The sequence goes on along the minus strand of OY757272.1, from coordinate 5,143,442 downwards.
GGTCACGTGTCACGAAGTCTAGTAGATTCACCCGGTAGGACTCATGCAATTTGGTAGGTAATCAACCATTTGGTTGACGTTTGAAAGTAATATTTTTTAAATATGCGCCAGATGGCGCGTAAAGAAAGTTACGGAGTAAAGGATTGTCTTCCTTGTGTAACGAATACCAGACAACGATTATGACGAAGGCATTTTCCATAAATGCTAAAATACAAATAAACATCCACGACGGTACAAATGTTCGTGCAAACATTTGCCCCTTGAAGTTTTTTTTTAAATAGTGTCTAGGCAGACATTTGGCCACAATCTCACCTGATGGTAAGTGATGATGTGGCCTAGGATGGATCATGCCTGACTAGCAATAGCCTATTCACTCTTTTCTTGAATTCGCCCAAATTATAATGTCTACCAATTATAATAGTAAAATTTAACTGCGACCGCCGGCATAGTAGTCCGGAACGCTAACCATAACACTACAACAAACGTGTCATCGTTTCAATGTATTTTCTATCTAAAGGCTGTTACAGAGGTTATTAGAATTAAATCTGAACTGACGTTAAACAATGTTTCATCATATACACTGAAGCAGTTTCTGTGATAAATATGTAATTACAAATAGTTTAATGTAGCTTCAGTCTGTTCATGAGAATAAAAAATATAACTCTTTCTTTCATGAAGATAGCAGTTGATGCAGATAAAAGTCTGTTCTTTAAAGATTTTAACATGAGCTTTTTCTTGTCGGACCATGCCAGTTTATACGTTTCGTTTCGTTAGTGTATATAAATATTACAGGAAATGCATGAACGGACATTCCGTTCCCAAAATGACCGTCATTGAGAGATTTTCTGCATATTACAAACCCTATTAAAGACAACACAATATCTTAGCCAATAAACGATCACATTCCAACGTTTGGGGACAGACGGTCACGTTGTGAGACGTAACCAGTAGACTAAACGTTCGTGAGAAATGGCAATTGGCTCATTGTGGTGACGAAGCAGCAGGGCCCCGATTCTCACGCCAGTCGAACTTTTTCCGTGTGGTGATTCAATCGCGCGTTTTACCAAAAAAATCAATTAATATTAAATTAAATACATGTAAAAACAAATACCGCACGAAAGAATCGAAAGGCATGGAAATAGCATAAAGCAAAAACTGTTTTTAATGGTTTAGAATGTTTTTTTAACCCTCACAGTGTCATATTTGTATTCTTAGAAGATGAAATAAGGGGTCATCCATAAAGTACGTCACACGTAAAGGGGGGAGGGGCGGGTCGACAAAGTGTGACATAGTGTGACAAGGGGTGGGAGGGGTACTAAGTTTCGTGACATCACATTTCAAAATCTATTATATCTAGAGGTAGTAATCGCGTAATTTGAAATATTAATTATAAACTAAAATTCACGTCAGGAACATTTGTGGTGTCAAAATCTTTCATATGGCATCATCATTATTATCCAAACAAAGAACTTCTCTGGCACGTCTAGATAATAATGATGATGCCATATGGTTGGATGAAAAAGATGTTGACACCACAAATGTTCCTGACGTGAAAAACCTTAATGAGAACGAAGTGACTGCCATGCCAGTTATAAATAACTAGCTTTTGCCCGCGACTTCGTCCGCGTGGAATAGTGACTTCTTTCTCCCGTTTTTTACACATTTACCACTATATCTTTGCTCCTATTGGTCGTAGCGTGATGTTATATAGCCTAAAGCCTTCCTCGATAACTGGACTATCCAACACAAAAAGAATTATTCAATTCGAACCAGTAGTTTCGGAGATTAGCGCGTTCAAACAAAACAAACAAACAAACAAACTCTTCAGCTTTATAATATTAGTATAGATATAGATTTTAAGGAGTGGGTTCAAAGTCCATGGACTGAAGATGATTGAGTTTTTTTCTTTTTCTTTTTCTATAAATTCAATAGTTTATTGCTTTGTTATTGTTTCAAATATTTGATATGATGTTGATTTCATAAAAAAAGTACTTAATTTAAATGGAAATAAAACTAAATTCGGAACTGCTGTTTTAATTAAATAATTTTTCGATGTGAAATTGCAAAACATGTGACGTCACACTAGGGAGGAGGGGGGTTTTAGAAATGTGACCACCTGTGACAAGGACGGAGGGGGGCTCAAAAAATCATGAAATTCGTGTGACGTGCTTTATGGATGGCCCCTAAGAAACCAATTTCGCACGGGCGGGACTCGAACCAGCATCTTTCTGGCTAACCGGGCCAACTGCTCTTCCAATTGAGCTACCGCGCGAAATTCTTGGTCTCTATGGATACGTCATCGCGTCATCTACCCGTCTGTTTTTGCAACAGCGTTAGCCAGAAAGATGCTGGTTCGAGTCCCGCCTGTGCGCAAGTTTTGGTTTCTTATTTAATCTTTTCAAAACTGTTTTTGTTTGAAAAATTGGAATGGTAAACTTTTTTCGAATGCGAACGGCATGAGAATTGGAGCCCAGGCAAGTAAGGCGAAAACTATCACCGAAAGGTACGCCTCGTGACTCCCTTCATGATAATCATAATACACTGAATACTAAGGTAACATTCACACAAGACTGTAAGGAAGATGTGTGTAAGAGTCGTTCATCCCAACGTACAAATTGAAACTATTAGACATGTATGACTAAAAAATAAACTTACAACCTAAGTACCTATTCAAAAACAATACTGAATGTGTTGCCGCATTGGAAAGAAATGATAATAATCCACTCTCCCACTATTTATTTCTATAAGATCAGGGGCCCTATTTTTTAATCACTCGCGTCAATATTACGAGTGATTTTCGTTCGAAAACGAGTTTTTTTCTATGACCTTTAATTCATCCTCGAACGAAAATCACTCGCCATCTTGAAGCGAGTGATTCAAAAATAGAGCTCCAAATCATTTTAAGTGATAATATTTTAACAGTGGCTTTGTATACATCATAGAAACAGGATACTATCATTATATTTTGGAAAATCGTTTTTTTTTTTGTTTTCTTTAAAATTAAAAATATTATTTAATAAAACAGCATTCTGGCAATTTAAAAGTTATCTACGTCATCGGCTTTGCCTTTCTCAATTCAATGCCCAAACCATCTTTTTAAAGATATTTCCTTAGTCTTCAATTTTCTGAAAAACTAGCGGATAAAAACCTAAAGTGTATTCTACAAAAAATGATTAGTTTATTGTGCTGAATCAGCCCTTTAAATATTATCACTTATAACGAGGTGACCTTATATATATACGTACTTTTTTGTTCGATAATAAAAATAATATTTTAAGTACTTAAGTACGTATGTGTCATGATTCATAAGATTTTAAGCATATTAGGACTCAATTAACTTTACTTAAATAATAGGAAAAGCTTGATTAAGTACTGTCACAAGCGCAGGCTGTAACCAATTCATTTAGCATGCTTGGTAGTCAGCATCACGTGACATGACAGACCGACAGACCTTGACATACAGTGCGACATGGACCTTCTGGCCAACGGTGACAGTCGGAACTAACGTTGTCAAATTCAAAAATGCGGCTGCCAGATCGAGTGTAGCGAAAACTCTCTAATCTGACGAAAGATTTTCCGATTTTTCCTATGTTTTATTTTCGAACGTGTTCTGTCTAAACTATTAATACTATTATTTTTTAATACCGTAGAGCTAAACTTCTTAAATAAAGTTTTAATTTTCAATGGTTTTTATTGTTAATACAATTGTTTTGCGTCTAAAATCTGTGGAACATACATAATATATGCCTCCTAAGGTAGAAAATGACTTCGACGACATTTCCATCCAAGAAATCTTTTCTTTGACTTTGCCGTGGTGGGGTAAGAAAAAAACGTTAAAAAAATAATAAATAAAAGGACCCTAATAAATAATCGACCTCCTGAATCAAGGGAGACTCTTGCTCTGGCTACCTTTTCTTGAATAAGCGCCCCCCTGTCAGTGTCATCCGTTGGCCAGAAGATCCTTGTCGCACTGTACATGCACGCACGTGACTGCGCCGCGATATCAGTAGCACTTCTTACCAAATGCAAAGGTATATTTTTTATGTTAGGTTCTACTTATATTCATTTAATAAACGGGTCATAGGTATAGTACTACTTTATATTACTCTTCATTCAGGTAATAAAAATAATGATAACCAAGTAACCAGTCCAGCAATTTCCTTACCATAGTCCCGGCATAGTCTCCATCTTATCTGCAATAGTTTTTGCACCTAGCGGGTGCTGTCTTTGGCTGTATCTCCTCAATAGTGCAGACAGAGATTGGATCCATATCTCTAGGTAAGCTTTCCAAAAGGACCGGCTTCGGTCGTGATATCCCGCAGGAGAGTTAAATAAAAATAATAATAGTCACCCTAGCCGATTTTAGCTAGAGTCACAAAAAATAACCGACTGCGCGGGACATATTATAGTGCACAAGTGTGTGCGGAAAAAACAGGTGCACTCTCTTTCCTTTCACTCTCGTAGCACGATAGGACAGCAATATGACACGACCGGAGAGAGACCAACCAGGGGACCAACGGCTATACGTGCTTTCCGAGGCACGGGGGGTGGAATCACCGCCAACTTCCAAGCTCCGGGCTACCCTGAGAATTTCTGAAACCCGGGTGAAATAATAAATATTTATTGGTTTGTTCTTTATGTTTTAGAAATTTTATCAATTTACTATAGGAATGGCACAATGTACGGGGTGCTGTAAGTATTCATTACCATTGTTGAGGTATCGATATTCTACTATCGGCTTAATTATGAACAGAACAACTGTTAGACGAATAATCGATTTCACTACAGTGAACAACACTAGGGTTGGTAGGTGGACAGCACTGAGCTATCATATACATAGATATAGTATATTAGTTATAGATTCGCCACCGAGCGACCGGGCGTAAGAGAAAGATATACATTGACGTCAAAATCTGGGGCTGCCATAGTCGCAAAAAAAATTACCCCAAATGTAGTTGAAAACATTGCAACTATTGAAAGTTATTTCATTAGATTCGCATTACGTAATGAGTAAATTTTTGTTGGAAGGGGTGAATGACATTAAATCCCGTGTGAAATCGCGAAAATAAGTGATCCCAGCCGACCACTATTTTTGATAATCTTTATGAAGTTTTGGTAGTTTCGTCAAGCGGCGTTTTCAGTGAATAAGCTGGGGAAAACTCAGCGAATTGATATGAGATTGTGTGATTGCAATAAAAGGATAAGATAGATTAAAACAAGTAATTTCTTTAATGAAAACATATATTTACAAGAATTGTTTGAAAAACAACAGTTTCATTCGCCCTGTCGTAAGTCACCTGATGGTCCATGGACAGATGAGAATTTTTTGACATATTGGATGTATAAGTAATGTTTTCCTGAATTAATATCATGTAATTTAGTATGACGACGCTTTTGGTGCAGTGGTTAGCGCTCACTACTATGACGGCAGTCGCGGGTTCGAATACCGCAAGGGGCAAATGTTTATGTGATGAGCTCGATCATTTTTACCTAAGTCATAGATGTAAGTTTATGTATACCTGCGCCCATAACATATCTCTGCAATCTTTGCCTGAAGACGGGCGTCTTTCCAAACGCCTTTAAGAAGGCTCTGGTGCATCCAATTTTCAAGAGTGGCGATAGAAGCAGTGTCAATAATTATAGGCCTATATCTGTACTCACTTCTCTATCTAAAATTCTTGAAAAAATTCTCAATAAAAGACTTATAAATTACCTAAACAAATTCAACCTTTTATCGGATAATCAATTCGGCTTCAGAAATGGATTATCCACAGAAGACGCCGTCATAAATTTAGTCGACTTTGTAGCCAAAAATATAGACAGCAAATCTAAAGTCATAGGAACCTTTCTTGATCTATCTAAAGCCTTTGACACTGTTTCTATCCCCATTCTTATCCAAAAGTTGGAAGATATTGGCATACGAGGATTATCTTTGAACATCTTCCGAGACTATCTCACTGAACGCAGTCAATGTATTAAAATAAATACATTTACTAGTGATGACAAATATTTGTCCTGCGGCGTACCTCAAGGCAGTGTGTTAGGGCCAACCTTATTCCTTATCTACATAGATAGCTTATGTCGCTTTACACTTCCACATTGTCGTATCATAACATATGCAGATGATACAGTTTTATTAGTTCGGGACAGTACTTGGGAAGGTGCCAGAAGTAGGACGGAGGATTCTTTGCGCGCTATATCATCTTGGCTTAGCAAAAATCTTCTTACTTTAAATATTTTAAAAACTAAATACATGACATTTGCTGCTTCCAAGATATGCCAGCCTTGCAATGACGCATCCTATCCAAAACCCTGAAGCTCGTGTATTTTGCCCTAGTACAGTCGATTCTCACCTACTGCATTCCATCTTGGGGAGGTGCCTGTTCCACTCACTTCTTAAAACTGGAACGAGCACAGCGAGCTGTCTTAAAAGTGATGACAAAAAAGCATTTCCGTTACCCAACCGTGGATCTGTACAAAGACTGCGAAGTACTTACGACCAGGCAGCTCTATGTGCTCCAAATGACACTCCGAAGACATCGCTCGCTCCCGTTGACGGATGGTGTTAAGCATGTAGGCCGACGAATAAGATACAGAGTTTGTGAACATGTTCCTTACAGAACTGCCCTAGCTGGCAGGCAATACTATATTAAAAGTTCTCAAGTCTATAATAAAATAAACAAGGAACTCAACATTTTTAGCTACAACTCAAGAAAGTGTGTTCTAGGGCAAACACAAACGCTCATATGTACATACATTAACATAATTACAAACACACTGCATACGCTGGCACGCTCTCTCAAACACACACACACACACACATCCACACACACACACACACACACACACACACACACACACACACACACACACACACACACACACACACACACACACACACACACACACACACACACACACACACACACACACACACACACACACACACACACACACACAACCGTATCTTCTTATTGTGTCGCCAATACCTTGTACCTAGTTTAAGATACCAGATGTAGCATTTTGTACCAATAAACTTTTATTTATTATTTATTTATTTATGTATTTAAGTATTTATGGGAGACACCCCCGTCATTATCGTTGTCTGGTATTCGAAGCACAAGAGACATTTCCTTAGTTCGAAACCAAGACAATTGGTGTGTTGTCTGGCGCATATTTATTATTATTTAAATATTTAATTTTATTACTTATGTTATGGAATAAGAATTCAACATCTTCAACACACTAAATGTATCTTTAAAATTACTTTCTAGAGGTTGTAATGCCTAAGTATTACCTAACTAGCTTCTTCAATTAGACAGCTTTTGCAAAAAATATATTAATTTTATTTTGCTACCATTGGGAATTAGGTCGCAGGTCGTGAACTGGGCCAGTCGACACGTGGGCTTACCAGTTGCTTGTACAACCCTGAAAAGCGTGGCAAGGTGGCAAATAAAACAATGGACGGCGGTGACCTGAGACCTTCTTGCGCGTTAACACGTGCTGCCTGCGAAGGAACAAATGACGATCAGAATATACGATCTCAAAATAACAACATTGCTTTAGCACGTTCCTTAATGCGTGTCAAATAAACCGCAGTGCCACCACAGGCTGGGCTGCTGTGACTTGGTACCTTTCTGCAGATTTACACACGCTGGCTACTTGAAACAACTGACGATCAGTATAAAGGATTGAAAACCTATACAATATCGAGAAAACCTAATAAAACAACTGATCATCAGAATCAAGTTGTTTTCTTTTCGAGTTTGAATGGCAGCTAAAGAGTCAGTTTTAGTTAGTAACAGGCACGATGCAAGGTTTTTAATTATACGGTTAAGTTTCTCGTGCATTCATCGATATAAAATTAAAAAGTACTTTCAAAGGCTAGATCGGTGCGTCTTCTGGCAAAATGATGCTTAGCGTGCATTTATTTTTAATACTAAAAGTCCGTTTTTAAAATGTTGGCTTACAGGTTAATGCAAAAGACAAGACCCGTGGCACTTATTGCCATTCACACATTATGTAATTACAGTACCTATCGATAGAATTCATTCATTACTATGCGCTACAACTCACAGGCTAAGCAAGCCCATTGTGATCCGCTAACACCACAGGTTGTCACCTCGGAGCCCACGTGAGCCTTAAATAAACATCAGTGGATGAGCTCGCCACAATTGGAGCTGACACGTGCTGGCTGACCCGGTTGCAGTCGCGATCTGACCTATTTGCAGACGGTGCTAAATACGCAACGTGATTATTGAATAATGCTCTAAAATCACGCGGTCACTGTTGGTCGGACGTAAAATAAATAAAAAAACTCCGTTTCTCTAAAAGTTGCAAACTTGCATTGCTTAGATAAGACAAATCATTCTTTGATATAAATACTATATCTATACTAACATCATAAAGCTGAACAGTTTGTTTGTTTGTTTGTTTGAACGCGCTAATCTCAGGAGATAATGGACCGATATTAAAAAAAAACTTTTTGTGTTGTTTAGTTAATTTATCGGAGAATTTTTTATTGTTGTAATGTCATTGGTAAGTAGCTTAAAGTACTCATAAATGACATAGCAACAACTAAAAATTAAAGTATTCAATATTGATATTTCCAGATTAGCTATCGGGTTAGTACTAGTAGAGATAGGTTTGGTACTACATACGAGGCTTTTTATCAGACTCAGATAAATTGATTTAGGCAAGGGACAATCTTTACCCAAATCACAGATGGAACTAACAAGCTTTTAATAAATGTTACAATTACAATCAATGACGTGTGTGTGAGCTATATTTACAAAGTACAAAAGTCCTGAAAGATTGTTTTGTTTCGTGCTGAAGTAATTTCGTATGTTGATCGCCGTACGTAAACGATCACGTCACACTGTTTGGTATAAATAATTATGCTTACAATAAGTTAATGATTGGAATAAATTGAGCCAACGCTAATGAGAATACACGTGGGCACGAACCAAAACAGTTAATTTAGACCCGCTCGTGCTATCTATGTTATTGCTCGCAAGATTTCATTTATTTAGGGCCTGGTACACAATCGAAAATGACAACTTACCAGCGAATAATTAAGTATAAGATCATCTCGTATGAAGTATCCGACAGATATTACTAACCAGAACTTATTTAGGCATTTTGTTTTAAACAGGCACTTAATTGTTAAAAAACCCTTTATCTCCACAAAACAGTCCATAAATAAACGATACGAACTCAAGGAGTTAAATAATCACATATTTTAACGGTAATGATTTTGTATAAGTTATACTCGTATAGGTATGTCATTATTTATAAATGAAGGAGGGAAGGAAGGAATTTTATGTAGTGAATCTTTTAAGGTAAAATTAACGGTATTTTATTTTAATTTAGGACAAAAATCAATTACACAATACTTTTATTCGGTAATGAATACACATGAGCACATTAATAACACGTTTCATCGATCTATTCATAGCGTAATTTTTTAAAAATCATCAATTTATCTGAATCACGTTTTCCAACACATTCTGCCGTGTTTGGTCGGGCAAACAATTTCTGTGGATTTTTCATAAAATCCACGTGATTCTAGCACGCGTGATTATAATAACCGTGAATTTGGGAGATAAGCCTGGGCACTATATACATGATCTCATATTTTATCTTTGTGATAGCATAGCAACGTGATCGAAAATAAAAGGAAATCACTAAATACTCCACGTACCGTTGCCATACACACAAACCATACAAGGATATTTGACCAAAAATATCAGTAACGTTGTTATAAGAATTTAGTTAATGCGTGCTAACTTTAATTCTGAAACCATATTCTAGTTCTTAATAAATAGGTAATTAGCACGGAATAGCAAGAATAGGAATTATTTAAACGATTGTTTCTAATACGAGTAAGTCATCAAGGTCCCAAAAGCTAAAAAAACTCACGTCATTATAATCTAAGTTCTTAATCGAAGAAAGCTCTATGTTCAAAAATAGCTGGGCCCCTATTTTTGAATCATTCGCTTCAAGGTGGCGAGTGATTTTCGTTCGACGTAGTGTCAAAAGTCATAGAAAAAAAATCGTTTTCGAACGAAAATCACTCGCTATATCCAAGTGATTCAAAAATAGGAGTCCTGGAGCCCTATTTTTGATTCATTCGCTTCAAGATGGCGAGTGATTTTCGTTCGACGTAGTGTCAAAAGTCATAGAAAAAAAATCGTTTTCCAATCGTTTTCTGAAAACCAGTTGTAATCTACACAAAAAGGATTTGAAAAAATCATTGCTAAATTTTTTGAATACTTACGTCTATATTTCGCGTGGTTTTCTTTAACTTTTTATTTGTTTTTAAACGAAAATCACCCGCCATATCCAAGCGAGTGTTTCAAAAATAGGTCTCCTGGTCCCAGACAGACCTCAGTCACCCTGTCGGCTTGATAATTGGTATATAATTAACACAAAGGCTTCCACAAACAGACCAGTATCAAAGAAGGCGCAACGTGAGAACTGTTTACATCTGTAACAGGTTAACACGTTTCTCGCCATTTTCGAATATCAACGCTGAAAGCTTCAGGTGAAACGTGTTCTTTGTTCGGTGAATTAATTAAAATATTTGGTTCAAACGTGTAAAATTCAAGCCTCTATTACTTTATGTTACGTATGTTAGAGTAAGTATTTTGATTGAGATTACAAATATCATAGTTGATGTGTGTAGTGTAATAATAGTCATAAGTGAACACATTATCCAATTTGTGCGGCATTTGGTACGATTCCATTCTATAGTACATTAAAAAATATTATTATACATTTATTTCATTATTTCAGACATGATCCATCCTAGGCCACATCATCACTTACCATCAGCCCCCTTACTCTGGACACAAAACCCGATCCAATGAATATAGCCATCCCTGTCACACGCATACATGGCCTGGTATGAGTGACAGGTATGGCTATGACCATTGGATCGGATTTTCTGTCCTAAGTAAGGCCTCAGGTAAGATTGTGGCCAAATGTCTGCCCATTTGCTATTAAAAAAAAACTCACGAAACTATTGGGTACCTACTTATGTAAATAATATGTATGTGTAATATGGATAATTCATTCAACTCATAACACATTCCACTTCCTAGTGATGAAAATACGAATAAGAATTCACCGCAAATACTAATCACCAGTGCAATTTAATAAACATCCGAGATGATTCACAAACATGGCAACATGTTTATTTCGGTGTCGAACGCACACCGGTGCCGAAAGCGCACGTTGCGCCGAAACGTGCGCTTGCGCACCGAGGCTACGATTCACTACTTCAGAACCAAAAGGCCATATGTTTGACCTTTTTATAAAATACATAAAGCTTTCTTGCTCCAGTAGGCGTACTGAGACAAAAACTCGTCACTTCAGAAAGGTGCGATTGTGTATAAAGCCATCGTATTTATTTGACTGTTCATAACGTACGGTATGATCTGTCAAACGGCAAATTCGAATTGTCTAAGGGTGAAGACATAAACTGAAGACTGCAGGTAGATGCTGGATGCGCCAAGCCGAAGACAGGGCGCTATGGCGCTCATTGGAGGAGGCCTATGTCCAGCAGTGGACTAATATAGGCTGATGATGATGATGATGAAGACATAAAGAGGCGGGTAACCGTTACCGACATGTACGTACCGACCAGTGATGGCTATTTCATGCCATTGAAATTCTTTATAGAGATTCTTCCGATTCAAGTCCTGATTTGAATCTTGCTTTAAACAATATTCTAGTAATAGTCTTATTATTTAATTATTTGGATTTTTGTAACGAATTTCTACATTATTACAAGTTTAAAAAAAGATTACTTGGCACATCACTAGTCAGTCGGTACAGGTCGGTACCGGTTACCTGCTTCTTTATGTCTTCACCCTTGGGAGTTCACCATGAGTTCATAGATCGTTAAAGATTGGATCGTCAATTTTAAACGATGAGTGAATGATGTACTTGATTTTGATAGATAATTCGAATTGCGTAAGTTTTTTAGCTCATTGCTAATGTCGAATGATTGCGGTGACTCGACTCATGACAATCGTCAATATTGTGTAAATAAAGTGTGGAAAACAGTGTGTGTTTATTGTTTAAAATGGAAATAAAATTTAGTGTGTCACTCAGGTTTTGCGGTGGGCGATTCAGTGAATCAGGAGGTTGAACGGAGCATTTTGAAATTGGCCCTGTACAAAAAAAAACTGAAAAAGGTTTGGATTCGTTTATTAAGTCAATTGTATTTTATTGACCATGCTGTTTATGAATCAATAATTGAATAGTTACTATGTGTTTTTTTTTCTCGTATAACCTTTATAATAAATGATTCATTATATTTTTTCAGTGTCTGTTGCATCAATTTCTTGAGTATGCTTATTTTTAATGGTATTTAAGTAATTTAAAATTTTCACATACACCCTGTTACGCATGCATGGAGTGATGTACTTGAGCTCTTCAAGTAAAAGTTTAGTGAAACATTCGTTTCTATTATCTTCTACGAATGTTTCACAGGCCTCGCATTGATGCTTAACGTTAATTATATCTGCTGTGCTACTAATTGATATGTTTTTTAATACCAAAAATTCTTGAGTGTCTTCATCATTTTCATATTTCCCTTTGCGACGTTTGAGATCTGTAAAATTAATTCGCATAAAAGGAATCTTAAATTTTTGTGCTTTTTTTGTCATATACACAGAGTTGAAAAATACGAGCCTTATTCAAGGGGATGGTTGTCAATCGAGTTTAGAATAAAGAAAAAAAATATTTTAAAAGAAAATTATAAAAACAGTATTGCCAATAAATGAGCCTATTATTTACTACAGAAAAGTCCACTGTTCATCCGTAATAATTAGTGTCTTTTTTATAATAATTAATATATTTTTTAATTCATAATTCCCTTTACCAAAATTGACAATCGAAACTCGCAGCATCGCAGGGTTAGGTTCCAGGCGAGTTCGTTGAGAGAACAACACTGTGTGCGGGAGATGATTGGGGAAGGCCTAGCTACACCAGTTCCCCCACACAGATAGAGACGGCATGGTGGTTATTTTAGTGGGTAGGCCTCTCCCTCTGGAGAGGAGAGCCCCACATAACCCTCTACCTGGCCATGTGGAGGGTATGCAACTCAATGCATTTTTTCCACCTTAAAAAAAACAAAAAAAAGGTAGCTATGGTTCGCATACGGTTTAATATTTTCAGTTTAGTTTTGTAGGTAAATTGTGTTTACGGCTTGGATTGTACTCTAATTTGCCCTTCGTGCTTTACGGGCTTAGGATGGATGGACAGTTAACATTTCTGTATAAACAGAATAAAAATTAAACGAAAATAAAAATTGGTTACAACAAAAAAAAAGATATTTAAATATATATTTTTCTGTATCACTTTTAACCACCTCCTTGAATTTGGTTCGTACTTGTTTTTAGACCCTGTATAGATACGTAATGATCATTCTTAATAGCTTACCCTTATTTTCATTAGTTCGTTATTTCTTTTCATTGCTTTACAAATAAACACTATCTTTATTTAAATTGAAAATAATAAACTTTAATTATTAAGTTTCTTAAAACTGTTACATCGAACTTGACTTTTTCTATCTAGTACCAACATAGCTTTAAGTTGACTTACGATAGTGTCGAAAAATCACTGGCAATCGATAGTACAAAACTATCGATACTATCGATAGTATCGTTTTTTGTGGTTAATTTTGTAGAAAATTACAATACTAATGAAAGTATCGATAGTATCGAACGTAAAACTATCGATAGTATCGATAGTACTGGCGTTATCAATAGTATCGATACTATTGACAAGCGGCAATACTATCGATAGTACTATCGATATCTATACTAATATTATAAAGCTGAAGAGTTTGTTTGTTTGTTTGTTTGTTTGTTTGTTTGTTTGAACGCGTTAATCTCCGAAACTACTGGTTCGAATTGAATAATTCTTTTTGTGTTGGATAGTCCAGTTATCGAGGAAGGCTTTAGGCTATATAACATCACGCTACGACCAATAGGAGCAAAGATATAGTGGTAAATGTGTAAAAAACGGGAGAAAGAAGTCACTATTCCACGCGGACGAAGTCGCGGGCAAAAGCTAGTCCTGAATATTTTTCGAGGTCAACTATCGATAGTGGAACTATCGATAGTTCCGCAACACCACCTTCAACATAATTGTGTAGTATTATTAGTACTCACAAGGTCCAGTGTTGTGGTCTAGAGGAGCAGTTCGACCCCGCCTCGGTCCAACTAGCACCGAATCTTCAGACGTATCTGACCCTGATGAAAGAGGAGTTGAAGGACCAGCATTTTGAAGCTAAAACAAAATATAATAATAAAGATTCACATGTTAAGCAATCCCTAACACAACATCTGCATAAAGTCAGAAAGTATGATGAACATACAAAAAAAATATCATGAGTGCAACCTTGGGCTACCGCTATCGCGCTAGTAAGGCTGCAATGTCAGTTTATCAAAATCGGTTCAGTAAAATATAACCGATTAGTCATAAGATTCATCAGCATTGACGCCTACATGTATTTTATTTAATTCAAATACTTTATGCACAAACAAAAGGTACATATGGAAAAGGAAAATCATTTCCTACCAGTCAACCATAGGTCTATAACAGAGCATACTTATGATGCAGCTATTACTTAACTTCGGTATTGCATATCACAAGTACAAATGATATTATTATAGTTATATTTTGGGGAGTTACACTTGTGGTTGGTGGTGAACTTCCATTTGCCAGGACAGCAGGTGCTGTAGAGCAAGAATTTGAGGGCTGGAAAGACAATGTTGATAACTCAAAGTACTGCTAGCTAGGACATAGCTATATATATATATAATGTATAACAACACATAGCTATATAACATAATACATATAAAACTAGCGGTCCCAGCAAACTTCGTTTCGCCCCCCCAGCCCCCAGCCCCGCCACGGGGCCGTGGCCGTTTTATGCTATAAACCAACAGAGCCCGAGACCTTTCCAACGAATGCAAAACCGTGGAAATCAGTTGGTGCGTTCTGGAGTTATAGGGTCAGGGAGGAAAACCCGACTTATTTTTATACATATAAAATTGTACTGATATATTGTATATTGTTTTTATACATACATTCTGAGACATTCCACTACTTGTTGATGGTATTGGGTTCACGTGTGGGGCAGCCGGTGCAGATTTAGAAATCGGGAGCTGTTAAAACAAAAAATGAAATTCACATTAATAACTACAAGGCACTACCAGCTAGGATATGGCAACAATACATACCTACCTATGAGTCACCGTTAAAAGGGGTACATGTTGACTTGTATCAATTTTTATTTTATTGTACAGTTGCCAGCACATCGGCCCTTATCCCAACAGCATAAGATACTGCAGTGTTAAGCTTGACTTGCTGTTGTCGGTACATTACAATAAAGACAAAAAAATCTGACCTTTCTGTCACTTTCCCCCTTTTCACAGAGACTGTAGGAATAAGGAGGTATGAAATATTTTTTTTAACTCACATTTAGAGGAATTTGCACCTCTGGATTGTTAGCATAAGACACCGGCCCCAGTAACTGGAGTATTCGGCTCTCAGTTTCTGTGAGCGGTTTCTTGGCTGATCCTCCTCCAGTCCCCCGAATGTGTTGCCGGATTTGAGTGCCCCGCTTCCGTGCCCGGTATTTAATTTCATGCCAATACTGAAAAAATGTGTTTATCTTAATCACTGTTACGTTAGTATGTTGATAGGTTTATTGGTTATTGTGAGTAAAAAACATGTCTTACAGTTTTCCAGGCCTGGGCTTCTTTTGTAGCTCCATCTCTTAAGCTGTTGAGGGTTCGGGCGGTGTTGCGCCAGAATTCATCGACGCGTTGGCCGTCCAAGGTGCCCCCCATCACGCTTCCTCGCGCTATTTCCGCATTTGCCTCCAAAAGGCCTAGTAAGGTGTCCACCTGGGCATGGGATACTATTCTGGCCTTTGGCACTGAAAATGAAATTATATCTTTGATATGATGTTACTATTAGGTTACAGGAATAATACGACTATTATAGTGAAGCTTGAGTTGTTTTTATTTTATATACCTTGTGTGTTGTTAGTTTTTGAGAGAGTGCCTTAATTTAGTACAATATTTTTCACTTACAACAAATTTAAA
This sequence comes from Pyrausta aurata, assembly GCA_963584085.1. NCBI lineage: Eukaryota > Metazoa > Arthropoda > Insecta > Lepidoptera > Crambidae > Pyrausta > Pyrausta aurata. The sequence goes on along the minus strand of OY757272.1, from coordinate 5,127,312 downwards.
AGTTCTTCTGGCGCACTGACACACTATTATTTTACTCTTTGCTGTATTATTTTACTCCTTGCTGAGAAGTGAGAACAGTAATAATATTAATAATAAGCCAGTATTATTTTACTCTTTGCTGAGAACTACTGTACTGACACTACTGACAGGACAGGACAGTTAACACCACAGATGAATAATTAAATGTATCACAAGCCCTTGTCATTCTTCACAGCACAGAATCACAGAATATTTACGCAGTCCACTAACGCTACCTACTGTAGAGTAGCAGATAACTTTGCCCGCCCTCTAGGGACGGGTAGCGAGCGACACTCGTATTTCAGTCGTTCTTTGCGTTTGGTTATTGCAATTGCAGAGTTAACTTTTTAGTTTGAATTAAATGTTTTAATGAATAAAAGTTTGTTTTACAGATAAAATCGTGAAATTTGATAGAAACACTGCACTTTTATTTGAATTCTATTTAATATTTGTTAAAAAAATCAAGTTTTACCGAACAATGGGGAGAAAAACTAACTTTTTATCACGACAGAGGGCGCACAGTCGACTGTACCTTCATTTGACATTACATCTGTCAAATCGTATGGATAATTTGAATCATAATATTTATATTTAACTTTTTCAAGGATCTGAACTATAATGCCTCAGTGTAGCGCTTTAAACTGTAAAAACAGAGAGAGAATTTCCCCTTGAGGCTTACTGTTTAACTGTACAACAAAAAGCTAACATTAGATGATAAATTCTTCTGATAAAAAAGAACTTAATAACAGGTATTGGTATGTTATGGCATTCAACATACATACCTTTCAAAATATAGCTGTATTGCATGTTTGCTTAGGCTTGGAACTGGAGAATCAGCATTTATATCTCTAAATTTCTCTAACGCCGGAACCTTATAAGTTGGGTCTTCTTGAATGTCGCAATCAGCACCAAAGTTAAGGTTTCGATCATACGCCTCCAACTTAGAAGAAATAGGAGATTTAGTCCAAAGAAACGTAAATTATGCAAAGAAAAACAGGATATAACCTCAAATATTTTAAATGCTGACCTCTCTATCAAAACAACCTTTTTCCCAGTAGTTGAAGTATTCCTTCTACGAAGTTCGCTTTTAAGTTGAAAAACAGACATCAACAAATACATTTTACAATGAAAAAATACCGTAAATCGCAAAAAAACGCAACTTGACACTTGACACTAGAAGTAAACAAGGTACAGTCGATGATCGCGCCATCTACAATTAGCTTTGCGTGTTCCTCCCCATTTGCGATAATAAAACACAAATCTATAAATCGTTTTAAGACGACCGGTCACTTTTCAGTCCTCATGAAATGAACCAAATTAGACTATTCGAATTACGTTATACGATAGATCGTCAATTGTATTCATTGTCCATCCATGAACAACTTTAGACAATCGCACTCATAGAGAAAGAAAAAAATCTTCGCTTTAAAAAGAGCGTGCTACTTAGTGAAATTCTATAGGATTTGACAGCGAAACACCTTATGACAGCGAGACCGTTTTCTAAGAAATAATGGATTTAGTGGATACGTCAAGTTTCCGTCGTTGGAATTTTTGAAAAATTATGAATGGATATAATTATAATTTAAGTTTTGTATAACAATTTCAGATGAAATGACTTGTGCTTTCAGCAACTGTGAAGTGCGCCGAGGATACAATCCCGAAAATCATACTTTCCAGCAGTAAATATGAATAATTGAAAAAAAATTTAATTCCAAATTTTATAAAATTTGTGAGTGAAATCGACTCCGATGCCAAATTGTACAGTAAATTTAGGACTTCCTTTGTGATTTGCAGCCATATATCAAAGTTTCCAATAGATTAATTCAGGTATTTTCAGTAAAATAAGAAACCGTTTCTTTACACTAGGGCTTGACTAAATGATGACGTCATCAGTATCGATAAATTTTTTGACTGATTTTTTTAGGTAACCATAATTCTTGCACAGCTTCTTCTCAGCACTGGCCCACCTGAGTCTGGCAACCTCTGTCCCGAAGCTGTGCTGTGGTAAGGACTATGTTAGAACGTGTATAAGTGCTTCTAGCAAGTCTTCATACATAAATAAATAAATATGTAATTTAACAAAAATGAGGTTGTCTTGTTTATCAAATAAAAAGTATTATGTAATTAAAAGTGCATTAATTTAATTATTTTTGTTTCAATTTACATGATTTATCGTAACCTCGTCGATAAAACTTGGACCACCATAAGATACACATCACTATTGAACGCACACATGTAAAGTAACTTTTTGGTGTCGCTGAAAATCCGCGTTTGTCATTCTATACTATACTACTTTCTATGATCGCACTACTTCATATTATCCATTCATAACACAGGTCCTTCTGGCTCTCATGTGATCAATTTAGCTATTACACGCTTCAAGTGTGACACATGGCATTTATTAACTAGTTAAATTGGGGGATCTAGCCTGGAACAATATTAAGAAGTTCTTAATGCCACCTGAGGGGTATCAAAAATGAAGCTAAGACGAACTTTTAAGACAGTTTTCTAACACCACTTCTACTTGTTTGTGGCAAGTCTTTGTATTTATCATATTAGAAAAGCTTGCGAATCATATTTTAGTTTGTTATCTAAAAATTAGGTACTTGTAGTCTAACCTACTAAGCTTTCAAAAAAATGAACTGAAAGTTTTACCGGCCATAACAGTACCTACAGTACTCATAATAGTCATCATAATTATAGTTTTAATGGGTAACTGTGTACCTTTTTTTAACAGCTTCTTTCCTTTTTATAAAATAAATTACTGAATATGTGCCAGACAACACACTAATTGTCTGGTTTCGTGGTATTTTTTCCTTGTGTTACAAAATACCAGACTACGATTATGACTGGGGTGTCTCCCATAAATACCTACTTAGGTACAAACAAATAAATGTTCGTGCTTATCACACAAACATTTGCCCCTTGCGGGATTCGAACCCGCGACGGCCGGCGTAATAGTCAGTAACGTTACTAACACCCACGGTGGTATTATTATTATCTGTGCCCACGGCTAACACCCTTATTCATAAAAATACAAACTGTTTTAACTATTACACTGTTTTGTCTCGTATTTTCTTGGCGCTGTCATCATTTGACAGGAAGTGACAAAACTGTGTAAGAGCTTGGTTTATTTTACTGTTTGAATTATTATGAATAAGGGGGTCAGAGTTTTCGATGGTTTTACACGCTAGCTATGTCATAGCTTTATTAGAGGAAATGTATAATTTAGGCGACTCATAAACATCCAATATGCACGCAAATCTTGAGTCAAAATGAGTCCTCTATTAGCGTATTTTTTTTATTTTAGTCCTTTTACAGTACATTTTTTGCTTGTCTTGAATTTTTTTTGGAATATTTTATTTATTTCTTTCACACAGATATATGTTTATTGAGAAGCAAACATTAACTAGGTCCTCCTCGTTATACAAGTTCACTTAGCACGAGGTCTTGTCTGCACCCGTTATGTCACCGCACGTGCGCGCGTCACGTGCCGTCAGATAACGCCGTGACGTCACCGCTGTTTGGGCGACCTGCCTGCAGCGTAAACAGCACCAAGGCTTTCCCTGTAATAGAGAACTGGGTGCGTATTGCGATGCAGTTTTGACAGTTAAAACGCTCTGCTTTACTGTCAAATTAGTAATTATTATTGCAATTTCGCATTATATTGATTATATTACTATAATACGAGTATCAATATTAATCAGTCAGGCATCAAACGATTCCCGGGAGTCGCATAATAATGGAATATCTATTGTTTTTATTTTTATTTTATTTTATTTTATTAATCATAGCACACAAAACAGATATCAATCATAAAAGCTTAAATACTTAAAATAACATTGTTCAGATCTAGATCGAAATCCAAAAATATGTATGCCTAAAAGCTTTCAAATTAAAAGATAATCTTTAACTAAAGAACGCTACGGGTGTAAACTAAGAAAATAATACATTTTTGTTAGTTACCAAACTTACACATTTACAATCTCGGGTTTGAAATGAAATTTAAATTGAAACAATATAACACAGATTATAAAACCTACGATAAAAAGAAACAGAGGCCCATTTAGAGAGTCAATTTATAAAGTAAATAAATATACTATCGGAAGCCAAAATGAGTGCTTATTTGTCTCCGGAACTGCCGCAATTTGAGATAAAATATGTCTATTTCTCTATTTGTGGCGAGTATTTCGTTGTATTGGCGACACATTCGGACTATGGGGTTGTAGTATGAAGTATTGTTCAGAAAAACTTGAAGAGTAAAAATGTTATAATTACGGTTGCGGGATCTAAATCTAGTATTGAAATTTAGTAAGGAGAGAAGGTTAGGGGAATCTATTTGGTTGTGTAGTATTTTATACAGCAAGATCAGGTCAATCACCTGCCGACGCAGGTACAGGGGGGTCATGTGAAAATAGCTTAGGCGGTCTTCATAGGATGAGAGTTTACGCCCCATGCCACATCTATGGCTAAGAACCCTCAGGAATCGCTTTTGGATCCCCTCTACACGATCAGTGTGGACTTTGTAAAAGGGAGACCAGATTGCAGCGTTATATTCGAGAACACTACGGATAAGCGAGTAGTATAAGTGAATAAAGCTCTTACTTTTCCGAAACAGTTTGGTATTTCTAGCGATGAAACCCAATAGGCGATTGCTACGCTCAATTATGTAATTGTAGTGTTCTTTGAAGGTCAGCTTTTCATCAAAAATGATGCCTAAATCCTTTGCAACGCTGCTACGGGTGAGCACTTCACCTCGAAGGGTATTGTGTATTGTGTCTCTATCTGTGTAGTTAATATTCATACTATTGTAGTATTATTAAAATATTATTATATTGATAATATTCGTTTACACTGAGTGGGAATTGAACTGCCTCGGAATGAATGAATTAAGTTGGATCGCAATACGCCCCCTAATGTAACATTAAAATAACCGAAAATATTGTCCAAAATTAAGGTTGAAACCTTTGCCCAATTTTTACTTTAGTCCTAATATGTTAACATAGTGTGAACAATTTGGTCACCCCAACAGCATCATTTCAAATCATTCGTTCTACTAAAACTGACCTGCTTCTTAAAGTCCAAATTATCCTAATTAACATAAAAAGTATAGTAACCCCACCAGCATATCAAGAAAGCATCGACCTCGTCACGTGCGCCGGCCGCATGCGCACTGCGCCCACCACGTGTCCAGCTGCTTCCACCTGGATCCTATTAATAGCCAGGAATGGCATGGAACGTTCCAGAAGTTGCTAAGAATGGAATGGAAGTTGGCGACTCAAAGTTAGAAAAAGTTGTTTTAAGTTGAGATGGTAGGGGTTTTTGACCTTTAGTTAATTGGGTTATGATGAGAAAAGTTTGGCATGATCATGGTAATCTATAAATACAGAAACGTGCTAAGACTAAGGCCCGGTTGCGTGATCGATAGTTAACTCAAGTAACGGTTTAATGTGTCGTTACCAGCGAGTAAATATTTATGATTTCCCCGTGCCTCGGAAAGCACGTAAAGCACCTGTGTTTGCGCACACACTTGTGCACTTTAATATGCCCCGCGTAGTCGGTTAGTCGTTGTGACTGGCCAGGGCCACCGTAGTCAAAATCGGCTGGGGACTACTTTTATTTACGATTCCATCTACGCACCACATCACGCACAGAATTCAAAATATTATTTTTCTCTAAATAGAAGACAAATGCGTAATTGTAAGCTTTTTTATGACGGTTGATTTTTCATATTAATTAAGAGATGATTCAATTAAACAGTTGCTTTTGATCACACCTCTAATTAAAGTTATAATAAGTCATACTTATTATATCATTAAGTAATAAGTCATACATATTATTATATTAAGGTACTCTAGTGATAGAAAGATTTTGGAAGTTGGTATACCCAAGGTTAATCACAAAATAATCCACGTTCACCTACACCCTTTGTGCGGCTTAACTTCTCTCATCACCAGATTAAGTTATACAACGCCATTAGTTTTAGCTAAATGCTAGACCACGCGAGCCACCACGTTGGTCCCGACGTGGTCGACAGTCACATGAAGCCCCTACTCTGAAACTTGTTTTGGTTGGTTATGTAGAACTAGCGGTTCTAGTAAACTTCCTTTCGCCTAGCCCCGTTCTACCCCGGCCCCGTTATATGGTTATTATCCAATTCGTAAGGCCAAAAAAAATTCAACAAAGTAAAAATCATAAAAATCGGTCCACCTGTCCTCGAGTTGCAAGTAGTGTTGTAAATAACACGACTTTATTTTATGTATTAGAAGATTGAACATACGGAGAACGTGGGGGAGGGTCCCACGGTTTTCCACAGTGACTAATTGCAAGTGGTTTGCATCCAGCCCATCTTGTTGGTGGAATTCTGATGTTACGCCTTTGGGCTCCTAATCTGGAACTTTTCTGCCGCCTAGTGGGCGTCCTTTGGCTGCTAATGATAATGATGACGATGATGTGGATTTGAAGACTATGTGCTAACGATTTTAGCGGTTTCTGTTACTCAACACAAAACACTTCGGATGAGGTGGGCAATCACTGGGCTATCTATGTCAAACCGAGCTTTCTTTGAAGACTTTGCCTACGCTCTAAATACTAGAGATTATAATCGAATCCCTTATAATAGGTAAGTATCTGAGATGAGTCAGAAAGGTTGACAATAAATAAATAAACTAATGCTCCAGACAACACACCCATTGTCTGGTTTCGTTATTATGACGGTGAATCCGACGTCTCCCTATATACAGGGTGTTATTTCAAGGGGGTGCCAAATTTTTGGACGTGAATGAGACCGTCAATATGAACAACTTTTACTATGGGGTCATGGTCAAAATCTTAAATAAAATTTTAGGTTCCCCATACAAAATCAGTCACCTACATTGACAATAATGTATGGAGAGGCAGAAAATAAAATAAATAATTGAACGATGGTCCCATAGTAAAAGTTGTTCATATTGATGGTCCCTTTCACCTCCAAAAATTTAGCACCCCCTTGCAATAACACCCTGTATATTTCTATATTTAAATAAATATTACATCCGTGACTTTTAGTGATTATCACACAAACATTTGCCCCTTATGGGATTCGAGACCGCGACCGCCAGCGTAGCAGCCAGAGCGCTAACCACCACACCAAACGTATCGTCAAATGTTATAATATTAATAATTTACAAGATCCTTTGTTGACTACAGAAGCCCAAAAAGGGTGCTACTGAAACAAAGTTTGGTGTTCTGAAACGTGAACATAACGCGCCGTAGCGGTCGCGTGCGGGTGTGACATCTATATTCACGTGAACCGACACTCGGCGATTTAAATTTCAAATTCAAATTCAAATCCAAATTCAAAATCTTTATTACAATTTAGGTCATGAATGACACTTATGAATTTAAACTTCAGCTGATGAAGCTGTGGCGTAGGTAGCGCGAAATTGTATTATTATTTTTGAATATCTTCTTTTTTATTGACTAAAGGCGTACTTACTTTTTTCACTCCAGCCAAAAAAATCTAAGCGATGATCAGGCGGACTGGAGGGAGCGAGTTCACCCAGAAGGAGCCTATTTACTTTGTCATGAAATTTAAGTGTACCTACAGACTATTATGACTTCAAATGACCTAAACATAAGAGATGTACGACTAGAACAAAGTGACCAATGTAGAAGATACACATATCATATATTTTTTATTCTTCTTTGTCTAAGAAGTTTTTTTTACACATTCCGATTTCTTTGGTGGGGAAGTTTTTTTTTGCGATATAATACTTTACTTTTTCGGTACAACAGTGAAACTCGTAATCTAATTACCACAGAAATAAAAGTTCGATTGACGTGAGAATCCGGGCTCAGCTGCTACATAAAAATTGCAGGGAAAATTCCACTGATAAGTCGAACGCGAGAGGTTGTTGGCCACACAAGGACCTTCAGAAATAAACATTGGGTATTGCAATATTTATCATAAAAACTTAAGTGAGTAGATAAACTTACATCGGATACACGTGTATTTGCTACTTCATTAGTGTTAAGTGTTATTATCTATGGCTTGGGCTAGACAGCGGAAGAGGAAGGACCTTCGGGCGACCTCTGCACGTTGCACTTAACGTGAGCCCTTAATGAAAAACAATACTCATTATTAAGGATTGTTTTTGAACAAATATTCAGGGACAGCTATAACGAGCCTTAAGAGCTATAATACAGGCATGTGGAACTACATATTTTCTTCTTCTGGCTACTAACAGGGTACATGGCGGTCACCAAGTCAAGTCTTCAGTTGGATCTTTCAAACTATCATGGTTGTTGTACCCACACATAGTACCTACTACAGGAGATGAGAAATACGCACTTTTCACAAATTAAGTAATACTTTATTTTATGAATGACTAGCGGTCCCAGCGAACTTCCTTCCGCCTTGGCACCGTCCCGCCCCGGTCCTGTTTTATAGATATTATCCTATTTTTGGCCAAGAAAAATAAACGATACATGCACGATTTTAGCCAGGTAAGCCAGAATATTTATTTTTTATACTTAATTATTTTATTTTGTTTTATTCGTGAAGTACAATATTAACCTGAAAGTATTATATTATCTGTGCCTGAAATTACATGATTACATGTGCAGTCCAACGTACCATAATGTATGAAGATTTACGTACGGTATTCTTGAGAGACACGTGACCGCACGCACCGTACGCGGGTGGCCTTGCCGAAAAGCGCACAAACTACAATCAATAATACGCACTCTATTATTGTTTGGTTAATATTATGTAACGCTAGGCCTATTTTACTCTAACAGTCACAATTTTAAACAAACGACAGTTCTGCGTGATTAGATTTAGGCAAGTAAATATAACTTTGATCAGAATGACAATCAGAAAGGGAAACAAGTTCAAAGTGACGTCTGTTTTTTTAATTAATAATAAATATTGAATCAATGTCAGCTGGTAAGTATTACACATAGGACAAAGTTTCAGTTCAGTCATTATTTAATACTTACAGTAACATTTCACTGGAATCAGTGTTGTTATAATCAAACGAAATCATAATTTGAAAATAGCACATAAAAAGTACAATTTTGGCGGGATTCGAACCAGCGATTGCTGATTTTTCATCTGCGCCCAAGCCCTCTGAAAAATACGCGTTACAATTCCTATACCAAAATTTCAATTTTACGCCATCTGCCAGTGAATAGTTAAACTACATACATGCGTGCTGCACTTTAGCGTCATCTAGTGAGGAGTAGACAAGTTAATAAAACGGCCTTGGCTCTCTGCTAATTAAGCCAAGGATTTTAATCTGTGATGGATTTGTATGTTTTAAAAAGTAAAACTTCAAAATGACATTTGACATTGACAAATTACCAACGCCACTTTCTGTCAGTCAAGTCAACACAAAACTTCTGCCGTTGTTTGTGCGTTCTCTCTATTTTTACAAGATTACATTTTAGAAATAATCACTGAAAGTGCGCTAATATAGGTAAAATAAACATAACTTATCTTATTAGTAAGTTAATCCTACAATGTGCATCATATAAATCGGGTGTTTAACTTGAAAACAATCTTTAACCTCACAGGCAAAAGTAGGTGTGGCTTACATTGGTATTTTGAACTAATTACAGGTCCAGAGCAGCTCTGTAGCCTGTTTAAAATAATCCAAAATGCCTGTATTGGAATCCTGCTGGTCGCCATGTATCTGGTCTTCCGATGTGAAGTCTGGGAGCAGGGCAGTGGCTGTATACACGGCTGCTATGAGTGTGATTCTTATTACGTTCATAGCTTATCAAATGGACGGCGGCGACTCGACACAGTTGTGGAATCCTTTATTTGAAGCTGATGTTCGATCATGTAAGTTCACCGTCCATACATTGTGTTTAATTAAGCTATTTGGCATTTCAATTAACAACCTACGGGTGCTAACAAGTAATTGATGAATCCTATGTATTTCTGTTTCAGCACTGTTTATATTCGGAATTATCTTCATCATCATTCTTACCTTCCTAATATTCTCTTCTGTTCTAATGGTAAGTTTATTGTATTTCTATCTCATGTTATCCAAGAGTGTTTATTCTCATTGTAGATAAAGACATTAGCTACCTATCTATTTTGTATGTTAAGTCTTTTTCCAGAGTAAGGTATTTATTTACCCATAATATTTTTTAAATCCTCATTGTGACATAGTCACATTAATCACTCAGATATTGATAGGCCGCTGGCGGTTGGTCGTATTTACAAAAAAATGTTGACAATCAACTGTGCGGATGTAACACTAAAGTAAATTATGTTAATGCCAATTATTTGATATGAGTAGCCATCTTTTTTCTTGAAATGTCTTAAAATATTTTACTTGATACATTCCAGGTGATTGGTATAAACATTTGGATGAGAGGCCTCATGCTGCCTTGGCTGATCACCGTGGGTTTCATCATCATCTTCCAACTTATATTTGGTTTGTGGCTTATCGGTGGATATTACATTTATGTGAGTATTTTGTACTTTTTGACCCATCTTTTTAAGAATATTAATAAATTCATTCAACCCAATCCATATGAATTATGTGATGTTTTTTTTTTTGTGGTATCTACTTTTAATGGGGTTTCACAATTCTAGCTGCTTATAGACCTCTTACCAGGCAATTAAACTGCTCTATTTGTAAGCTATAAGACCTGATGATATGCATTTAAATATTGAAAAAGCACAATGTGCAAAGCTTAGGTAATAAGCCGTTTTTTGGTTTATTTTAAACTTAATTCATGTTCTACTTGCCTACTGAGTGAAAATGTTTAAGAAAAACTTTTACTTCTAGCACTTAACCACAGAAGATATTAATAGTGAATTCTTGTTACAGTTGGATGCCACATTTGCTGCATTTCTTGACTTCATTTGGATGGCATATAATGTAAGTAAAAAGTCAATTTATTATTACTGAATGCAATTTGGATTAGAAGCTCTTAGGTTTTTATATCAACTAACCATCCACCCCTTCTCTAGTCTCCAATTTAAATTAAATATTTGTTAACTATGAATTATATTTCGTTCTTTCAGATTTACTGTTGGTTGTGTGTGTTCTCACAGTATCAAATTATATTGGAGATGCAGTCACCGAATATTGAAATGTTAGTGGAGTATTAAAATTATCAACATGAGGTAAAATACTGCCTATTTACAATATTGCTTACAAATTCAGACTAATGAAGATGTAGTATCAAAATGAATTCACCAAGGAACTTGTTTGTATGTAATATACATTTCATATTTGTAGTGCCTTACTGTATTTTAGTTAAGTAATAATTTTAAAAAGTGCCTAATGGTAGTTAGTTTTTACTGTAGTTAGATATATTTATGTAGATAGATTGATGACATGAAACTTGCTGTGTACATACATTATGCCACAATGATTTAAACAGATGAATGTATGACAGAAATTCGAATGACTATGATATAAATGATTTACTTACTTGTAGATTTTCTATTGATTTTCTTTAAGAAAGATAACTCCGTCCAATATTAAGCTTTACTATGAGTATGACTTTTGAATCTCATCTCTATATTTTATAAATTAATGTGCATTTATTTTACTGAATGTTTATTTTGACTGAGTGTATTATTTCAATGATTTGTGTTCAAAACTCAGACCAATAAACTAATAATACAGTAGTAGATTTGTTTGATTTAATTAAAACAAACATATATTTAAAAATTCTTAGTCATTTAATCGGAGAAATAAAAATCTTTGTAGTTTTGTTCAATAATGTCAACTAATAATAAAAATACATGGAATGATGTTTGAAGTTCAAAGAAACACTGGAAAAACATAACAGATAATTGCATCAAAAGCCTATTCCCAATTTAATAATGATAATTACAATTTTAATGATAGTACCTTATTTTAAGATTAACGAAGCCTATAAAAATCGAAATGAACAACATTTTCCCACTCGTATTGCACAGATAATGTAGCATAAATATTACCAATATAATTATTTATTGAATTAATTCCTAATTGATTTATAAAAATTACATACATTAAAAGAAAATAAAAACATACTTTATATTGCATTTGGCTTGAAATAATACATAAGAAAATCAGTTGCGATTGAGTATTCTCTTGTAGACTGTCATGTTGAAATGGAACAGCGTTAAAAGTTCATTCATAAAATTAATTAAATGCTATAGATTCACTATTAAGTTGGATTCGGACATTTACATATATCATCAAAATCAGATATTCATCAGTTTTACGGTAAAATAATTGGCAAAAACCTAAGTCTTTGAGCGAAATGTTTATAAATTAATTATAAACCTAACGTATGTATTATTTACATGAAATCTTATTTCGACGGAAATAATATAGATACAATACTTAGAATTACAATTTACACATCGGGAAGTATCGCTATCCTAAGTACAGTCGTGTATACTAGCTATGTTACAATAATTTACACAAGCCTAACATTAATATGATATGCAATAAGCTATTATAGCCCACTGGTGTTATTACAGATTAGTCACTTTTATGGCCTTGTTTTTAATACTTATTTGTTTAATCTATGTCTTGAATGTTCGACAGCTAGTCAGAAAATGAGAAATCAAGTCTGTTTGATTAAAATTTCTTTTTAGCACCTGTAAGTCCCTGTCAGAAACTACAGCTTCATCTTTGTAAATTAAATTATTAGAGTGGTTCTGCTCTGAGAATGTAATAGAAAGTATTTTAAGCGGAGTTTCTTTATAAATGTTAACGTTCATACGACAGGGACTTTTAAAAATAAAACATTTTCAGTTGTTGAAACCATGAAAAGGGTTTTTGGCTTTAAAGATTGAAATGTCATGTCAAAGCTAGTGTGTGAATTCAGTGGCTTTGAGAACACCTAAAACAATAAAAAATGTATGTATGTCTGTATCATTAAGCTAAATGCAAATGCATCTGCCGAGAGCCGTAAGCACCACGATTTTGGCACATTATTACTTAGAGAGTATATTTTAAACATTCGCTTTGAAAAAAGTGATAGTCCTGCCATCAAAACGATTTCTTTTGAGTATTTAACTTCGTACTAAGTCTTTTTGTCCGTATACAATTTCGTGAACGTGTCGCCAGGAAAAATTAATGCCATTTACTATTTACATTCCAAAAAATCTTTTCTGTAAAAATAACACATTGAACAATTTATCGTAACATTAACAAAAATACGAAACTTAACAACAAAATGTACCAATTGGACAGAAACAGTACACTCTAATAGGAGCGTGCCAATTTGTTTCTAAGAAAAATCGGACTATCGAGAATATGGCTATGATCCTGTTGAATACCAGTTAGTGTTGGGTGGTGCGGATTTATCTACGGGCTGGTGGGGATGCGTCGCGTGTGCTGAGTGGGCTTGGGGATGGTACAAGTGAAACGACGACGGCGGATGGAAAAACTGCGATTGGTCTAAGGGAGAAGCGTATTCCAGCGCCCCCGGCACCGCGGAGTACGCCTGGGGTTTCAAAGGCAGCGGCGCCTCGCCTAAGTACGAGTGTCTCAACGCCTCCGAATAAGCACTATTATCGTACGACAAGGCATATTGCTGCTTATCTCTAGGCGACACGGAACCTGGTGGCGTCATCGCTGAATGGTAGTCAGCGTAGCCGCCGTAAGCTATAGACCCTAAGTCTGTTCCTTTATGACCTAACTGCTCCCCGTAGCTGGAGCCCTCGCTGCCCGGCGGCGTCGGCAAAGGCCCGCTTTGACCATCACTGGAGTAGTAACCCCCCGTTCGACCATCCCCGAGGAAGTTGCTTCTGATGACGCTTTCCCTGTTCGCGTAAAGCTGTCTCAATAGTGCCGACGCCGGCGTCGACGTATGGTTACCTTGGATTTGTCTGTTCAGATGGTTCAAGTGATGGTTCTGGGTTCCGATCCATTGGATCGTAGATTTCTGCTGCTGCTGTTTTAGTAACGCGTCTGTGGAGAAGTCGGTCGGTCGATGAGATATCTCTTTCCCGTCCAACGACGGCAGATGCTTCGACATCGCATTTTCTAGATCTCTCACTGATGTGGCGTCGGTCGTCCCTTCCGGTATTGCTAGATTATTTTTGGTCATGTCTCGTTCGGCCGGTGATATAGCCGCGCCTGGATTGGAAGACGATTTTCGTCTCTCTTCGTCTCTGTCTTCGTCCTCTTCAGTCGTGTGTTTTCGTTTCTTCAGTCTTCTGGCGGGCATCGGCGAAGTTCTTTCCGTGCTGTTGTGTAGAGGTAATGGTTGTGTGTCGTTCAGTCTGGTTAAGTGCGTGACGTCTGAAGTGGGGACAGGCGCGGATGAAGCAGTCTCAGAATTTGTTGGGGGTTCGGTTCTCTCCTGCTGATGTCTAGGCGGTGGAGGCGGTCCACCGGAGTTGTCAGTGTCAGGAGGCCCGTTTTCTGGATCCCCTGTGGTCTCTTCTCTTTTAACTCCTTGCACGCTCTCTTCCAACTGGCAGCAGTCCATCACAGTATTTGGATATTCCCGGCCACTGCAAAGAAACAAATGATATATGACGTGATGTCATTGCGTTGCAGCAAATTTATGATAAATAAAATCAATCAGGTGCTAACTGCACTGACAAGGTGTGGCATACAAATTCATCTTCGGTCTTTTTTTAGCTCTGATATAACACATGTGGCATCACAACACGATTGTCTTAAGGTTTATGTACCTTGGCAGTTCCTTATGTTTATTCTGCACATGTCTGATACTAATGTTTGAGACTTCTTAAATGTTTTGATTTGTAATATTAGCATAACAGTTTGTTCAAGAGGATTTCATCCTTTTCCAGATTATGCCGGTTTACCTACTTAATTGGCAATGAATTACATGGATGATATTGTAGTCTTGACTTCTGATAGCAAATAACATTTTATTTCTTTGTCGCATCGCCCACAATCATTCCTGTTTCAAAGATATTACTGATAGAGAATGCTATATATATGGCGTTAAGTCCACCTTTAGAATGAAGTTTGGTTGTCCAATAAAGTGTAAATAAATGAACGGGTCCAGAAGCCAAAAGTCTAAATTACCTGATGACATAGTTGACGCAGATGATGTTCTGCTCTTCAGCGTTCTTGGAGGAGCAGACGACGGTGGCGCAAGTCTGCATCCAGGTGTAACCTCCCAGTTTGTTCATTATCCTGTAGTAGTGGGTCAGGACTTGCCCTTTGTTCATTACTGGAACAAGAAACATTTAAATTTAACAAGGTTTCAGTAGTCATGACGATGACTACTATCTAATTATACCAATTTTGCAAATGCACCAGATTCTACTCCTTTCTTATTTCTTCAGATTGTTTACAGCATAAAAAAATAGCGGTCCCAGTGACCTTCGTTTCGCTCCCGGTCCCGTCTTACCTCGTCCCCGTTTTATGGTTGTTATTATCCTATACGGGATGTAGACAAATCTCCACCCATTCTCGAGTTATAAATAGTGTAACTAACACAACTTCCTTTTATATACCTCTAGATGGGATTCTTTGTCTGCTAGCTAAACGACGTGTATCAGAAACATAATCGACGATGGTGTCAGCTCAGAAAGTATTTCAACACAATTGCATATACAGAGGAAAGATTTGTTTCTCATCTGTGTAGGATTCCTTGCTTGGATCAATAAAATTTGCATCCCACCTTCGTGATGTAACACAACGTTAGCATTTACTTAGCAATGCCTTTAGTTACACAATAGATGCTGCTATTGTGACTTCGTAAAAAGCAGTAGTAGTTGCCAACAGTAGGTGTCTTCATTTGGAAACTGATCGCAATAACGTCTTCGGTGACCTTGGGATTAATGTTAATCGGACAATGGGTAATGATGGCACCGGCCTAACTATACAACAAACTATGGTACAGTCATGAAAAAAAGTCATGCTAAGGGCTTCTCATTCATTACTTTGGGGCGATTTACAAGTTGAGTATTATCTATCATCTGATTTTGTTGTCCGTCTGCAGATTCCACGGCCAGAGCGGTCATTTGAATATGGTATAATATTTGAAAATGGTTTTACTGTCTTTCTGTATATTTACGAGCATTAAGATTAGAAGAACAATATGATTAGAAAATAAGCAAAAAAAATTGTACCAAACAGTTCAATCGATAGAAATAAATCAACTGCATTAAAATTCGTTTGCAGTTGTAGTTGGACGATACAATGGTGGATTGATGATACAGTAAAGAGTGAATGATAGAAATAAAAGGATATATGATCATCATCATCCAAATTAAGAGCTAGGCTCTTGTGGGTCGAGGTTTTTTTTAAAAACTCCAAATTAGGGAAGTTAGTGTTGTGGTTTTCCTCTTGTCTTCCATAACGCAGTTTAAGATCCTGGGGTTTCCGGTTTCTTAATGGCCAGTCAAAAGCTACTCCTGATATACTATATCTTCATCCTTCTGCCAGTACTGAAGTTGCTACTACCCAACACCAGGGGAACGCTTATTTAATGGCGGCGTTTATTCGCCATGGCACAGGTTCGACACCAGACTTCCCACTACTCTCTGGTAATCCTGCCGCTGTTTGGTCGGGGACTGTTTATTCAACATATTCCCAGCTAACCACCATATCTGGTGGCCTATGTAGGATTTAAGTATAAGACATGAATATTAGAAACGTCGAGCAGTGAGTAATAGCAACTCTCATAAGTTTTAATTCGCGTTTAGACCCGTCACATGGTAGCCTACAGCTAGCAAAAATGATGGATAATTTAATTAATTATTTCTTTAATTGAAGGCTTTTTTGTGGTTTTTGAAGAATTCGTTGGCACTAAGTGTACCTTGATTGTATTCAATAATTCCGCGCACAAAAGACAAAGTGATGAACACGTGTATTGTACTACGTGAGTCATTAGTGCAAAGTCGGATTTTGGTTTTGTTTTCGTATTGTTTATTGTTGTCATTCATTAATTATTGATCGTAGATACGTTTGGGTGGCGGCCAAAAAGTGAAACTGATTTACGTCTATGAATTTATTTGTCAGTAAATTACATTTTATGAACACACGATATTATGACCATCCATAACTGGGTTTTAGATCTCACGGATCCACAAAATAAATATTTGATTCTGATCATCATCATCATCATCGCAGGATCACACTGCTGGATGCAGACCGCTTGTAACCGGTCGCTGTGGAAAACCGTGGGGGAGGCCTATGCTCGACAGTGGACATCCTTTGGCTGATAATGATGATGACTTGATCATGACTTTTTGACAGTTACTGATTCATTTTGACAGTAACGTTATCACGTGTATTCAATTATTCACTTAAATCTTGTGCTGAACTGGCACAAATGGGTAAAACCCAAACTTGGGACAGGTAAAAAAAACTTTGTATTTACTCTTAGGATTTGGCATTTTCAAGCTCGTCACGTCAATCATCGTGAATCATTACACAATAAAAATACTTCACTGTCGGAAGTCCAACATCATCGTATAGCATCATTACATTATGCACAAATTTGAATACATACGCCCAAAATGTCGTCAATAACTTCATCAGGCAAGCGAATCGCGTATACCTCTGTAACCAAATTACCCGCTTTCTACCAAACACCCGGACTTTTATGGTAATGGAAACAATTGATATTCCACACCCGGATTGTCCACATTTGACCGGCATCTATATAGACATTTACAATGCTAAGTAATGGTCTCGTAAAGCTATCAACAGACAAGTACCGGAGAAAAACCGTATGACGTGAACCGCGTCGTGATTGGCGTTCGAATGGCCGCCATCTTGTTTCCATTTGAATTGATTGGCTGAGAAGTCGTTACGTCAGAAGTTGTTCATTCATGGAATGAGCGTTTTAGCTTTATTTTTAAATGCACAGGATTAAGGATTAAACCTAATGATCCTTCTTTATTGGATACATAACATCCTACCTAATAGGAGCCCAAGTTTAGGTGCCGCTTATAGTCACCGTACCGAAACTCTAGGACTGAAATCATTGGTCGACCTCGACAGCTCTTATAAAAGACAAAAACATGGATTGCTTGTCTGTGCTAAAACAAGAGATTTCAAACAATGCGTGGCTACTGGCTACATGTCTACTAATTCACCCTCGCTTCGGCAAGCCACATAAAGTAGTAAAATAGGCATAAAGCACGACAGCACCAACAAAGCTATCTCAAAGGACATTAAGGCTGACATTTCCCACGTATGCCCGGGGAAAGGAAACCAAAATGATGGTATAAAAATTATTATTCAAATCACAACCCGCGCGGTACCGTCGCATAGCGTTAGGCCTAAATTGTATTCCACTGACGAATGCGTGGAAAAGTAATAATATCCGTGTATACGAGACTATGATTACATTATTTGAACAGGGATTTTCCTCTCGATATCTACATGAAGCTATACATAGGTAGAGGCGTGATGTGATGACAAGTGTCGATTTGGGCATAGAATTTTTATTTTATTTTTAAATCCTTCCAACAAACTATGCATTGAATTTCGTGGATTGAAATTTCGGTCCATCCATTGTGTTTTGTCAAGAATAAACCTTAGAAGGATCTTGAAAAAGAAAAAGAAAAACCTGAAGCTTAAAATAAGAATACATTCCAGAACTGTAATTAAAACTCTTTCTTATAAAGTGATTTACATAACCCAGAAGTCCAGCGAGATTATAACGGTCAGAAAGGGTTCACTGAAAATCCTCATCGTACTACAAACAACACGCATTGCACTCATAAATTTTCCTCGTAATGTGTCGCTAGCGCCTTGGGCTGCCAGTCCTCTTGACATGGATTTCTAAAGGGTGCACACTGAATACACAATGTCCGTTGCAACATTAGGCCGCAAAGGATTTCACCACGTGATATTGGGTCATGGGTGGACGATTCATTGGACGTTTATAGACGTTTGATGATTGAAACAAGGTCTGTGATTCATGCTATTGGTACCTTCAGGAAAACCTAACTACTTATTGTTGAAGGAAAAACGGAAAATATGGATGGAGCAATCAAAAGCGCCTATAAGATTGCAACTTTCACATTTCCCAGTCATGGCAAAGGCTTACGACAGTTTAATAATACCAGATTTTAAAACACAACAAGTTTGGTGAATACTTACAATCTACGTGACATTTCCTAAGTTTGTTGGCGTCTTCTCCGTGGCAAAGTGCATAGAGATTCTTCCCTGTCAGCTCCTCTGCCGTGTAGCCGAGAAGCTCTGATACCCTGCTGGTATTGAAATATAGATGTATCAACATTCTTCTGCATGCACAATTAACTATTATGTACTCTATTAACAGAAAATATATTTGAAAATCAGTTGTTATGAGCTTTTGCAGTAGTTACAAATGTACCTAGCAATATGTGTAAAAAAATTAATGTACAATAGTGGTCTTAAACTCAACCCTGAGCGAGTCCAAATATTTATTATTTAATACCTGGGTTCACAGTGCGCTATTCTGAAGTCGAAGTTGATTCTCGTGACGAACATATCTGACTCCAGTCTGATTTCATGAACTGATGGAGGCGGGAGGGCGATAGCTAAAGCCACCATTCCTAGAAGAACTGTTGGCGACTTTCGACTGTGTGAGAAGGAGTACTGCGGTCGGAGGCGGCATAGCATGAGGACTACCTGGAAAGAAGAAAGGTGTGTTCAGTTTATGGGTGTTCCCCAAGGCACTATTTTTGGTCTTCATGTGTAAATCGTTATGAGTACAAGGTATGTAGGTAGAGTTGAGTATTTATTTATTTGTGTATTATGTATTTATTCATTAATTTTATTCACAAATTCAATATTTATTTATTTATTTATTTAAAGACTTTATTGCACAAATTTAGTGTACAAAGGTGGACTTAATGCTAAAAGCATTCTCTGCCAGTCAAACCTTTAGGTCAATACTCTTATATAAAGTTTATTGCACTGTAAGTCGTACATTCTATACCACTCACTTGAAAATGCAGAAAGTTAAATCAATTTAGTATTTCAAGACAAATATTTTCTCCTTTAAGCTCAGGTTGATAAAATTTAATTTAAACCTACGTCAACAAAAGCTAGACCGGGTGTAGAAGTAATAAAAAATCTCGTTAAAACTTTACGAATCATCTTCGCACCTACTGCAGAACGCTACGTGTTTCATATAAGAAAGATGAAGTTATGAAGCTCGTTCGTGTTTGTTGGGGAAATACAGAAGTCAAGTAGATATATTCCAAGGTAATCGACTGCAGGGATCAGATGAAAGATGAGCTTATTTGAAATTTTCCCAATAAAACGTTCGCTGCGGGCGTCGTGCGCTTTGCGGGTAATAATGACCGTACTAATTGCTCAGTCGATACTCGAGTTGTATGAGCCATTTAGATGGAGATAACAGCAAATTATGGGTTTAATTTCAAGAATAATAAGTTAATCTACCTATTGAGACAGATTCGCGATTTCCTTATCCATTAGTAGGAGGTAGATAACTATTTATAGATTTTAAATATGTGTTAGATGTGATGGTGATTTGATGTAAATCAGAGTAAAGTTACAAAAGTAATAAAAGGAGTCAATAATTTTTCAATGGTGTTGTCAATAAAAAATCTTCAAAGATAAAGTGCCCACAAAACGCCTATTAAATATAAAGCGAAAATTTACACCCCAAAAACAATCTATTACGAGCAATTTTACGCACCTTGTACGAAATTCGCGAGTCGCTTGAGATATAATCTTACTTTATTGCCTAACACCGAGTTAAGGCAAAAATTATGACCAGGGTAAGCGCCTTGCGGCACCCCGCAATACAATAACTCTAGCCAATAATATTTGTGATCTCACACGTATAAAGAGGTCTTACAAATTCATTTTGCTATAAACATGGCAGTGAAAATGTCCGATCGTAAACAGCAATTTTTATTCCATAGATACAAATGTGCTGGCTAAACTTTGTCAAACGCTGTTGATAAGTTGCGACAAAAGTTACAAATGTGAAAAACACCAAATCAGCTTCGTTATGCAACTGAAAATAAATCACTTATTATCGGAAAAGGTCATAAATAATCTTGGTTCCTTTGTAAAACACGTTTCTAAGATACCTACCCGCCAGTTACCACTCTCTCCATATCTTGATGGCTCACCCTCCTTGCCTCTTCCAACCTAGATTGAAAATGAAAATTCAGCGACCATTCATTTCTCAAATACTAGATAAGAGGAAATATGTCCACAGATATTTTCATGATCAAACAGTATAGTAATGACTTTACCTAAATTGATTTACCTTTAAATTGTAAACACTTCAGTACTTCCCTTAAGCTTTTAAGCTAGAGGCAAATCAAATGTTGGAACTTAAATTTGGAGGATCACCAATATGTTTTAAATGAAATTCAACGATTTCTTTCTTTTATTTATTGCCGTAACTACTGATTTCTTCTTCTGATTCTACAAAATTAGCTGATTCTACGGAACCAGTGACATTCTTACCCTATATCCTGAGGACTTGAAGTGGCACCCCCTCTTCGTCAGCGTGCTCTTCATCCGGACGCAGAAAGCTCTATCCATCCCCCGGTACAGCGCTCCGCTGGCTGCTAGGCTCATTTGCGCTGACACTGTTGAAAATAATAAGTTTTCAATCAGTTATAATAACAGTAATGTAATATTCAACAAAGTCTTCAAATAAATAAAAGGATTTAAATGAAACCACCTCTGATACAATGTGTACTAATACAACTCAATTAATTTCATATAAATAATATCCAAATAAGAAACTATTGGAAAACAGTGAGTGGTTAATAACTTGAAATGCTTAAAGGCACATTTTCTTTCGTGACTAAAAGTTACATAATGGTTTAAAAAAATTGTGGTCGTTAGCAACTTTTTTTGCCGAGTATGTGTGAAATAGTTGTGAATCAATTCGACACGCTTTTTGCGGACAATTCAGCTGAGATCGACGGATTGGTGGCTGGAAGCTGATTGGATGCTTAATTAAAAGATTTATGGGCCACGGAACTCCGAATGCCAGATCAACACCACGCTCTAATTGATTTTGTCGTAGACTTCGTGATTTTAAGATATTCGGTGACGCTGGTTCTAAAACTTCTTAGTATTTAGAGTCCCGTTCAGTAACTAGCCTGAAGTCATATATTTTTCCCAACTAATAACTAACATGAAGACAAAAAAATATCTATGCAATGTGCAAATTAGGTACCTAGTAATAGACGAAGAAGTATACTAATAGAGAAGAAGTATACCTTTTCATAGGTTATGTAGTACTGACGGTTTAGAATGAATAAACTTTATATCAAGCACGTAAGCCCATCTCTTCAGAAGTACCCCACTAAACTTCTATTAGTCTCTCGGTTCCGTCAGACATTGTGTACCTACAAAGTTGGTTGAATCACTCCTTTGTACCGAGTTAGTACCACTGACTCAGTACCAAACTATTCCAACAGCCTTGGAGGTGCCTTTTTATTGCAAAACAAAAAATGACTTTGTATTTTCGGAATTGACATTTTCTTTAATCAGAAAACAATGGTTTTAAGAATCCGTTGATATTTTCCCTGAGGTTTATGTTTACATTTCAATCTAGCTATATCAGTTAGACATAAAACGATAGCTATTTATTTTCTTCTCTGAGGCAGCAGCAGGCATGTTTCTTTATATTTGATGTTTGAAGTGTTAGTGCAAGATTCGTATGGAATTGCCTACTAAACAGAACAACTGTATAAAGCCTTCCAATACTCCCACTATAAAAAATGTTGCGTAAGACAATTAGCAGTCTGCCTAAGCAACTTTAGGTGCCAGTGGCATCGATCAATCTGCTGTCAACAGCACCAATTCCGTCAAATCCACGGCTATCACACGACAATGGCGCAGTTTCTCCACGGACCACTGTTCTGGGACTTATTCACCATGCCTGTCTCCACACAAAGAGCTGCTTGTCACACCATCTCGATCCTGATTGATTTTTTATCGATACTTTTTAACGCTCGGTAAATTGAAATCGACTCTAGCCCTTAAAGTATTCATGTCAGTAAATTAAAAGATGGTGCTCCGTTACGACGGAAAAAAACTGGGTCAAATGTGCCTCGGTTGAGGGCAATACGGATTGTTTCGTTTTCTTTCAAAACACCTTCATTATTTACATCTACTACCCTACTAATTTATGTCTACTTCTCAATGCAAATTATAGCAGCAACTCTACAGTCATAATCCTAATCTGGAAATTCAAAGTTAATATTTAGCAAAAGTAATAAAAGTGTGTGGTTTTAAAACTTGTTTTACTACTACGCAACGCTTAAATTATAACCGCAAACAATAAAAACTACGGATGCAGTGAACCGCGCGATAACTGATATTTGACAGTGATATTATATTCGAATGACTTTTTTGCTTATCTTGGCTTTTAATTGAACTCGGCACCCATTCCGATTCGATCGAAGCTTATTCAGAACACCGGCTATAGTCTGCCTTCGAAGATTACCCACCCAGTGGCGCCAAACTTTCAATAAACATCAAAGAATTCCCATAGCGGTGAAATTAAATAATAATCAGTGGTGACAATGGCTCTCACTGACACCCCATTGACCGTTTCATAAGCTCGCAACGCGCCGTGAAGGCTCTATAATCTAATTTCAAATTGTACCACAACTTATTACTGACGAATTGAATGATTCGACATACCGAGTGAAAAGTTTAAATCGGTATTGTCGCCGAATGAAGAAGGTGCAACGGCCACCGAAATAAGGAAATTTTAATTGAATTCTAAACTTTTTGCTATTAGATTTAGATCGCCGTCTCTTAACAGATCTTTGAAAAAGTGAGCACCTAAATGAATGAG
Organism: Pyrausta aurata; assembly: GCA_963584085.1. Lineage (NCBI taxonomy): Eukaryota > Metazoa > Arthropoda > Insecta > Lepidoptera > Crambidae > Pyrausta > Pyrausta aurata. The sequence goes on along the minus strand of OY757272.1, from coordinate 5,103,552 downwards.
TAACGGTACAAGCGATAGAAAGTATTCTTGAACTGTCTTTCACAACAATAGGTAAATGTTTAAAATAGGTAAAATCTACCAACAAAAGAAACGAGTATCTTTTTGATTTAGCTTTTGACCATCATAGTGGATAGTGGTAGGTACTATACGTCTTCCTAAATAGTTTTGAAAGGAAAACATCACGATAACAGAAGTTACATTTACTGATCACTCTCGCCCTGTCGTCTTTCATTTTGGTCTCTAGCACAATATATTCTCAATCAGTCTAGTTATTGTCAACTGCTGCTTCGCTTAAAGCTTTAAGATAATCGAAGTTCAAGTTTAAATATCTATCTTAGTCAGAAGTAATATTTGTCCCAGATTTCGGTATCCATAGCGCCCTTTTCTCCATTATCCGCTCAAAGTTGATTCATAGGAACTTGGCTTAAGTCAAATGGTACTCACCATCGGGGTTATTAGTTCCATGCTGGCTGCCCTCCTCGCTGCCCGAGGCAGGGCTGTTCAACCCCGTGCCCCCGGATCGCCCTGCGAGTGACAGCCCTAGTTGCTCTGCGATTTCTGCGTGGTCCGCTTGGTGGACGTAGTCGAATATACTACTCCCAGTCATTTCTACCTGGTGATGGAAAAAAATATGTTTAGAAAAGATGGAATAATAGATTAAAATTGTAAAATGGGGCAAAGCGAGAAAAATATTCCACAAACCGGTTTAACCGTCTAATCTTGGTTTCAAGATTACTTAGCAGTCCTGAAAACTACTTAACCAGAGGTAACATCCATAAAAAGCACACTTACTCAATAACAATAACTTATCAATCATCCATCATCTTCATCACAAAGTAACTTGACCACCGAACGCTATCGGTAAACAATTTTAATCAAAACAATCGACATTAACACCTATCAACCCTAAAATGTGGCTATATCTTTGACCTTAAACTCCATTCCATTGCGAATGTTAATCTTCCAGTTTTCCCAAACATTTTTCAAAGGCACGCTAATTTACATGTCCACTGTAGCTGGCCTGCGCAGACGCAGCCAGAATAACTCGTCACGTACACCGGCATAGTTATGAATGAACGGCCTGTTATCGAGCATCGCATAGCAGGTGGGTTCATAGAAACACCTATAAACCCTGAGTAACAAACCTACGTACACTCTGGAGAAGAAATCTAATTTTGAACTCTATGCCATTGGGGAGAAGGAACAAATGATGTATTATTTATTAGGCAGACTGTATGGTCTTGTTGAGAAAATTGTTGAAAATACACCGGCGCTAACGGTAACTTAATTGCGGTTATGGTCAGACATGCAGATAAGAATGCACCCAAAGTTTATTAGAAACGTACTGATGTGTGTTAATGAGGCGTTGTGGGATGAGAAGAAGGCCAAATACAGATTATTATCCACAGATAAAAGATGATAGTGATATCCTTTGATTAAATACATAGAAATAACAAAACAAGTAATTGATTTATTATTAGACCCTGATACATGGAGTCAAAAACTAGAGTGGAGACACAAAAAATTCAGCATATTTTCTAAAAGCTTCCTTATACTGTTTTCAAACACGACCAATCAATCAAAGCATAAATAAATCTCAACCAAAGCCAATATTTTCACACTGGCCCTTTCACGGCGTATGCAAATGCGTTTTAAATAAATTTATCAAATATAATTGTGGGACCCTATTACACATTCAGGCGCCGTGTATCCGCGCACAAGGCTCGCATGAGAAGGACGCGAACAATGGTTATGTTACGGTGGTCTTTTCCCGGAATGGTACTAAACATTTTATGGCGTTTACTGATCTGATCGTACAACAGAAATTATGATGTGGCGACAAGTGACACCCGAGGTGGTGACGACTTTTTGTTCAAGGAATCAGACTATAAGCGCAAGCAAAGGTATATCAATTACTTTACATTGTCAAAACACATAAACCCGGTATAAAAATAACTACCCCGTGCGAAAAAGAACTTCTGGTGCTTTTAAATCTTCGACTTTTCACTTCTTCCTTTCTTTTAGGATAACTCTTTTAATGATCAATAAAGTTTATAAGCTGTAATGCAGACAGATTTTATAATTAGAAGCAGGCTGTATCAATCTGCGTTGGATTATGATTTCAATTTCAATCAAATATTTCGAATCGTTATGATTCCAACTAAATCCCCTAATCTCGCTGGGGCATCAAGAACTCACAAAAAACGACACGTAAATAATTTCCCAAAACCATTGAGGCGCATCAAAACAAAAAATAAAGTATCCATTTTCTTCCTTTTATCTATAAAAGAAAAATATGATTTCCCATTGTCGGCGTTATCATCAGTCTTTACGGCAGACCCCGAAAAAAATGGCCGCAACAGAATTTAATATAGCAGGAGCATCTAACACAGGCCTTACTTATAAGAAAGTTGTATCTACGCTTATTTACCAGGAAGTTTATGTATTTTGTATGTGTACACACACCGGCGAAGAAGACTTATGGGTTCGTGTGTGTCTGGACGTGTGTTAGGATGATGTTGGGGGTGTGTGTGTGTGAAGATAGGGGTGTGTGAGTGGTAAGGTTGGCAGCGGCATTAGGATGAGGAGCACGCGCGCGCCTTGCCCGGGACGTGACCGGCATATCGCATCGTCCCTTTCCCCCCGTTTTCCGTCTCCGTCACACCACCCCCAAAGCCTGCCATGCCAGCCATGTTGGAAACGAGAATTTCCCAGTTTTCGGATCTTTTCAAAGCGCCTTTTAATTTTGCAATGTTATTTAATTCTACTTCGATGTATTTTTTTCCAGAAAGCCTGTGTTTTGATGAATTTCTTTCCACGCAATACATCACATCACATCACAGTAAAAAATCTTCCATTATTTACGGCAAAAAATGGCATCAATAAAATTACCAAGTACCTTTGTTTTGGCTTTTTACGGCCACATAACTTTTTTCCTACCAACTTTTTTCAACATCAACCGAGATCGTTGCATCCAGTTTTACCTTTCACAAATCATATCATATCTCTAAAACAAAGAGCTTCAAAAAAGGGTTACTTCGTCGAAACGTACCCTTTAAGATCGGGGTCGAGAAAAAAAAACGCTCGTTTTACCCAGGCCACGTAGAAGGCATAACGCGACACGTGTAGACCGACTTATCTGCGATCTGCTGCATTTACCACCGGATGTCTTTCTAGCGCCGCCGAAATTTTCAGATTATATCTTCTGTACTGTACACTACTTCGTGTATGTGTGTGTCTCAATGAACGCGTCTATGTGCTCATTATCGGCCATCTGTGTAGGTGTCCGTAGATGGGCACGTGATTCCAAGGATATGCACTTTAAGATGAGACGCTCATCGTCGCTGCATTTTCAAAGAGCATTTAGATCTCCATTTTTGGTTACTCTAGCTAGATAATAGAATTCTGTTGATTCCAACTTTCCAACTGAATGCAGGCATTCAGTGGTTGGTAAACTCAGCATTTCTGGTGTATCGAAATGGGTCGTATTTTTCAGCAATCATGAATATTGTGTGAGAATCTCCGGATTCGGACAGCAAATAAAATCCGAAATAAAAGTTCGGAGGCAAGACAAGCAATGTCACTTACGAGCTATATTATGTGCTTACTGGTTCCGTCGAAGGCATGTGCCCAGTAGTATTTATTGGGTCCATGAAATCAGCACCTACATAAAGATTGCCGCAGCTTCGATCGTGCGTCCTCGGTTTTACGACTGTGTCTTGAAGGATGACGTGACAGCACAAACTAGATTTGGCTTTGTCTGAATTGTATTGACCTACTAGGTTTCTTATAGAACTTGGACAATTTAGATTATTTTCATGGAAAAATTTGGTAGCTACATTATATCATTTTCTTAGTAGAATTAAAGTCAACAGGAAGCTAGAAATACACAAATAATGCAGTGGTTTTTCTGTCTTGTGTCTTATACTACGGCTGGTTCTAATATTTTTGAACGATCCGTTTTGAAAATGTTACAACCTACCAAAGTCAGTCATGCATTTTTGAGACCTTATCAACTCGACTTTGTCTGTCTTCTAGATAACTCTCCTCAATATCCATCATCCTCATTCCGATAGCCTCGCTTAGTCATTTACACAGTTTTTTTCTTAATTTAGTTCTAACTATGTTATAAAAAGGTACTTACTTGTGATAATCCTAAATATATAGATACAGTTTCAGATATGTACAGAAACCTCCCATCGGCTGCCACCGACAGCGCGAATCCGTCGAGGGACTGTGAACAAAAAACGAACCGTTTGAATTTGGAACTGCAACGTCTTCGGCGCGAGCGCCGCTGTGTCTGAAACTCGGATTAGTATGGTCAGAAGAAGTATTATTAATTTCATATACATACAATTAAACACAGTTACTATTAGGGGGTAGAATTATTATAATTAGTTAAGGTAATTAATTGTCCGCTACTATCTTGGAAACAACGCTTGAATTGCGTTCTTGTCATCTTAACAACTATCTTGCATTCTTACATTACTTTATTTCCGACAATGAACTCAGCAAAGAAGTTTAGTTTAGAAGAATCACAAAAATATTGATAAATATCAGGAAATGTAAAAAAATATATATGAAAAATTAATAAAATAAATAATATTTTATTTGCAGTTAGTGCACAAGGTGAAACTAATAGTTCTGCATCTGGCATCAATTTTCTATTGAACACAAAAAAGCTAAATAAATAGAACGATGATGGACGAAAAACGATCAACACGAGCCAAAATAACCAATACTCGATGTAGCAACTCTAGATGAGACACTTGTTAATTTGTTTTGAGCGACATATGATTAAGAAAAAATCTATCCGATGAAGTTAGAAGTATATACTTACGTGATAATATTATGTAAGTAATATATTTTCTGTGTTTACAATTTAATGTTATAGATGCCCTTTGTTTATGTTATATTCTTACAGGCTGTTTTATAATGTCCTAATAAGTTCTGGTTAGCGTTATCTGTCCAATACGTCAAAAAATGACGTCCCATTTTTGGATTAGTCATTGGTTAGTCCTTTATCAGTAGTGAAACAGGCCCTTAATGAAATGAGAAGCTCTACCTAAAATCAATTAATAGGCATACCCCCCTATTCATAATAATTCAAACAGTCTTATAAACCTGTTTAAAGTATATTACACTTTACACTGTTTTGTCTCGTTCTTTCTTGGCGCTGTCATCATTTGACAGAAAGTGACATAACAGTGTAATAGCTAAAATAGGTTTATAGAATGTTTGAGTTATTATGAATAAGGGGGATAGACGCTACTGCCTAAATTGGTCAACATTCTTTCAGTGTGTTTTTAATTTGGTCGCTTCTGAACGAACTTCACTTTGTATCCGCGTTGCTCTATCTCCAACTTTAATGAGATGCACGGTTGACAAAATACATCTCGAGAGATGAATTACTTTTTTAAAACAAATTTTACGTCTAAACGGTAAGAGATGATGAGTAGCCGAGAAAAAAATATGGATTATACTTCTATTGTGCATGACCCGAGAGTCATTGTACGTGGCTCTAGTTTGGTTTCAAGCAACTGAATGAATGTTCTACTTCTAAAATGTCTTTTTTTGTGCTCTTTGGAACTGTTGGGCGATTGATTGAAATGTCTCCGTTGTAATTGCTTGTTCTTACAATCAATAGTTAAACATATTGTGGAGCGGTTTGACGACATTGAACATCTGAGAGAGAAAACAATGATTCATGAAACGTGACAACGACGATGTTTGGAAAGGATCATGGATTTAGGTGCGATGAAAATATCAAACCAAATCCTAATGACATATACTCGTAAGGTGCACGGTGAAGAACCCATTTCTCTAATGAAGTGAAAGATAGTGTAAGAGTGACATGATTTCTTGATCATGACTCAAGTACTTAATTCGACGACGAATTATCTTAGTCTTTGTACGCGTTGCTTGCTACGATCTTCTGAATAATTGATTTACTTACTCGGGGTTGTTAAACACTTTATTTAATCAGGTGATTACTTGATCATTCGAAGAAAAATTGAGGGTGAACCTACCTCAATGCTGCTGACCAGATGCAAAGCCGGTTGAAATAAAAACACAAACAAAGAAACCTTACCTCAATGTCGTTTTCGCAAACATCGCGTTCCTACACGCACGTCCTTATTTTTTCCCAACAAATCTTACTACTTGTCCCGCAAAGTGTTGCGCGCGCGCAAAAAACAAATCGAACCAAGGAATCACGTACTCCGCCATTTTCAGTTCGGAATAGAAAACCGCAGCACCCACAACATAATGACACGGGCCGATTGCACAAATGATAATTTACGTGATCGAATGACAGTATAATAGAGTTTTTTTTTCGGTTAACCCTATCAATGGCCCAGAAAATGTGTGTTCGATTAATTTTTGGTTATGAAATTTTGTGAAACCTGTGAAATATTAAATTGGTGTGTCGTAAAATGTATTTAATATGTCGCAGTGTTCTATTGTATGTGTGCCATTGTGGGTTTTGTAATAAAAAGCGTGAAGTCGGTCGCTGTTGCGCAATGCAAAAGTCAAGTTCGGCCGCTCCGGGTTTTTGTCGGCACGATGAAAGTAAACACATTTGATTGTAGTTTCAATGTCACAGTGACTCTTGGATTTAGTAAAGCCTCTCGCAGACTTACGATTTGTGGAGGGCTATTTAAATCTACAGCAAACCAGATATCATATAAAAATCTTCCTTCATATAGATTTAAGGAAGGTTCTAGACATGAGTGATAAAGGCATTTACCTGTAGTATGTGCGTGCCTTGGTGCTGCTCAAACAGTTCCATTGCTAAACCTGCCGGCGTTCTTCTGTTTTGTGCACCTGGAACAAAGAAAGAAATAAATTTAATTAACATTTGGCCATATTCAGGGTTCAATCATCGTCAATACGTGGGTATATCTACTTAGTTTTCGAGGATTAAGATTCTTCTAACTGATATGTTCAGTAGTAACCTCATTTTCAATAGTTTTCAAATTGCTCTGCGAGGGCTTGCAGCTTTTCAGTTCACTTCGTTTGTTTGTTACCTATATCGTAAACTTTTAAAACAAAGGACACGGTCGACCCGCCATACATTGCTTGCCCCAAAAGTAAAAATCCATGCGTCACGACCAAAACTAATTTTATGTGTTCGTTTCTTCGCCTTTTAAAATAATATAAAGTAATATAAGCCGTAAATAGCGGGGTTTTCACATAAAACGAAATAAAATGTGTGGGGTCAATCTCTTGCACAGGTCTTTCTAGATCATAGCGCCATCTGTGTCGAAAACCCGCAATCTAGGCCACCAAATTAAAACATAAAAAACTGCCCCGCTAGGGTGCGTAACGCGTGAAAATTACGATGACGCAAACAATAGCCAACGAAAAGAAGTTCCTTGTCACAGTTTTTTTTTCAAGTTTTAGGAAGAGGTTGGTTGGTTTAAAGGTTAGTACCTATGGGAGGCAAACGTCATTTTTCTTCTTAATCAGTCAGGTATCAAGCGAATGCCGAGAGTCGCATAACAATGGAATTTTTATTGTGTCTCGTTTACGCATACTTGACGAGTTAAAATAGCGATTGCGAGCGCTTACTTATTTAACTAACTGCCAGTTCTATGACACAGTATGACACAATATGCCATTTCGTTAAGCGGTCGTCAGTTTGCTTATAAGTGCTCCAAACCGCTATTTTCTGCCAAACACAACAATTGTTGGGGACAGGAAATTGTATTCAATCGTTGTCCTATTTTTTTTGAAGATTTATATGCCGCTAGATAAAAGCAAAGTAAATTAACATTATTGTATTAAAAATTCAATATATTTTTTGCAAAATGATATAGTCAAGTCTCTTAATGCTTTTCATAAATCAAACATAAAACGACTCTGGGGCAATTTACGACCGTGTCCTTTAAACTTTTCTTAGTTAATTATCTTTTTAGCTATATTTATTTATTTCTATTGATTATTATTACTTGCTGCACATACTCTTATAATCCTAGCTATGTTAATATTTTGCTATAATAACGACTTCTAACATTAGACGCATTCCTAAAGCTTTCGGCATGTGTTTGTGTTGGTATTTTTGTACTGTAGGTAAATGATGTTAGTTTATCTGCATTGTAAACCATGATCCTAATATGCAAGGATATCCAATGCAAATAAGGTGACTCGAGCTCTGTTCGTTCGATAGAAACATTGTCACATTACACATTGTATTGAGGTATTTAGTTCTTTAACTTTAGTGGACAGTGAACGAATATGCGTGATAGATAACAATAATTTCAATTATGTCTGGATTACTGTCCTCTAATGTGTTAATTCTTCCTTTGTATCGTGTTAGTAGATGGCCTTTAATGACTTTGTCAATAATTCGCTTCTTCTACCTTAATCATATTTATTGACTATGGGCATGGCCAAGAACCGTCAATAGTCTTTTGGTTATTCGACGATGAATTTGATCAGACCAAAAATTCGAGGTAAATATATCTCTGTCCTTCCACCGATGCATTTTAACCTTAGAACAAAAGAAATCTTTCGCTTTCACGCCTGCTTTCGTAGTCAACAAGACAATAAAGACGTTAAATCATCCCATTCATACGAGGGAAGCTAGCCGTCATATAAAGCAGTCGGCGCGGGCGCTTCGTAACCCGACCCCGCGCGATACTATCGCATGACGGATCGAACTGGCACGGTAGCCTTACCTTTTCATACGGTAAGCACATTTTAATCACAAAATAAGTGGTTAGTCACTTGCTTTTAAAGTAAGGTACGGTCGCCTAACCACTTTTCAACGAAAATCGCTTGCGCACACGACAAAAAGTGGGTGTCACTTAAAACAAAAAGCGGTGCGAAGTGCCACGCATTTCTATAATAAGTTTGATCTGTATAGGATTTTGGTTGCTTCCTAGATATTTAAGGTACTTACTTCCCTAATATGACCAAATCACGTATAGAGGTAGCTTGTTTTTCTTCTGTTTAAATGATAAGCTCATTTTTTTCCTCTAAATGCGTAGTAGGTACTGCCCTCATCACCATAATCAGATCGAGAATCAGTAATTACAAAAAACAAATGACAGCCGTTTTAGCCACTCGTGCGCATGACGTCACATTTTCGTGATCATCGTTACAAAATCGTAAATAACATTGCGTTCGTGTTTCCACGTCTGTCTGTTCGCATGTCCGACGTCACGACTTTACGTCACGACATTTGACTGTCCTTGCGCACACGCCGAATTATGGTCTTGTTAGACATGAAGTGTCACTTTCGATTGGGCAAACGTTAGATAATTTTCCGAGTTCAAGCTGAATTGTAATTAGAAGCCATCTAGGGCGCCTTTGTGGTGCAAAGAATCGTCATTGTGTGGGACACTGTATTATCTTCATTGCTCTACTATTAATTGGTATTGTAAACCTTTCGTACCTACATACTCTCTTCGTACGTACAAGCTTTAACTATCAACAAAGCGTAAACTCTTCAAAAAGACACTGCTTTCTGTCATAAGAATGAATTTATCTAATACTGTGTCCACGATTTCAAGAGTTTATAGGACAGGCCATTTAAAAATATTAATTTTACTTATTGTGATCGTAGTTGTTCATAGATTTATCATCCATCACACTTTGCAGTACAGATATAAAATTACTTAAGTTGAAAAGTTATAGATGATTATTTACCTGGTCAGTTTCAATATTCCATCTTATATCATCGTATAGATAGTTCCCATTAAGAAATCGAGTCTGGTAACCTATTTCATCAAAAGCGCTTTTAAAATTTAAATGAAGAGGCAACAAAATTTAATTGGAGAGGCAATTTTTTGAGAAGAGTCTGCAATATTTCAAGACCCTGGATACCCTATGCCGGTGTAGTCGGCTTATCAAAGGTGCACTGTTGTTGAATTAAATCGTTATAAAGAACACGCTGCGACTATCGCGCCATCTTGCGGGTTAAATATGGCCCAGCCTAAATCCGCGGCATGTGAACTTTTGTTTTATTAGCTGCGGAAAATGTATGAGGTCGCAGTAAATATATATCTACCTACTTCTTCCGTATCATTTAAATAGAGATCTGGTTTAAGCTTAAGTCAATACGTATCTATCTATTTATGAACATCACTTATAAAAATTAAGTATTTTACAGCCTATGAAACCGTTCAATGGCTCCTTGAACGATCGACGAGCTACGTTAGTGAATCTTGAATTTCATACTTATTTATTAAACCTTGGTATACAATGTACCTTTATGTCGCAGCTTAGCCATCTGGTTAAGTCAACCAGTCAATTGAGCGCCTAGGCATTTAATGAAACGCCAGCATCCAATCAAATTGCTGAACGTTATCAGAGAGCCACATCATTGAACGCAACGTTAACTAGAAGGCCTACTACGAAAATCTAAATCCGCCAATACGATAATCGTTTTGCGGATCTGAAGCATTTCGCAGTAGGGATTCCATACTGAAAATGTTTCGGATCCAAATAACGATAATCGTATTGACGGGTTTCGTTTTTCGTAGTAGACCTTCAGATATATGAACGTTATAAGTAATAGTCATTTAGTAAAGTAAGATATTACAAATTATTACAAGTTGTTAGTCAGTTTATATTAGTGTAGTAAATATTAGGTTTTTCCACCTCGTTGAAGCGAAACATACCCTTTTGTGGTAAAATTACTTATTTGGGTTGTTCGTCGATTATTTTGACCCCTTCCACAAAAGCAAGTTTAATGTGTTCCCATTAATGTTCCATCCAAAAATGTACCCTAGACAATATCTCGACTTAGCTCCAACGAGACCATTAGTTTTACTCCGAGGCACAAATTTTTATTAAGGCCGCTAAGTCTCCGTATAATTTTCTCGTTACGGAGTGTGGCTGCACCCTTAAGGCGGCTCGTCATTACAAAGGTAATTTGTTCGGGCATTAGCGGAACTTAATAAAGTTTGCTCCTGTTGACGTCTTTATAGAGATCAATGCTTATTTTTGTGCATTATTTCAAAGACCTTTACGAAAGTATAATAACGAATTTAATACCAACTGAAATCCAAGCCAACTCAACCTACTTTTATTTACTCCTACTCTTTTATTTACTTAAAATTGACCAGAAGGCCAATTCTCGTGCAGCTTGTACCCATACGAAAAAAGTTCATTTATCGAATTTTCTTTTTCAAAGAAAATACAGTTATTTCTTTATCCGGGTCCCGAATTCTATGCATTTTGATTTCTTTCGTGTGGTAGTTTTTTTAAAAGTGGATATATTACTTGATTTTTCGGTAAAACAGTGATACTCGTAATCGAATTATCACACGAAACGAAGTTCGATTAAGCGAGAATCGGCCTCCAGCTTCCTATTGATCGGAATTCGTATCACGTAAACTCTGCCTAATTTGCCATCAACTACGACATTTCACCGGCTAATAGCGTAACATAATTAGAGTTATTGATTTTAGTTTTATTTCAAATGCTAACCGCAACGGTCCTAATCGAATATTTTCTTGTAAAGTCGTGGTAACGCAACGTCCAGACTGGGCAAATTTAATAAGGCACCCCCGCACTGGGCACTTAACGAACCGGCTGCGGTCGCGCGATTTGATATCGACTAAATGTTTGACCGACTGTCACACAGAAATGTGATCGAAAAGATGAAAAATATTGAGATTTAAATTTATTATTATTATCCTTGTAAGTATTATTATTGTGCAATAAAAGGTTAATGTACTTTTGCGAACTGAAAAAAATAGTATTATAAAAAGTTTTCCATTGTAAATTGGCAGTTAAGTAGGCACGTGAATTTTACGTAGCGTAGGCCCTAATCAGATATTTTGGCGTCACAATTACACCTTGACAAAAGTCACAATTCAAGAGAAGGTGAATGGAATTAATTATTTTAGTAAATTACTACTTGTTATTATTAGAAATGTAGCCAGCTCTATAAAATGTCACAATTCAACTTGTTGAAACTTTTTAGTCATTTCTTACAAATACTTTCGGTGTGATAGCTCCCCATGTCTGCAGGGCAGCCAAAATATCTGTATTTAGAGGTAAAGAAAGCAATAATTCGGACGTATTTGTCCATCTCGGACAGCGCCAACATTTACCGGGGGTGTTTTCACAGGCGGAATTAAATAAAACTCTCACTAATGCCGAGGGTGGACACGCGTTTGTTTTGCTGATCAATGTATTTATTGCTATTTTTCTTTTAAGACGGTCGATTCGGTATTTTATCATTATGATGGCCTTAACTGGTAATAAGTAATCAAACTAAGGCAGCTTACGGCCTGTTTCACAATGTGTTAACTTATTGTACGGTATCTCTATAACTAGCTAAAAATACAGGTAATTAAACATACTATAATGTAATTTTAATGTAATTTAAATAATAAACTTTTAAAAACCTTGGCAACTCCTTTTGTCTATACTTACTCCAAAAACATGTCGAATAGTGCAAAAAAAAGGTTAATCTGTCAATGTCATTTTGCTTAATCTGTCTATGTCAAATGCTATTTTGCTTTCCGCTTTCGATCTTTTTAAATCTGTTTAAACAACTGGTTGGCTGACAGGTCAGATTTAATAGACATCATTATTAATATTGCTAAATTTTATTAGTTTATGTTACATATTACCCAAAAATTTTATATTTTACAGACGAAAATCATTCTGAAAATGATTAAGCTTTACATATGTTATGTTTTTGTGTCATGTACAAAGTGTTGGCATTTTCCCCATACAAACGAAAACGTCTCCTTTAAAATGTCTTTAGATATGTAATGTACCCTAAGTCCCGAACACGTAATCACTTATTCAGTAGCTGCTTGTTCATTCAAGTGTAAGCACTACAGTACCCGCAATTTGGCTTGAAAAAAGTGGCAATGAATCGACAGCCCTCACCAGAAGGGAGTAATTCTTCATTAGAAGACGGTCAAGTGCAAGCCCCAGGGGTTCGCAATCAACGCCACGGAACCCTGTTATTTTTGGGGGCTAAAGTTTACTTGAAGACTATTGATGGACCTTTTACTTGGGCGGTGTTTTTCTTTGCGTTTAACTCTGGGCGAGGTATGTTTGATGTAAGCTTTCATAGTGCCGTTGATTTCAAGGCTAATCCGCCTTGGATTAGCGTTCTTAATTCTAAGGCGTAGGTACCTAAGTATTGTCATTTTGTATGCATACGTTTATACGTTTATGTGTAGATCAAACGTTCTCAGAATATCTCCATCAAAAAGATATCAATATGCTATTCTTCCTCAAATCCTAAATGATTGCAACTGCAGCGCAGTAGGCATAATTTAGTTTAACCCGTTAACCGTCCACTGAGTAAGAAATACCGAAAAATCACGATAACGAAACAGTAATGAATTGTAACTGGCCAATTACATGGTCGGGCAACCCTTCAACGCTCGCGGGGTCCACACGGTCCGAAAACGATCGATACCAAATAAAAATAGCTACAAAATCCCGGAAAACGATCCCACATTCGGGACACGTACTGTCAATATAGAATGGCGCAGGGCGATGATTGTGATGCACCGGCTGAAGGGAACATACAAAAATGCCGGCCGGTATAGATTGAAAATAAATGCTTTTTGTTGAGGTGAGACCCATTGTAGTGCGGCATAACGAGCCGCGGTAATTTGCACGTGAATGCTTAATTTACTTTACTGATTTTTGCATCAGCGACGCGAGGCAGTTGGTAGCAGTCACAACAAATAAAATAGCTTAAGGTCTCAAAATCATTTCAATTTTGTTGGGTAAAACACCTACCGAATTTAGTTTAGCAGCACACATCTTTAGAGAAAATAGTCTACAACTAACCAACGTGACAATAGCCCATCAATGAAATTCTTTTTCGTTTAACCGTCTCGAAGGGGCGAGAGCTGAGCCAGCAGTATTTAATATGTAGGTAAGGGTCACGCGCGCAGTTCATTATAGCCCGGATTAGCGGAAGGGTTAGTATTGAGTCGAGACAGGAATTCCGGGAATAGTATTAAGGGATCGGGAATTTTCTAAGGAACGACGCCTATACATATTAACGAAGAAAGAAAAATAGAAGAGAATAAAGCTAAATAAGGCTTTGTGGAAATCTAACCCCTGTAATTTTATTACATTTATATTTCTTGCTTGGATCAACACCTAAGTAGGTATGTACTTTTGATTGAGATGTCTATACTATGCGGCGAGAGTCTGCATAGTATAGACATCACTGAATATTCATAATCTTTGAAACATCAAGCCGAGATAAAGCCAATACTTATTAGGCACCGTGTAATTTTTGCCCCAAAACCTAAAGAAAATTGACAAAAATAAAAACGAATAGCTAGCGAAGAATCATAACACATTTCCTCCAATATTTCGCTGGCCCGTGTCGCAAGGACGTATTTTCCCTTTATTTATTGTTATTTTTCTATTTCGCCGGCAGATGTGCCGAGGCATGATTTACGGTGGCCTCGTATTAAGGAACGTGAAATATAACACTAACTTAGACTGGTCAAAGGGATGTTTTTGTTTTTAGTTTCAGAGTGTTGCTGTGGCTATGTTTAGGTACAATGAAAAGTACATTTGTTGTCGAGGGAGAGTAGCTAATATGAGCAGCGCGTTTAAAGGGTTAATTTCTTATCCAGCTTGGCAATGATGATGGATGACCTATTATTTAGGAACATTGACATAATTTTGAGCTTACGAAGTTTATGTTATTATGACTGAATGTAGGAAAGACACAGATTTGTAGAGATTTTCTTACGGATGTATTCTCAAATAAAAAAAACTCGAATAAGTTGCTTTTGTAATGTATTCTGTAAAATTGCAACAATCATCTGAATACTTAGGAACATTTATTCTTATTTCCAATTAACACTAAATTAAAGTAATCGATAAAAATGCAGTCATAACTCAAACACTTCATAAAACATGAAAGTCGTATCAGATAACCGGTTAAAATCACATACGTCCGTTTGTCGCGATCTCCCACGCCCTTCTGCTATAAATCAACGGTGCTGCCACCACACGGCAATATGGGGAACGAAACATGTGTTTACCCCGAAGTTAATTTGTCGAATTTATCTGACTTGTCTCCTGTTATGGTACTGAGAAATATTGCGTTCCGTACATCGGCGCGTGAAATATTAACGGTTATATTTATTTTTTTAAAAAGTTTGCTTATCGAGGTGTTAATTACGAATATCCTGCGATTTATCAGCCTGAGTAATAATAGGTGACTTAATATGGCTGCAGGTAGGTACTGATTTATACACTTAAATAAGTCTTTGCTGATCTGTCTTGCTCTGCTGTAAATGTTGTGACTGTATGAGACGAACAAAACTTTTTAGAATGTTACTAGTTTGTTTAAATAATTAAGAAATTACAATATTTATTTTTTTACATGTAAAATATTTATTAGTGGCGACAACACTAGTTGAGTCTTCCATAATTGACTTTGGATTAAGCAATAAAGTTGTATAATCTAAAGGGCTAAACTTAAGGCATCATTAATTTGATACGCATTGGTAACTTAAAGTAGGTAATCCGATACAGATTGATTAAGAGCTACTTGTCTGTGACTTGTTTGTTGACAAGTTGTTGCTAAGAGCGTGAAAAAATGAATTCTCAATTAATAAACGTAAATTTTCATAATATTTTGTACAGTTACCTGAAACGTCTCTACATTTACAATTCATTCATTAAATTCTCTCCAATGAAGTTCCAAAAACACAGTTAAATCGTGGTCTTCAAAAAAATAAAATAAAAGCAACCACAGTGATCCAAAATATTTTTCCATCGGAAAAAAAAACTGTCGTCTTTTTACACAAATCACAAACACTGTCTATTGAGGCGTGTGCGCAAATAAATGTGCCTTGGGGACCCTGATCCGCCGCAATACGTCAAATAAATATCACCTATTGGGAAAAATGCAAACGTTTGTTTTAGTGAGTCAACATGCCACATGTGCTTCATTATTGGTTATGCTAATTTCAAAGATTTATGTATGGAGGAACGAATGTAGAGGTACGATGCCGCTGGTACTATAATACTTTTAGCTTCTTTGACATAGCCAGATACTTTCTTGTATTAAATTTAGTTTTTTTTTATTTATGAAATCCTAAACACTTCACAGAATTTAATGATAACTGTCTATTTCACTTTTAACTAAAACGAAATATGGTTTTATTTCTTAGAATAATAATAGGTATCTGGGTGAAATTTTGCTTGTATGATAAATATAGGAAAAAAATATTAATTAGAACCTTCTTCAGCATTTATGTTGTGATAATTTAAAATTTTTAGGAAATCTGAACTTAGGATAGTTTTTACTTTTGCTAAATTGAAGCTTTAACCAAAAATTCTGGTTACACTCCACTTTTTAAAGCACATTGTGCCGAAATTCGTAACAAGTGTACCAATAAAACACCCCAGTACAAATCCAATTTTGGCCCCTAACGCGCTTAATGCGACCACGGGGCGAATCACTACGTATGCCACTGTCATTTTAACTCAATTTTCAAACCCACCTACATGCATTCAAATAAAAATATTCGAGACTATAAGACACAACTTAGGGGCGTTAAAAGTGTCTCCAAATGTTTGGGGAGACAAAATTTCGACTTTCCAATATACTCACGTAAGCAATAAAGATTTAGAAGGGAATTTCCTTAAAAATAACGTCGTCATTTAAACTGACTTAAATATTGCCTGCTTTGTTTTTGAGGTATTCTTATACAGACTTGTTAGAATGAAAAAAAGATGCAAATGACAAGATAAGCTCAAGGTTGGTTTGTCAACACACAAATTGTAAAAGACACCATCGGTATTAAAAATGCTTAATTAATTCAGTGGGGCCGACCCCCTTGTAACAATAAGCCGCGAATTGGACCAAAATTTTTAATCTAATCAATTAACAATCAGTGCAAGCGATATACCGCTTGTTAGTACTGCTTATTTGGTGAACGTGACTTGGTTAGTGTATTCAAATTGCGGCGGGGTTCGTTTGACGATTTTGTCTGTGCCGTTTAATTGGCGTACCACTGTGCCTTAGGATTCTAACTTGCCCGTTAAAAGGATAAAGTGAAGCAAGAAAACTCAATAAACCTAGTTTCAATCCGTTGGTTTTAGTTGTTCGTTGTTGCTTAACTACCTATGCAAAACAGTAGGTAATTTAAAATTAATGTGTTTCTTCATGGTTGACACTATTTATGAGCAACCGTTGTCGATTGATTACAGCACTAATTTCTGAATCATTACCCGTAAAATCTGAAGTTACAACTTATTTGGGGAACTTACGAAAATTCAATTACAGTGTTCGGTTCGCGTCAATAAGTATTGTTTCTATACAGTGTTGATAATCGTTGCTCGATTTAATCGATTAAATAGACAGCAGTTGCAATAGTCATGATAAAAAAGTAAGATCTTAGATCCATCAAATCGGTATTGAGTTCTAGTCTAGATAAATTTAAGGTTATTAAAAATATATCATAAAACAAATATTTGACATTATAGCAATTAAATTAAATTGAATTCCCTAATGCAACGTACAATCTACACTACTAGTTAGTAACACGTAGGTAGGAAGTTTAGTTATGCAATCGCACCGAATGGAGAATAGTGTTCATTTAATTGAATGATAACCACCGCTGTGAATGACAACCGGATTGACAGGTTGTCAAATCGCTACATTTCTAGCTAACGCAACTCTATTAGATTTGATGATATACCTACAGTTTAGGTTAAGCTACCAGCATTACATTGTCTACCATGATAATATTAATAATATGATCATTAATGTTTTCATTTGTCATATTTTCCTATCTTTGATCACAAAGCAGGTAATACATATTTTTTTCTATACATATCAGTTTTATTTCACACATTGATAGAATTTATCTTCTCAATTCCTAATAAAGATAGTATCCGAAGCAATGATCAAAAAAATCAAGCGATCAAAAATGGCAGTTTAAAAATTCTTAAATAACTCAAAACAAACGCCACAGGCATAATATAAAATCATTTGTTTTGCCGACAGTACTACCTATGGGGTGAGGTAACAAGGTTAGCACCGACAATGACATGACGAAGGCAAATCAGATTCCGCGACCCTCCTCGGTTATTTTAAACCTAGTCAGTCATTTTGCATAGTTTTATGCGGGTGCGAACCACTGGGCGGGTCGACACTTGTTATGAAGATGTTATTAAAGTTACACTGTGCGTGTAAATTGTAAGCTTTATTAAATTTAACAAAATTAGCTCTTACATAAATTTATGAATTTATGGGAGAGATATAATGCATCAGTGCATCTTTACATTTCTTATTTTTGCCGTTTAAAAAAATGTAATATTTTTTACCAGAATTTCGGTCTATAAAACATTCTTCGGTGTCAAACTATCTGCATACCTACTTATTTCATATTCCATTAAAAACACTTTAATGCTTCAATACAAATGTGACTGAAAAATATTGACAGATCTAGTTAGTAGAATTTAATATAAATTGCACTTGTAAAAAGAAACACAGTGTTACTTCACACAACACAGTATTTTTTGTCTGACACAGTTGCTTTTTACAATCGCAATTTACATAATTAAGTTTGTATAGTGTCAAAACACGATAAAATAAAAATATAGTTACAAGTACAGTTTTTTTTGTGGCGATATATTAATAAGTGGAAGAAAGTTAATAAGCAAGACCTTACCTTTCAAAGCCTTGCTAGTCGGCGGCGGGTCTCGACTCCATGGTGGGTCGCCATGTCCAGAAAAGTCTCTTAGTTTGAGGTAGCTGATTGTCAGCCTGATTATGGAGGCTTTATCCAACTGACTAGTAATAGCAGCTGGTAGCGGCAGCATCTTCGCCAGTTCGTAGAACTCATAGTTCTCCTTCCCTCGCCTAGAGCGCGCTGCATCTCGACTTTTTTCTTTTCGGAGCTCCAAAATACTGTGGACAAAAATAACAGTTAGATTGTGTTTTGTTTTTTGTTGTGTCTATAAGTAGATTGTCTACAAACTAGGTGTTGCTAAGAGTCTAATAAACTAAATAATACAGCCAACGTTGGATTGTTAATGTTAACCTATTGTTGGCGACAGTCTTTTTTCAATTAACTATGGTTTAGTATATGTTTTTTTACTCTTATTTTTTTTAACCTATTTTGTTTTACTTCTCTTACTGCTTTGGATTTAATATACTGAGAAAAATGCAGCTAAAGTTTTATTGATATAATTTTGTGGTTGTGTTTCCAACACACAACATTGGGGTAAGTATTACGGGAACAATACTGGTTTTGTTATTGCTACATTGGTTTCAATGGTAACGTAACTTCTTTCATGAATTAATAACGGTTTTGCCTATTAGGTGGGTAGCAAATAATAATGCATTACCATGCGATTAGAAGTTGCGTAAGTCATAGTAGATTTACTTTAGTATCAACGTAGGTATTTTGTTTACTCGCGTATGAACATATTTCGTTTACGTATCATAAAGCTAAGCGTAGCATAAGGTTAATAATTAGAGCGTATAGGCACAGGTTAGACCTTACAAATTATACTAAAGTGGAACCTATTTTATTAAAAAATAAACATTAACTGAGACGATTTTTTTTTCTATTCGAATATTCTAGCCAAAATATTCGTCGCCCCACGATAAAAAGGTTGAAACGTGAAATTTTTCCCACACCTGTTTCTGGGCGTGAGTCGGGCTGACACACCCCCGCCCCTCCCACTGCTAATGAGCCTGTGTTTTACGAACACATTTACATACGAAATGGACCAGTATGGTGGTAGACTGATGGGTGAAATACAGTTGGGTTGATGTCAGCGACTTTATGATTGTGTTTTTTAGAAAACCCAGGAATTAAGTAGAACATGATATTAAATGACGAGACGTTTTTTTAAACTGACCAAGCACACACCGTAAGATTAGAAAATAGAAATCTTTGAAAAATACATCGTCACCAAAAAAAAACACGAATCGTGGAATATACTGTTGTAATAGATTTATTTATTTGAGTTCATTATTTATTAATTTTATTATTTTCAATAAAATACTATACAGCGTGTGGCCTGTAATAAGAGCAAAAATTTTAACCAATGATTCCACAGAGTATACGTAGTTACCCTGACCTGGTCATAGTGCTCTAAAATCCTTCAACTCAGAGATATATTCATCCAAAGTTATAATCCCTAGTCAATGTACATATATCAAAATCGCTAAGTCGTTGTAGTAAATGACAAATGTCAAGTTCTATGACTGGACACATTTGTTTACAATACATTGCTGGTTCGATTTATTTTGTTAAAAAATATCAATAAATTAAACCCATATAGAATTGATTACTGGTTACTTAAAGGGCTTATATTTAAATTTTTGCTCCTATTACAGGCTACACCCTGTATAAATTGTATCTATCTGATGTTTCTACTTATCATCGCATGTCTTCAATAAAGGTGACACCTTACATTCCCCATTATCGAAACTCTTCAACAGCGCATCTGAGTTTACTACTAAGGGTCGTCAGTCCGTGCAACCTAAGCGATCCGATGATGTCCTGCTTTACGATGCCTCGCGAGACCAACTTTATGGACACCTGAGTAAGCCATTTGAAAATGGAACGTTTTATTCTTTTGTTTATTCGTTTTCTATGCGCTCTTGTTTGAGAAAAGAAAATGATTGGAGTCTAACTGCCAGGTTTACGATGCTGACCGAAGAGGTTTTTCAAGTGGACAGCCTGAAACGTAGCTTCAGCAAAAAATAAATATAATTATGTTCCAGCTTCTGTGAGTAGCCAAATTACTTGCATCTTTACAAATGGATTAAAAAAAACCTTCTTGTTTAAAATGTGCGACTTGGAATTTTGTTTTAGATACAACCTCTATGTATGTACATCCTTTTTTATTGAAATAGAAATGCATTACATAAAAATAAAAAAATAAATCACATATTTTATTTTACAGTCGTAGTTTACTGCTTCTGAAAAGGGTTTTAATACGATTCTTAAGGAATAGAGTCCTTATCGCATGTAACTACAGCTCAGGGACTAATAACTCTTGAAAAATAAAGAAAACCCTACTATAAATAAGATTAGATTTCCCGATAAGACTTAAAATACTATTGTACTTGATTTAACGTTTACAAGGGGTCAGCCTGGTCAGTTTGAAATAAGCGGAGGCGGGGTAGTATTTGATTGTTTAAAATAAGTTTAGAGCGAAGGGTTGGCTACCCCTGGCTCTGTAACCTGACCACTTTGGGGTGCATTATCTTAAATGTTGCCATATTAATTTAGTTATTATAATGAAATTCTGCTAACATTTTATATAATTTGATTTATATAATGTGCTACTTTTGCTAAACTGAGCTTGCTTGCATTTATCTTTATTGTTAAATAAATTATAACTTTTTTCCTTTTTACTAATCTAGCACATTTCCAACACCTATGGGTTGGCTGGAAGAGATCTCTTTTAGTGATAAGCCCACCTTTGTTCACATTGTGACTTCTTGTATTTTCTGTACTTACATCTTATAAGAATACATTATAATTATTTCCAAAGTAATACTGGAAGTATGTTATTAATATTGCAGCTATTTTCTTTCCTAAAGGAAAAAATATAGTTTTTTCATTTATATTTCCGGTGTTCTCATTTTCGAATGCTCCTAACATAGACATGATTGCCAACTGCATAATAGGTGCAGTCATAATAAATATTAATATCACTAATAATGTGTCATGGCTGCCCCTGTTAACACCTCAGATGCCAATAATGTCGTGATATATGACCCCGCGGGCGATGACTTGGGATTTGTGACGTCATAACGCAATTTATCTACTGTCTCTATTGCTGATTTCGTTTCGCATCTTTCATTGTACGTATACTTTTTATACTATGTTTATATTAAAATAAATTAAATATCCATCATAATACGGATTAATTTAGCGCACATTTATTTGTAATTAATCTGACGTTTCGAATGCTTTACAGCATCCGTGGTCACATGCAGACTAAGTTGTTAATGAAATAACACCTTAGTCTTAACAGTTCACTTTATAAAATGCTCTAGAATTTTCTCCAATATTATTTCTTAAAAAGAGCAGAAAACGTATCAAAAAGCTCATTCAGATTAACTTTCAGAGCTTCAAGAGAACGTGGTTCAGATTTCGTTTTCGTTTTCCAAGCCGGGCGTAATGGTTTTTATGAGGCATTCTGGACTTTTCCACCCAAAGTGCCATTGGAGTTTTAGTAAAGTAAGGATCGACTGTTTCCAACTTTTGCAGCTCGATAGAACTGTGTTGAAGACTTCCCATAACTACCTATTTAGTTTGCCGTAGGTACCTTTAAAAAAATATGTTTTATAAAATGAGGTTTTGAAACGTTCTTTTTCAAGTATTTTACAATCAAAGCTTAGGTTTTTATGTGAAACGACTTCAGGCATAATGATAGGCTGAATATTTATTTCCCAAAAAGCTCACTCTCCACATCCTACGTCCTGTCCAATTTTTATGACAGACCTCCCTTCATCTTAGAAGTGGCTGTCTTTAAGTGTCCGCGTACGTGCCCCGACACCCCGTACACCTGGGAATCGAATCCACAATACGCTACTAACGTCTTGACCCTCTAACAAACTTGCCCCAAATGAACACAAACGAAAACAGACCCAAAATCCAGCGATTGCAGCACTATTTCGAATATGATGCATATTCCGCATTGGTCAAACTATGATTGGTGGGCGCCGACAGCCAGACGGCGTAAAATACAAAACATCGCCAAACCAAACTGGATCGTATGATAGGGGGATGACAGCTAAAATCGTTGGCTCGGAGAACACAAAAAGAATTTTCTTGCAAATTGAAATAGGAGTCCCGGGAAAAAAGCCCGGAATCGAAGTATGGTCGTAAAAAGGCGGCCAGTTCGCCTGTGTCGCAGTAGTTACGGTTAATGTGTCCGGGCCAAATTGAGTTGCGCCAGGGCACGAAAATTAGCTTTCCCAGGGGGCTGGAGAGTGCTAGCTGTGCGTGTGGTATGACAGGCGGTGATAGCCTAATACGAATTACTATCGGATTGCTTAGTAGGTATGCACAGTATCTAGCCTTTAATAGCCCCTTAAATAAAATGTGGCGATACCATGTGATGATTTTACAATTTCATTTCGACTAAGCAACAGAAATACCTCGTCACTGTGCCTCGTTAGCAAAAGTTCCCATCCTCGATGTAATAGCACTTAATGCATTCAACACAGATTATCTCACTCAACACAGGGAGCAACAGATTAAAAATATCAATAGGCATCCGACCTCAATGGTTAAATTGTCAATCGGCACCTTATGAAGAAATGAAGTTCGTCACCTTTCAACCCTCGAATGCTGGGGTCTATAATCTTACTGTTAAACTTTGTTGTCGGTAGCTAACACCGCTATGGGAATTTCTTGCTATTTTCTGCTTGAATAGTCAAATGTCTAAACGGTGGTTTTATTGTTATGGATCAAAACATTGCGTGTGATTTTTGTAATAATAAATACTTCCGATACCAACACAGACTATGGACGAAGTCAAAATGACGTAAAACATTCGTAGTAGGACATTTATGACATTGATACTAATATCACAGTAAGGTACCCTATTCGCCAATTACTGGGCACAATAAACATAAGTATCTTTACCATCGACGCGATCATTAATAGAAAAATAAGGTAAAGGGAATAGTACTAAAGTCCATCAGTACCTAGAAGTACCTACTCGTTCTCAATATTATGGTGTTATGCTATTTAACAATAAGTATTTTTTAAAAGCATCAACATATGACTGTTTTCATATACTTTTTTTTTTAAAGTAAGCTTAGATATGTTACAATAATTTCAAAAAAAAGTGTAGCTATTATAAATAAAATAAAACACTTGTATCTTATGAAAAGTAGAGCTCGCAAGCTACACGAACACATTTCGTAACCCCCCGTATGGGATAAAATATCTTTTTATTCCTTCAAGTGACAAATATGACATGTCGTATTGTGGCGTTGAAGTGGTTCCGTCACCCACTTCAATCTGCGGGGATATTAATAGTCGACAACAATGTGCTTTTCGATATTAAAGAATATTACCAATTGAGGGTTATAAGTAGGTATTATACTGGTTATCATTATTAATAAGAACAGACTCTTCAATATGGTGGTACTTTGTAACAGATTTGGAACTCAACTAAAAAAATGTTGTCAGTGAGCTAGCTTAGTGCTCTCTGCATTCTGAGGCAGAGCTAATCCGTTTAATACACCTCATGGTTTTTGAATTGCCGTTTTTTGAATTGAATTTAATCTTCCGAAGATCCTCGATTTCACTCACTACTTTGAGTTCTTCAGATCCTATTACAGTCAGTTACACAACACAAAAGTTGGAAGTTCTCAAAGAGAAATTCACACCCTCGCTAGGGTGTCGAGTTTTCTTTAAAAGTGGACATTTGAACCGACGAAGGTTAGTCAACCGTCCAGTCCCTTGGGCTGCAGACGGGTCACTTAGACGGATATTCAAATAAATAGCCGTACTTTTTCAACTGAACACGCGAAGGGTTAAAAAGTTCGATGCAATCGCAAAGTCTGAACCAAACATCCCAACTTTATATTTTTACTTGAACTTTTTATGATGGTAAGTACAAGGTGTAGTTTTTATTTAATTAGAAAAATGATATTTTATATCTATAATTTTATATTGCCCAGTGGCCTCTACTTTGATGTAAATACAGAACATTAAAAATAACATGACCTAT
Source organism: Pyrausta aurata (assembly GCA_963584085.1). Lineage (NCBI taxonomy): Eukaryota > Metazoa > Arthropoda > Insecta > Lepidoptera > Crambidae > Pyrausta > Pyrausta aurata. Next base: position 5,078,862 of record OY757272.1, on the reverse strand, counting down.
AAGATGGGCTTAAACATATACTTACTTAATAAAACTTTGTTGCATTGCATTAGACATTTTTAACTACTTACATACAATATTACCTTTTTTGTTAAAGTATTTTTCCAAAGAAGAAATAAATATAAATCCACTAATAGGTAAGGTACTACATTTGTATTAGTTTATACTGGGATCTATTAACTAAGCGCTGTAATGACATCACATGTATTTATTCGGGCGGGCATCGCCAAATAAAAGAGGGTAAAGATGCGATATTTGACGTAGGAAATGAAAATGTCATCGGCTTATTACGCCCAGGATTATTGATATTATTTGCGATTATTCCCTGTGATAATACAGGCGTAGATTATAATCAAGGGATAACTGACGCCATGTTTAATATGTCTGCATTTGCATTGTTAAACTAATGAATATAGTATTTTGTCGCTTAGGCAGAAAGGAGGTCATATATATTATTATGTTTACGTTACATACGAGTACAACCAACATAGTTGAATTTGCTCCCTAACTTTATAATAACTGTAAAAAAAGTTATAGCAACAATAGATAAAGATTAAACTTACTCCCTCAAAAAGTTTTCCAAAACCAATTACCGCTACCGGAGTTAAACTTTTTCAAAAATCGAATGTCAAAGGTTATAAAACGTGACTGCGCCTTTGTGTCCACATCACGATGGCCGTATGGAGAGTCACCGTGTCCAAACGGGAGGTCACGATGACCTCTTCGTTTAAACGACCAGGAAATTGACTCGAGATATAATCCGTCATGTGATGGCATAGGGTTTATAATGCAACGGAATTAATGGCATCATAGCAAGAGGTAAAACGGTTTTTGTAGATTTGACGAGATTGTAGAGCGGGCGATAGGTTTTGGTACTTTAAAATTCTTGATGTAAGTATGCCGTTACGTTACTTATGTGACGAATCATTTATAATCACGAATCTAAATAGGTACGTAATAATAAGTAATTCGTCACTTAAAAGTCACTTTCACGAATAGTTGAAGTGACTTTTATTTGAACAAAAAAAAATGTGAAAGTATCAAGACCCATCGTTCTACGTATTCCCGGGGTCCCGTCTCGCGGGACGGACATTTTACCGTTCGCACCCTCAAGATGAGGCTAATATGACTCGGCGAATTTCCGAACGAGCCGGCTTGGATACGGCTACCGTTTCCGAACAGTGATGAGGGCACTTAATCGTTTACGCGACAATCACAAAATATAAGTAGAGCTACAAAATTAGAAAGAAATTAGCAGAAGCTCCCATCGAGCCCACAACAGTGTTTGTAATGGCATATCGCGTATACTTTTATAATACGTGTAATTCTACTTGAAAACAAAAAACAAATAAAAAAATATGTTTTCATTATGTCAACTTAAATTAACCATTCTCAAACTACCAAAACAAAAAAAAAACTTTAAAAAATTGGTTACCTGTTCAAAAGAACTTTCCACGTGCAAATGAAAATTCGCCACAAAGAAAAATTGCACAGTGGTGCATTCAAAGAGAAATGCTGGCAAAATAAATAATCGCACGTCCAGCCCCAAGGGCCCAGTGGGACGAGCGATTTGTGCGCTCGCCAAATTGCCGCTCTTTAGACGGACTTTAATAATCACGTCATATCCAATTTTCGTCCGAAACGTACGAGGAATATCAATGAAAGTGTCCGCCGTTGATTGAATTTGTAGTTTTATTTGTATAGCAAATTGCTCACTAACGAGGTTCGCACCTTGTTACATTTACTTATACCTTAGTATGTACGCAAAAAAATATAATTTGAGCGATTGAGTACCTTGGTTATCACGAGTTCACGACAAAGGTTTTTAGGATCGCATCTTTATCAGCCTTAAAAGTACCAACAGCATTACTCATTTTACTAGATATTTAGCTATTTGAAAAACAGGTATGTATTTGCGTAATGTATTAAAAAATAAACAAAAGATGATATGAGATATCGTTCAACCAAAGCTACGCGCCCCAATGGATAGTAATCCAACATTTACGGACAAAAAATGACCAATCTACTAAACGTGTCGATCCGCATATGACTAATGGTGGTCCGTTGCTTAGCAAATTGCCTGCCTAAATCGCAGCGAAACTGGAAAATTGTTTCATTCATGAAAGCAATAGCCGGGATTTAGTGAGGATAACTTTTTGATGAATAAAATAGTGATGCGGGGATTTTGCGGCCCCATATGACCGGTTTCGCGTGTCATGCGGACAAATGTTATTATTAGCATTTATCGAGATTATTTTGTTTCTTTGGTAAAATAACGTACGAAAATTGATTTTAAATTTGAGGGTGAAGTTTTTTTTTTAATAAATATTAAGCCGTATTATCATCAGACAGTATAATTTATCAGAAAATTTGTCATGTTATCTATTTACTGCTTATTCATTAACAATATTTATTACCTGCATAAATGAATGACATACGAAAAAAACACTAGGCATGAAAGTAACTCAAGACTTGCCTCGTATCGTAAACATTTTCCATTTCAATTACTATTTCCAACAAAACTAGCGTTGCCAAAATTAGCAATACAAAGAGAAAAGTCGGGGCTGCATTGGCAGCAATTGAATGGCGAAGGAAATAATAGTTATTTGCAATAATCGACTGAAGGGACGGCTGATTGCGCCCGGGGCGCGCTGTGTTCTTCCCGCATTTTTGTCTGGCAACTGGTAGTTTCGACACACTGTTCGTTAGTGACTTCACTATCATTTAGGTAGAGTCACTTTGGTGATTGCTTTGGGATATTGCCAATAATATCACTGACGATATCCATCGATTAATATTATTAACTTGGTAGTATGACACGCTACGAATTTCCATAAATGCTAAACATACTCATGAACGTTACATTAATCCATGAAAATGTAATACCTGAATAAACGATATTGGTACTATCGATTCATATTTAAAGCGAAGTTAAACCTACCTTTTTTCTAAGGTCTGCGTAGATAGATATATTTTTTTATGATTGTACCTTTAGGCTTGTTATCTTAATGCCAGCAGTAAAAAGCAGTGTGAGTCTAAATCATAAAACATTAAAAGTTGTTACGTTTGATCTTAACCCTTTGGACCAAATCAACCCTTCACTGCGTACAATCAGAAACACCAGAACCGTAACACACTCCATTACAAAACCACGAAAGAATCTGGGGTGGACAAAACTCGTTGATGAGGTAAAGGGGAGTTCTTCACGGGACACTTGGCGGCTTAATTCTGCCTCTAACCGGGTTGATAGATCGCCTTACTCCATTATTGGCAGTATTATTGGAATGTTTTGACATAAAGTTACTGTGTAGGGTGACGTCGGTTCCACTTGGCATGCGATAAGCGATCCTTCGTCGTCCTGCTTATAGTGGCTTGCGGGAACTCGCGGAGGTTTTAGTGGGTATACTTGACGAGTGGTCTGTCATTCGTCAAGGGAGTCCCACCATCACCTATTGCCGTCCCCACGGTAGTAGGTATGCGGTAAGCATTTCCTCCGCGTAAAAAAAAGGGATGACGTCGGTTGTCGGGTCGGTCCCACAATTTTTTTTACCCATTTAGCCATTGCTGTGGTCATACTATCTAATACGGCCAATGCAATGGGTAATGGGTAAAAACAGACCCTTACTACTAGATGATGTGTGCGCTCAATCATCTGCTGGTAACTGTAAAGCAGAACTGATAACTCCAGATAGTAATAAATTACCGTTTCTGAATCAAAAAATTGTATTGCATGCGGCAAACAAAAAAAAACCTGGAATTTAGTATTTTTCCTTCAACATTTTTTTTTTTGAATAGGTATGTTTTCTTTAGACCACAGATTAACTTAACACATTCCGGGACACTACTCCAGACACAATAGATGTTTTATTGTTTTCACGCCTGTAGGCGTTCACTGTCCCTGAACGTGTTAAGAGACTTCAGTAGACACCTAATGACGCAACTCAGTTAATAGCATTGCCTCTTGCCATCAAAACACCACTGCATATTATGAGATACAGATGCCTTAATTAAATAAGGCATTGATAGACACATCCTTATTTATTGCCCTGAGTCATATACCTGCCTTTATTGAGTGATCATTGCCTACAATAGTAATTCAAAATTTCCATAAACTGCTCATACTAGAGCAAATAATGGTGGTGCATATTTATTAGCGTTTAAGTTAAACAATGGTCTGGTACAGTTTAATTTAAATGATAATACGCATACGCATGTGTGTAAAGTATGTTGGGTAATAAATGTAGGATCTGAGTTCTAAATGAAACGGAACGACAGTATGACGTATGAATGAGTGAGAGAGAAAGTATGATTAGAATTGTAACAAGAGTGAAAGAGGTAGAAAGATTGAAAGGATTTGGATGACCGGAAGGAGGAGTGAATGGAAAAAAGTAATGGAAGATAGTTAACAAGTAAAAGACGTAGCTCGTGTACTAAAGACTGTTTAATATTTCAATAAAAGCTTGTTTGTTGCAAATCCCCGAGTTTCACTCAAGAAAACGCCCCACAAGTGGTGTCAGAAGTGGGATTTGAAACTCGGAGGACGTTCTTACCTGTGTGTGACCGAGGACGACGCGAGGTTATGCCGGGCAACACGTGCGTGCAGTTCAAGACGAAAATCTGAAAATAAAGACGACAGCATGCCGAAAGGAGCTTCCAGACGTAGCAGCAGACAAGCAGATTACGAAGACGAGTTTGAACCAGCGGTGGCTTCACCACGAGGTAATGGTGGTTCGATGTTACACATGACGGAAGGTCTCGTTCCTAAATTCACTGGCCAGGATAAGACGTACCCTGCGGCCAGATGGGTGAAAGACGTAGAGGACGAAGCCGAAATCTTCGGTTGGACCCCATTGCAGACTTTATTGATGGCGAGAAGGTCGTTGGCGGGAACAGCGGCGCTCTGGTTACGCGCCGAACGTACTCATAAGACGTGGGAGGACTTAAAGACGGCTATTGCAAAGGAATTCCCGGATGCGTTAGATAGTAAGACCATTCATGAACTCATGAGCAAACGCATCAAGAAACCTGGTGAATCCTGTATAGACTACATGCTAGTTATGAAGGAACTGGGTAAAAGAGGGAAAATGCCTGACTATGTGGCTATTAAGTACGTAGTACAGGGCATACAAGACGAAGAAATTAACAAAGTGATGTTGTACGGCGTCACAACCTACAATGAGCTAAAGGAAAAACTACGCATTTACGAACAACTGAAAGAAAAAATGGCGGGTGGCAATCGGCAGAAACAACAGCGAAATCAGTACGGCACGGACGACAGGCGAGACCGAGACAGACGTTTTTCACGCTGTTATAGCTGTGGAGAAATGAAACATGCATCAGCAGATTGTCCACACAAGGAGAAAGGGCTCAAGTGTTTTAAGTGCAATCAATTTGGTCACATAGCACCAAATTGTCCGGAAACATCACATCAATCAAGATTCGGAAATGCAAGATCCGGCCTTTCCGGAGTGAACACAGGCGCGAATGGTGCGGTTGGCGGCCCTGCAAGAGGACAGCGACAAAACGACGTAGATGGCGTTGGTGTGAAACGGAGTTGTTTCGGGCGAATGAATGGAACGAATGACTGCACTATGAACTGCGGTGATGTTGGCAGCATTGACAGCATTACATACATCGGACATGGCGGCGAATGATACGGTGACAGATGTAAAATCAGAAGACGTGTTTTGCGTAAATAATAACAAACAAGAAGCCCAAAAGCCGATAAAACTGGTAGAAGTGTTAGGAAAAAGTGTAAAAGCGTTGATTGACTCTGGAAGCGATATCAACCTGATCTCAGTGCAGTGTTATGAAGGACTAAATGCGCCGGAGTTCGACAAAAGTGATATTTCATTGTCGGGACTGGGCGAAGGAAAAGTCAAGTGTGCGGGACGACTTTCATTAGATATTGAAATCGACGGACAGTGCTACCACGACGTGCTATTTTATATTGTACCTAAAGACGCTATGCCTTATTCTATGATAATTGGTCAGGAGTTTTTGCAAAACTGTGTTGTTGTTATGGAACGTAACATGGTTATGTTAAAGCCGGCTAGTAGCTGGATGTATGAAATATGTGTGTGTGATTCTGTTGTTGTAGGTAACGAAGTGAAGGTTGGCATTCAACAAAGGGTGAATGACATGGTGGAGTCCTACAAACCTAACAAGACGAAAGAGGCTCCAATCAAGCTAAAGATATTGTTGAAAGATGACATTCCAGTGGTTCAGCGTCCAAGACGACTAGCTCCAGTTGAACAAGAACAGGTAGATCAACAAGTGGCTCAGTGGCTTGATGAAGGAATCATTAGGGTAAGTTGTTCGGAATATGCTTGTCCAATTGTGTTGGTTAGAAAAAAGGACGGAGGACTAAGGGTATGTGTTGACTATAGACCTTTGAATAAGAAAATTATTAAAGATGAATATCCTTTACCTATTGTGGAAGACCATATTGATAAGCTGGCAGGAGCAAAAGTATTTAGCACTCTTGATTTAAAAAATGGTTACTTTCACTTGATGGTTGATGAGAGCTCAATAGGATATACAGCTTTTGTTACGCAGACTGGACATTATGAGTTTTTAAAAGCACCATTTGGTCTTTCCATCTGTCCGAAGGTTTTCACTAGATTCATCACAATTATTTTTAGAGACCTCATCGCAAGGGGAGTTGTGATCATATTTATTGACGATTTAATTATTCCAGCGTGCTCAGAAGAAGACGCAGTGACCAGATTGTCTGAGGTGTTAGACGTGGCATCCCAGTATGGTCTGCAGATTAACTGGAAAAAATGTCAACTAGTTCAACGACGAGTGGAATACTTGGGACATATAATTGAAAATGGTGAAGTTCGACCTACAAGGGAAAAAACAGATGCTGTGGTAAGATTTCCTGAACCATCTAATATAAAGCAGTTGCATAGTTTCCTTGGTTTAACTTCATACTTCCGAAAGTACATTCAAGATTATGCCAGTATTGCAAAACCACTATCAGATTTACTTAAGAAAGATAGCATTTTTCAGTTTGATGAGCAATGTAGACATGCCTTTAATGAACTAAAGACTAGATTAGCCAGTCACCCAGTACTGAAGATTTACAACCCAAGTTTAGACACAGAACTTCACACTGATGCTTCGAGTATAGCATATTCAGCTATTTTGTTGCAAAGAAGCACGGAAGATGGACAGCTACACCCTGTTTTTTATCTCAGTAGGATAACAAGTGCTGCTGAAAGCAGGTATACAAGCTATGAGCTTGAGGCTCTAGCTATCATAGAAGGAATAAAAAAATTCAGATGCTATTTATTCGGAAAGAAGTTCAAAGTAGTAACCTTTTCAGATGACATTCAATAAAAAAGAATTGGCGATGTCAACTCGAGTAGCAAGATGGATCATGATGCTGCAAGAGTATGATTTCACAATTGAGCATCGAAGTGGAAGTCAGATGAGACATGTAGACGCTCTAAGCCGAAACCCATATGTAGCAATGTTGAGAGACACTACTAAGACTTTTCATGACAAAATAAGGAGTGCACAAGTTGCTGATGAAGGACTCAAGGCAATTATGGAGATACTTAACCAGAACAGGACGTATGAAGACTATTATATTCGAAATGGTTTGCTCTACAAAGGCAGTCAAGAGCATCTTGTTATCCCATGTAAAATGGAAAATGAGATTATAAAGAGAGCACATGAGAATGGCCATTTTGCCAAGAACAAAATGTTACAACTGATTGATAAAGACTATTACATTCCTAATTTAGAAAAGAAGATAAAAGAGTACCTTGTGACTTGCATCCCATGCTTACTTGCAGAAAGGAAGAGAGGGAAGGCCGAGGGATTTTTAAATCCTATAGAGAAAGAGGAAACACCTTTCCATACTCTGCATTTGGATCACATAGGTCCTATGACCGAGACAAAGAAATTGTACAACCATATACTGACCATGGTAGACGCTTTCACCAAGTTTGTTTGGCTGTTTCCAGTAAAGAGTACTACCGCTGCAGAGACTATAAGTAAGTTGATAATACACCAACAATGTTTTGGAAACCCATCAAGAATAGTAACTGACCGAGGTACTGCATTCACAAGTCTGCATTTTGAAGAATACTGCAAAGAGGAAAACATTGAACATATAAAGATAACGACTGGTGTGCCAAGGGCCAATGGCCAAGTAGAGAGAATACACAGAATAATCATATCAGTACTTACCAAACTATGCATTGAAAATCCTACACAGTGGTATAAGCATGTCAGCCAGGTACAGAGATGCCTTAACAGTACTTACCAGAGGAGCATAAATACTACACCTTTTGAGTTACTTTTGGGTACGAAAATGCAGTTGAAAGAAGATGTGGAAATTTATCATTTATTAGAACAAGAAAACAGAGATAGCTTCATGCTTATGAGAGAGGAAAATAGAAGGAAAGCGAAAGAGCAAATAATCAAAATACAAGATGAAAATAGAAGGACATATAATAAGAAACGTAAGGAGAGTAGAAAGTACAAGCCTGGTGAGCTGGTGGCTATTAAAAGAACGCAATTTGGAGTTGGAATGAAATTAAAACCTAAATTTCTAGGTCCCTACGCAATAGTGCGAGCTACAGGGAAGGATAGGTATCAAGTTGAGAAGGTAGACGACTCCACCGAAGGCCCTAGAATGACCACCACTGCTTCAGACCATATGAAAAAATGGCCCGATGAAAGCACAGACTGAATCTAGGTAAACTTTGATTTTGTTTTTACGAAATGTTATTTTTCTTAATATTAGTTGTTACTATGTTGTAAAGTGTACCTAACTGTAAGTTTTATGTTTACAAGTACTTAATGTTTATTTAAGTTTCTGAACCTGTATCCTAATGTAGCTTTATTAGCAATTATATCACAGATGTAACAATTTGTTTTGAGAAGTAACTCTAGATTGTAATGTCATATTACCTAAGTTTTTGAGAGTTCCTTTATAAGATGTTAATTTGGAGTTTTGTTATCTTGTAGAGATAAGTCTGAGGCCAGACTTTGTCAGGACGGCCGATTTGTAGGATCTGAGTTCTAAATGAAACGGAACGACAGTATGACGTATGAATGAGTGAGAGAGAAAGTATGATTAGAATTGTAACAAGAGTGAAAGAGGTAGAAAGATTGAAAGGATTTGGATGACCGGAAGGAGGAGTGAATGGAAAAAAGTAATGGAAGATAGTTAACAAGTAAAAGACGTAGCTCGTGTACTAAAGACTGTTTAATATTTCAATAAAAGCTTGTTTGTTGCAAATCCCCGAGTTTCACTCAAGAAAACGCCCCACATAAATATAATATACATTCTGTATGTTTGAGTTGGATAAAAAAACTGTTGATCACAAAACTGTTTTGAGCTTAATATGTATTTAATTATTTATGGGGTAGTATTTAAACGAGCGACTGTAAATTAATGTTTTAAGTGTCAAAAATACTTAATTTAGGTTATAGAATTACTAAGTGAGCGACTGAGTGCGAGTGACGAGAAATCAACAGACCAGCAACTAACAAAGATTAATTTGAGTTACTTTAAATACAGAATGAGAAGCTTCATAATATATGAGCGACCCAATTTTTGATTGAGTGTCAACATTACGACCTGCATTTTTTTCAATATTTGGCAAATGGATTTTTCAAACTGAGCGGTATTTAATCTTATATGAAGTGTTTCGAATGCAAAAACTGCTTTGAAAAATACTAATCGAAGTAGCGTATTATGAGGCCACATTTAAATAAAAAATCATCTTATGAAAATACTATTTGACGATACACTAAATATTCTTATAGGTAATTAAATTAAACAATGTATTACGAAAAAGTATTATTAATCAATTTGCGTTTACCTAAATCAAATAATAATAAACCGGCCAAGTGCGAGTCGGATTCGCGCACGAAGGGTTCCGTATATAATATGTATGTAAGCATTTAAATTGTGCAAAAAGTTATATGACAATTATTTTGCCTATTTTATGTAAGTATGTTTACTAAGGTATATAAAAAAATATTTCTCAAAATCTTATTTCACCACTTTGTCGAGGAGTTAAAATTACAGTTTTCTAACACCTAACTCTGCACTGAACTGCGGACAGACGGACATGGCGAGAGTATAAGGGTTCCGTTGGACTACGAAGCCCTAAAAAAAGACGCTTCAGTCAGTAAAAAAAGTGATTTTCTTATCAATACTGTAAGGAGCATTAACTGGTATGAGGGTTGAGGAACTCCACTACTCATCGTCACTAGTAGATAAGTGCTAGCCCGGCCTCGTTTTCATTTTTTTCCAATGGGTATCATTTTTGCTTCCAGTGGTGGTGTTGTAAATACTAATCATTTTATAGTTTGCATAAAATATAAAACATAGGACCTCAAATAGAATATCAGTAACCAATAATCATTATTACAGCAGCTCACAAACTTTGCTCAGAATGAACTTTTTTGTAGTTCGTTATGTAAAACCTCAATTGGAAAAATCGAAAATATCTTAATATTAAAGCTGCCCCCTCTGTATTTCTAGTCGCTCAGTTAGTAATTTAGTCGCCCGGATAGTATTTTTATATCTGAAATGGATATAACAAAGCCCACTTGTTGTAAGCTCGTTCTGGATTTTAATAATGATCAATATTCGTCGTTAGTTTAGTTAATTATTCGCTTACTCAAATTCATACCGCTCAAGTGATTAAAACAGTACGTCATCATCAGTCGCCAAGTTATTTTTTATTCGCTCGTTTTATTATTCCCCTTATTTATGGTGGTCATCTTATGATAAAAAAACATACAGGTCAAAAATCATAACCCTCCTTTTTGCTTCGCCGTGGTCGGGTAAACAGATCCATAATTCGATACCATCTTTGAGACGCAATAAGAACTTATTAGTAAATGGCTACTTTATGATAAATACGTTTCTCTGACAAGGAATCTAGTGACTTGTAACATACTTGTATTTAATAAGTAAACTTTGTTCGATGAGAATTGGACATGATAGGTCTAAACATGAATGCAAATATGAGTAAATGCTACTCACTGCACTGCTACTGCTGCTAAATGCTACTCATTCCGGCTGATATGCAATGCAATGCAGCCTTCGCTTTCATCGTGGCATCGCCTTCTACTTTGTTCGAGTTCTATTTTGTAAAACGGTCAGATCGGCGTGCTGTGTAAAAAATAATTCGCAGAAATCGATGCAATTTTAGTCGGTACGTAATGTAATTTTGAAAACACCTGCATCAGAAGTTAAGTTAACCGCAAACATTGCCGGAACGGTGTGTTTCAAAACGTTTTTATTTTTACGCGATTGGGCATCGAGGACCATGTTCAAGGCTTGTACTTATATGTTGTATGGAAGTCAAAGTTTCGTTGAGATATAAAAAAATGGATTCATAATGGTCAAACAAAGATCTTCGTTCAAGTTTGAAAGTCAAGCTTAGATGATGATGGTGACATCTACAAACATTGACATCTTCTTTTTAGCAAAAGCATCCTCCTCCACTCCTACTATTGTGACTATAATGCCACTCTGAGTATGTTATTTTAAAGTTTTAAATTTGACACAAAATGAAGATATAGCGAAATTGCCAACGTCAGGAAGTTTAAGCTCCTTACCATACCTACATTTTGTGTCTAAATTGAAAACTTACAAAATAACATTATCTGGGAGGCCAAACTTTTGACTTCCGAAAACGTAGCTTAGGTATCCTAATCTTCATCATTTTACCTAAAATCATCAACAACAGCTTTAATCTGCAAATTCAACATATTCCAATTCTTCCTTTCAGGGCACATTTATTTAATTTTTTTTTACTGTATATTTGACGTTCATAAGTGTCATTTCATGACCTTAATTGAAATAAAGATTTTGTTTTTGAATCTTTCTTTGAACTACCACATCACAGTTCAGTTTTGGTCATCATTGAGTAGTATTTTAATAAAACGCATCTCAGTATTATCCTTTGGTGAGGCTGATGGTTTGCCGCAAAAAGCGCAGGCGCAACGAATCACCATGAGTCGGCAATCGGTCTGATTGACGACGGCTACTGTGTTATACAGGGTGATATTCTTAACCGTTTGTTGATACTTACACGTAATAATAAAAAAATGCACTTGTAAAAAGTAAATGTGACTCTGTGACAGACGAGGAATTGAACCCCGTGTCTTACGCTATCCGGGCGTATGCCTATACCACTGGGCCACCGTCACATACAAGCCTGTTGAATTTTGCAAGTGCTTTTAAACGCGTTGGCTGCGTGACTGACACGTAAGTCTATTTATGTGTGTGCCACAATGACTATAAATTCTTTGTTGTTTGAAATTACCAAAGAACCATCACTAAAGAGGGAACACAGCGAAAGATTTAAGCGTTTTGAAGGGAAACCAGAGAACTGATGGCCGTTGGGGCAGAAAAGTTCTTAATGGGAGACCTTTCAACCAAAGACGCAGCGTAGGACGTCCACCGATAAGATGAACGTTATGATCGCGGGATCAAACTGTATGCAGACCGCTTGCGATCGGTCGCTGTAGAAAGCCGTGCAAGAGGCAATAATCAGCAGTAGACGTACTTTGACTGATAATGATGATGATGAAGAAGAGGATTACCTCTAGATGTTTCAGGAACTCTTACAATGATTTTAATTCTTTCTTTTTTTGTATGTTGCGCACATCCTGTAACATTCAATACCAAAATAACAAGATAAATCGTAATAGATCCATACTCCTATTCAAAGGGCCGTCTATAGATGCTACTGCTTATCAAAATACCCAGTACAAAGAAGTAGACATCATTTTAATCATTATTACCGGGTGTTTGGGTCGAAAATTGCACGACATCATTTAGATTCAAACTAATTATTTGGTTGAAACTGAATGGTGGTTGAAGATGGCATAGTTCGTTTTATTTTGACTCTGATATTGATATTGTATTATCGATGATTACTATTACTCATAAATTGAAATAATAATTATCTAGGTTCTAATTTGTAAAAGATGGTAGATACTAATTTTTAGCCCTGTTTTACTCTACGTTAAAAAAATAAAGAAGATTCGCCCGTGCGCAATTTTTGGTTTCATATTTCATCTTTTAAGATTCTCCTGTTAATGCAGACTGTATTTTTTGAAACTTCAACATTTAGTAGTCTTGATGTGGCTGGAGAACCTACATATACAATTTGATTACACAGCGGTACTGTAGGTACTTAATAATGAGAGCTAAACATTAAAATGTTAGAACTGGCATATTTCCTAAATCGTGAATGAAACTGGCGATCAAAACTCGTTACAGGCCAACAGTCAAAGTAACATGTTATTCGGGATCGAACCTCCAATTGCGGTTTCTCTCAGAATGCCCGCTTGGGAAAGTTTTTAGGGGTCCTTTAAAAAGTCTAAGAGAAACACTTAACTAATCAGTGGAATATATTTAGATCTCTGGATTCTGCTTGACATTTAATAATGAGCTGTAAGCGGAACACCTATTAATAAGTAGAATGTTTTGATGTTACTGGCTTTGGCTTGAAAATACTTATTATTTACATTTGAGACCATTTAAGGTACATTTCCGTTAGTTTTTTTATTTTATTTCTTAACACGTTCCGGGACACTACTCCAGACACAATAGATGTTTTATTGTTTTCACGCCTGTAGGCGGGCACTGTCCCGGAACGTGTTAAGTTCTCCGAAATGCAGGCGGTTGGTTACTCTATTCGTTTTGCCGAAAGCAGTATTGTAGTAACTTTTAATACAAAGGTTCTAATTTAAAAAAATATGGCTGTAAACTTTTTCTCTATTACAAATTTTGTATCCTTTTAAAGCTCAACCGTGCTTCAAGCTGGGCTGTCATGTGGACCTCACAAAATATGATTAGCGTTTTCCAACCCTATTGTATCTCTGCCATTTAGGTAATTTCATTTCATTTTCATGTTACATAAATCTCTATTTAGAACATAAGTCGGAACCCTCAGATTCCTAACCAGCTTCCAACTTGACCAATTATTAAGTTTTTTCATGGCTGTGGTTAGGGAACCGTTTTTTCTCCGCTCAGGTGCATCGATTGAATTCAACTTTTATTCTTGTAAATGACTTTTATTTGTTGTAAATATTGGGGATTTTGTTACTGTTTAATGGAGTATTATTGTGCGGGTAACGTTTTTCGATTTACGTTATGGCTTCGTAATAGTACGGTGATTCTTATTAACTTTTAGTTGTTTTTAATCTACATACTAGTTTAGTAGGGACTTCGATAAATTTTGTGATTTTTACATATTATTTTTTGTAACGAAACACTCAGTCTTAAATGGGTAAATACTTAGGTATTTATTTCGTTCTTACATATTCAATTTTCTGCTATTATTTTCTTTTAGATAAAGGGTTGAATACACATGTTATGGTATTTAGTAACGCTCTTTATTTTTCAATCAAAATATTTCAAAGCACGGATGTGTGTTTTTTGTTTTCAAATTCGTCGCCTTTTTTAGACGCTTAGAAATTTTGATAGAGTGTGAAAGGGTTCTTGTCTTGTTGTGATTGAGTCAAAAAGTTTTTGTTTTGTTCAAAAAAATATGGAAACGCCTTTGTATTCCTATGAGGTGTTGAAATTTTTTAAGTATTTTTTATAGCATATCGGCAGACATTTAGCCACAATCTTACCTGATGGTAAGTGAGGATGTGGCCTAGGAAGGTTCATGTCTGACTAGTAACAGCCTATTTACTCTCTTCTTGAATTCACTTCTGCCGGCAGCAAATTCCACTTCATAGTCATTGTATGATAAATGTAGATAGTCTTGTATAATTATTGCATAAATGCATGAAAATATAATTTTACATGCCATTTTTTTCTGTGTGATCACATAACCAAATCTTGACGTTAATCTTGGTGGGTATTTAAAAATTATAACCCTTTTTTAACCTTAATAAAATGATTATGCAATTCTATCTTTACACCTGAATGTGAGAATAATATTTTAGTGCTTACTTATCACAATTTCATAATATAATGGTCACACAGAAAGCCTAGATTTTTAATCATAGCACAGAAGACTTCACGATCCTGTTTTTTTATTGCCCAGCACTCCTTGCTCCCAAAAGCCAACTTAAAAACTAAGTGGATCGTTGTTATTGAATCTCAACCGACACTGTCACTCATTCAAGGCATTCAGACCAGGCAATTCAAGTTTATGGCTACTATAACGTAACATAGCGCAATCGTCGAAATACTGGTCAATGAAACCGGACTTTTTGCGCGGCAAACTGCTTTTGACAACAAGCGTGAGTTTTAGAAAAAAATATATAAAAGACGTGAAATTGTCTCATTAAGGAAATCCTTAAAATGGTTCTGTCAGTGATACGCTATATGAGTCCTTTGAAAAGTACATCAGGGCCAGACTCAGGTCGGAAAAATTATAGTATAATTATATATTTAGAATAATACTTAGTTGTTAAATGAGTTGATATAAGTAGGTAATTGGTTGAGTTTGTAGATAGCCAATTACATAGCAAAGTCAAACATACACACACATTATTATAATTTTTGTACAATTCCATTTTAAAGCGAGCTTGCGTTCTGGGAAAATGACAAATTACGAAGGTGAACTTGATGTAGCGATATACTCAGCAAATACTGTCTCATTTAAAATGTAGAGTTAACAGAGATTTTGATCTCGCTCGTTTCAAACGTTTCGTCTCATAATTTGGTAATTTTAAAATACCCCACAATTTTTTTGGCGACAAGTCACATTGTCTTGAATCATTATGTAGGCGTTTACGTTTGTTCAACATACCTTATTTTTTTATACCTTCCAATATACGAGAAACGTATTTACAAATGTATGTTCTTGTACTTAGGATTTTTTAATTAATTCTTATAAAATTTTGTTGCTTTTCATTTTCGTAACACAAAACCGTATGCCGAGGCTAGCTCGTTGTCATGACCCGATAAAATCTTTATTTCTGTTCATAACTTGTTCTCTCCGCGCTTGTTTAAGATAATAGCAGCTTAGCATTGTAAAAAATCATACATAAGACTGCTTGAATGTCAGTAAAATAATAGATTTATGAATACCGAACCAACAACAAGTTTCAACAAAGTGATTTCTCGCTTTGGGATATTTATATAAATTTGTTTGATCCTAATGGTCCTAATTCTAGTTAGATTAGTTACTCGCTTTTTTTGTTATTGTTTTGAATGTTACCTGTATTGTTTTCCTAATAAAATAAAATAAAATAAAAATAAAATAATGTTCTGAATCTGATTACAAACTTGGTAGGTAGGTACACTAGGGAGCAGGGACTCTTGAGGAAACTTAATGTTCTTTTGGACAATTAAGATCCACAAAAATATAATAATACTCGTTCTTTAACGAGTCGTTTAAAGTTATTACTTCCTGTATAAGATGTGTGGGGTAGGCAGCCTCACAGTACCTTGTAGTTCTGGCAAGCATTAAGTTGTTGTTTTAGTTTCAACTTGAATATTTTCAGATTTGCATTTATTTTGTTTGAAAAGTCTAAAGTTAATAATTTCAACAACACTTACACGAATACTTAGGTTATCTTAAAGCAATTCAATAAAAAGCACACAAATTAAACAAAACGTGCAAAATAATAAAATGCAATCAAGGTTTTAAGTCAACTTAACTATCTGACAACTGGAAAACCCTTAAAAAATTACTTCTTACTAAAATATTACATACCTATTTTTTTTAATTACAAATTCAATGACTGCAATCAAGTTTTGTGAAAAGTTCAAGTTGTCACATTGATAAGTCTAATCGAAAAACTAATAACTTAAAATAAAAAATATAAAGAAAAAATGAAACGTGCCCAGGTTCGAGATGCGATTGGTTGGATGCTTGTTGCTGCCGACAGATATCCGGGCTTGTCTGTACGAACCAGGAATGGGTGAAAGCCGGGTTCAGGCCGGGATTGAGCCCTGCGCCTGGGCCTGGCAGGCCCATCACGCCGGGCAGCCCACCAGGCCGCTGGTGGTGGTGAAAACCAGCCGAGGCCACTGCGTAGTCCATAGCTACCGCCTGATACGGTAACATTCTCACTCACACTAACGACTAGTCCAACAAAACAACTGACAGTTCATCACACGTCATTTTTAATCAACATCTTGGGACCTTCGATAAGTCCATTTTCAAAGTCACTTTTAAATTAGCTGCTGCTGTTCTTGTACACAAGTGATATACAGTCACAAAGTCCACGGGAGTTCTTACGGTTGGGGAAGTCACTGATAACTCGCAAGTCCCGCGAAGTCGCTTATCGTTTCAGCCGAAGACGTTTTCAGTTATCAAACAAACGCCCGTTCTATTTTTGTGGGCGATCATTTACGGGGCTAGCTATTCACAGGGGAAAAGTCACGCACAGCCACCCACTTAATAAATATTCTGGGCATATATCCGTTTTTACGCGGACGTGACTCTCGGGATACTGTCCGCTTTTCACGTACGGAACGCGCGGCCGATTATCGAAAACAGTTGCATGCGTCCCCCTCCTTCGACCTCGGACGTGCAACTGAAATAAGGCACGCGCGCCAAACGCGACTCTATCACACTCGAGCCTAGACACCCCGCATACGCGCCGCTCGGAAAATTAGACAGAGACGCTGCTCTACGCCCGAGCGAGAGGCGAACCGTTCGGACGTCATCGCGAAGTTAAAAGCCTGCGTCGTTACACGGCCTGTAATAGGCGGTTACGTGATTGGGCGTGGCCTGGCCTATTAAGTTGAATTGTCGCACTCTGATTGGTTGAAATTGGTAGTAGTCGACTACGTGATATGTTCAGGAATACGTTTATAGCTGGCGCTCATAGAATATAATAAGTGAGTTGTAGGTTGGATGCGCGCCAGTTGTGAAGATGCGGCGTGTTGCGGTTTCGTTCCCGATTCGCGTAATGGTTTTTAATTATTACTTCGGGGACCGTTAATAGGTTAACATTGCGTGTTTAGCCCGGCGTTGAATATTAAAACGGATGCGTCGGTGAATGAGCGTACGGGGCATGGGCGGGGCTGCCTGCGCCGGCTATATTGATTGACAAGCTGTCTGCCGTTTTCGCTGCAAATTACAGCAAAACAGCTGCAAAGATGCAATAACAAGCAATAACAATTAACAATGTAGAGTCCACACAATGTAGGCAAAAGCAAGAGAACCCTATACGTTTTAGCAATCAAAAACATCACACAAAAAGAAAGCTCCGCCCAAAACACTGACTAACTTACAGTTACATTCTTGCAAGAATCTGATTAGAAAGCAAAAGTTTATAACTCTTTGACTGCATCCGCAAATCATCACCAAACTCCAATTAAGTTCTGGTATTCTATTATAGTTGAATGTCATAGTTAGATCCGTTCTACGGTATAAGAGTTTTGGGTGAAAAAGGTCAATTAGAAAGAGATTTAGAAACATGAACCGAATTTCATCAGACTTTATTGACTTTAAAATATCACTAGACTATCATGTTCAAAGACAGTCTCGTAAATAAATGCACATTGTCCTAGTATCGAAAAGCGATTGCTCGGCGATCGATGGCGGGTTCAAGTTCGATCGCGCGTTAGTATGCGGCCCTGCGTGCGGGCCTGGAGTAATGGCGGACGAGACCAGCTGACTTCTGTTTGCTGTTCAAGCGTCGTTGATTTTAGGGAAGTTTATTCTAATACTGGAGCTTGACTTTATTCTAATACTTTGGTGAACACAAAAGCTTCTAGATGTTGGATTTGTAGGCACTCCTACCTTTTTTTTTTTTTTTTTTTTTAACCTATATCATCCCACTGCTGGGCAAAGGTCTCCCCCAAGCTCTTCCACCTATCTCTATGTATGGCCAACGACTCCCAATCCTTAGCAAAACTCGTCGACACTTGCATCCTGCCCGTTCTTACGTATGGAGCGCAGACGTGGTCACTGACCGAAAGTCAAAAATCCAAACTCAAGGTTTGCCAAAGAGCCATGGAAAGGAGCGTGTTGGGTATTAAAAGGATGGCACTCCTACCTACTTAATAAAAAAATCGAAGCTTTCGAAAGCCATTTGCGACAGGGCTAACTCTAAAAAACATAAAAATTCACGAAAGAAAGAAAAGACCGTTACCTTTGTTACATTCACAAAGGTTGAAATTGAAATCGAAGAATGTGATTTAAAATGGTTAAGGTGACCTATTATCAGCAGTGGACGTCCTTTGGCTGATAATGGTAATGATAATGTAAATTTAATAATTATTAGAAATTACACAACAATTTCTAAATTATTCATAATTAAATAAACAAAAAAAGCTTCTGAATGTTTGCTTTTTTAAGGGTTAAAGGCACTTTAAGAGCCAAACAATTAAAGGCATCTATTTTTAGAAGACGATTGCAAAGCACTCGAAAATCTTGATGCTGCTGTGGATAGCAAAAAACCATAAAATAAACAATACAAGTAACAAATTATAACAACATCGGATAAACAAAACATATAATCTTTAAGCTAGGTTCCCCAATTAGTAAGTATTCTCAATGTCATTAATGAGCACATTAGAGCGTAAACGTAAAGTATTCATTCAAGTTCAATCGCATCGCACGTTAGTATGCGGCTCTGGGTGCGGGCCTGAAGTAATAATGGCGGACGAGAACAGCTGACTTTTGTTTTCTGTTCAAACCCCCAATAGAAGAAGGTAAGCAGTTTAGAAAGCTCCTTTGGAAATTATGTATATCCTTTGGATATTATGTATATTTTTTCTTAGGTACCTAATGTACCATCGAAAAAATATACAAACGTTCGAAAGCCATTTGCAATGGTTTGTTACTCATGTTCCTGAATTATTTTTATTATAAAATAGTATGTATCGTTATGAATACTCGTATATTATGCATTATATATCAACTAATCAAAGTAAACAAAATATAAAACGTGTTTATGTTATCTCGTTATAATGAGACCCTAGATCCGTCCCTGGTTGAATTCAGCTGACATGTTTTTAAACCAATTATAGCTCCATCTTCGCTTGTCTAGTCCATGCCCATTGCTCAGCGGTTGTTCTAGCTTCTTCTTCTTCTTCTTCGTCCTTCCCTATTCCCATCTTCGGGGGTCGGGTCTCCTCACACATTTGCGCCAGTATATTTCATTCTGGGTTGTCTTCTCTGGCATTTGGGCTTCCTCGAGGTCTCTCTTAATCTTAGACCACCAGGTCAGAGGTGGGCGCCTCTGCCTTTCTTTTGCTCAGCGGTTGTTCTAGCATTTCATAAAATTTCAAAATTGCCGAATACAATCCTACATTTGAAGTATCCTATAGGTATTTCCAATACGAGTAGAACGTGGTAGAACATAGTTAAATATATTTGCATCGAATACTCCAAACCCGACCGCCGCCATAACTGTCCACCACAAAGGCGATAGATAGTTAGATAGCCATTAGCCAATGATCAAGCCTGCCCACTGTCCAGTTAGCACCGGAAGCCGCGCCACTTCCGGCCGCCATTGCGGGCGGTACTGCGGGTATCCGGTTTGCGATAGCGACATTGTTGGTGCTTTGTTGCATTGCAGGTTAGGTTTAGGTAGCTATTGATGTCTAAATGAAGGCTTGACGACCAATTTCATGAAACCATTATTTATTTACTGATTTGGCAGGCAAACTTTTGACACTTATGACAAAAAGGCTTTGACAATGATATCAAACGTTTTCCTGCTCCTTTTCTCAGCACCAGAAAACTGTTTCTTTAATAAATTAGTTTTCACAATCATTTTCTTATAAAAGTGGTTTAGCATGTTCTTTGGCTCTGACTTTACAAATGTCTACAATCTACACCAGTAGAAAAAATATTTTGTAATTTACTTTCTTGCCCACGTCAATTGTTTTCATACAATTCCGTACTTACCTCAGCAATAATTTTGTTATTTTAGCAAAGGGTTTCAAAAATACGATTAGCCAAGCTAGACACTTTTCGCAACTTTTTAAAAAAGCTTTAGGTCGATTCTAGACTGAACACCCTTGCTTTAAGCTCCACAATAGCCTTCTAATCTATTCTATTTGTATTTTTATCAAGAGTTACGGTAAGCATGGCAGCTCTGGTTATAATCAATAAAGAGATCGCTTCGTAGACACGGTCACGCGGTGGCGTTTGACGCGCGGACGCGAAGGTACGCAGGGTGCGGGCTTGTTGGGAGAGGCAGCGGTAGCGGAGGCGAAAGCGGAAACTTCATCATTAAGATAATGACTCAAGACAATTCTCATGTCTCTTATTATTGTCTCCAACATTCACGTTGTTTAGATGTTACAGAGTAACCAGCGAGAGCAGTCACCAGGCCACTAAAGCTACTAAAAGATCCGGCTGCTATGCAACCAATAAGAAGAAAGTAGCGGTAGACAAGCTCTACATGTCCTGCGAACTGAAAAAGATGTGGCGCTTTAGAACTAGACCATCAAAGGTGTTTAAAGTATCGTGATGTTTCGCCATTTTATTACCTACATTTTAAAATTTCGTTGTAACTTTTATATATCAACAAAATTCTCCTGCACCCATCACAATCTGTATGAACTAAGGATATGACTGGGAGTGAGTGCTGTTAGCATTAATCCCGCCTCTTGTACACTGTTTTTTGTGGAATAAAGATTTTAAATAAATAATTTCTGTTTAGATTTAAATTACCCTAATATTTATAAATAAAACTTAAAACACCTGTTTATAAATCGCTCCGCTTATCACCAAGCAGTCTAGCTATCAAAACTTACCAGAAAACCGCCTTCTTATTGGATAATTCGTGATTTTCATTTTTTTTCTTAAAAACAGGTGCTTGAACCTGCCAGCACCACGATCATGATCATGACATTGAACCATCAATCTTCTTATTACTTACTGGACGGGTCATAGAACTCTAGTATTGACAAATCGATACAGTTAGCTCTAATCGATTGGGTAGGAAATTGTTGGCGACGATTGCGGTGGCAATTTTCTCGTTTCTGTGTATGTAGGTAGTTTGAGGTATACTAATGCTAGGGAGTGTGAGGAAATCTTATAAAGATTGATACGAGTTGGAGAAATCAATGACAGTGAATAACCATGATTTAAAGAAATAACAATTTGACAGATTTATATATTATTGTTTAATATTAGTCGTTAAGCCTAGTCAGAGGTCCTATGGGCGGCTTGATAAAATCTGACAGCAACGTTGGTCGCTTGCCTTGCAAATATCCCTCCGCCAATCCGCACTGAGTCCGCGTGGTGGAGTATGGCTCATACTACCTCTTAATTGAGGTAAGGCCTTTGCCCAGCAGTGGGATGCTTACAGGCTAACTTTACTTTTATATGTTATTATCCTTTTAAAACTTAGGCTTTTATTGAAAACGAGAATCGAGTACATAATGTACCTATTTGTTCATACACAGATCAGTTTCAGTAAACCTCCAAAATGTAGTATTAGTTATATTTAGTTTGTATTGACTTTAAACACTTGCCCCTAACCAGTCTCAACTAAAGTTAGAAGGTATTTTTGGTCTGAGAAATTATTCATTTTATAATAAGATAAACACAAAACACCTATACTTAATAAAATTCTTCGTTGAAAAATTTGTTAGTTATGTTAAAGTTATAAAAAATATTGTTTAAAATAATCAACAAGCAAACGAAAACGGACTACTCTGTCGCACTAATCGTACCGCAATCGAATCGATAGTGAATTCTAATCAGCATCGACCGGCCTATATTCGCACGTGCGACGACCTGCCCCTTTGTGAACCCTAAATCTGCCGATGGAGGTCAAATCGAACTAATTTTAGGTTTATTGTGGCGCCTTAAGTTACAGCAATAACATCAGACACAGTATCTAGAAATAAAACTTGTTAAAATAGCTAGATACGGGATTGCTACCAGGTACCTTATTTATGAGCTTCCGATATTTCGGCACCGTTGCAAGCGCCATGATCACGGAGTAACAGAAGGAGTTACTCAATGACAGAAGGAGTTATTTCGTGAAGCTCATAAATAGTGTAGTAGAAGCCAATGTAGTAATAGAAGCTAATGATAGTGACCAAAGTTTAGACAATAAAACCTTTTTTCTGACTCACGGGATTGTCTACGATTATACTTTTGATAAGTTTATTGTATACGTTGGTTATAGTGCGCTGCTGGATAAGGAAATCCAGAGATACATACTTGAATAATGTGACCCTCGTATGACCTTGAGATTTAATTAAAACCATTTTAGTACATAGACACAAATAGGGATTTAGGAAAGTTACCGTGATTTATTAGAAAACATTTCACATGGGTTAGTGAACCACCTTTCCTAAGACCAGCAGCTAGCAACAATGTTTGTTACATTTTCATTTCTCTTAGGCCCGTTTTTTTTTTTGAGTTGGGTACATACGTAGATAGTATTACAAATATTAAGCAACCGTACTTACATACACTGCAACATAAATTAACTCGCACATTCACTTAAGCACAAATAAACATGTCCAACCAACGTGAGGGTTATCTTTACCCCGGAATTAGGGAAGCATACACGCATTAAGATGGCAACCCAGATACTTCGATATGAATTAAGATATTCTAATTTTAATTGCCCCGCTCCGAGATGTGTTGCCAGTTGATGTCGCATTTGTTTTCGTAATGATGTTTGTGGAAATGTAGATTGATGGATGTGTGTATAACAACAGACATATAAATCAGTTGTACTATTGTCCTAGTGTAGTGATCATATGTTAATGAATAAAATTGTAGATAAATGCTAAAATACTCCTTTGAATATAATCACTGCTAGGTCAATGCAACAAATTAAGTCTCTTGAAAACATAGAACTTCATAAAATTTCTCTAACTTCTTTCCCTCTACCTTGGGGCATAAAAATATTTTGAAATATTTTTAATTTTAATATTCTTGATACTGGTCTAGTTGTTAACCTTTTACAGGTCTACTGATGGGACCAAGCACCAAACCAACCCTTTCCAAGGAAATGTATTAAATAGAGATAAAATCAAAGCGAAACATTAAACTTTGCATATGGGCCCAATTACGGCTGAATTTGTATAATTCCGAGATATGAGAGTAAATAAATTAATAAAACAACCCTAGAGCGAGGGTAAGATTTAAACGGCCGATATGATCTCTTAACCCTTCCTGCGAAGTTTACTCCGTTTGTTGGGACTTCGTCAACAATAACAAGTGTTCTAAAATGGGGCAACACGTTTTTAAATTTAACGTATTTTCGTTTACTTTAAAAAATAAATATAAAATAAAATATGTTATAAAATCAGATTAAAACAGACTTCTTCTTTGAAAGTTCCCTCCGTCATTGACTCTGTTTCGTTTGGCTTAGCCTTTTAGTCTAGATTCAAGAGCATTCTAAAATAATTCATACCTACTTTACATAACTATTTCAATAACTTGATACCATGATTAAATAGCTTTTTTTATATTATCCTCGTACTGTTAACTGTTCACTAACTTCACTATTATAATTAATTATGGTGAACCAAGACTTTATACAACGAACCTAGACAATACGATTTCACTCACCCGCCTGACAATCAATAAACCAGCATTTTTACATCTAAACTGCTACAATCTCTATTAAATGCAATCGCTATTCTCTATGCATCCTAAGATCTCTTAAACACTGTCGCCATAAACACGATATTAAAGATCTAGCGACTAAAAATAATGCCGAAAGCCGGATATGAGTTTCGTAGTCATTTGGATGCGGGGCACGACCGACCCCTGCGTGGCTAGGTATACTATACGTACAGCGTTAGCAGGGTTAAGACGAAGATGTATTAGGAATTTGCGAAAAGGATGTAGGGGAGATGATATTGTGTTAAGTTACGAAGTTCTGAACAAACTCGTGGTTTGCATTTTCTTTGATGTCTTGTGACTACTTCTTTTAAAAGTATTTTTTTCTAAATTCAGATAGCTTAAAATGATACATATAAACCGCCGTTTTGAGGTAAGTACCTAATAAAAACTAAAATACTAACTACCTACGATTGTAGTCAGTAAGTGTTTTCTGTACTGCTGGACACAGAACATAAAAAACGGAGTAGCGACATATAAGTAAGGACATTTCTACAGAAGGGTACTTTTTTTCTCAATTCGGTGGTTGATTTGTAATTTGGTTTTTTAAGTAATTAATATAACAAAAAATTAAGTTTACCCCACCCTGAATTTAAAAATAACGATTTGCCTTAATTTTGTTGAGTGGTTTTTGAGAAAAGTTAAGCACCGAATTGAGGAAGCACCGAATTGAGAAAATTAATTGAGTATCGATGTAACCTTATAAAAAATGTAACCTTATAATGTATTAGAATGATCAAAATAATAAATACCTAAAGCGTTTTAATAAATGACTGCTGGTCTATCGATAAAGGTTTATTTTAGCTTTTTGTGCCTTTCTTTATTGATTCTATGAAATATAAACAAAAAACTAATCAACATTAATATATTTGGTAACAAACACTGGTTGAAGACTTTCGTCTTCAGACACTAAGGTAATTGAGACGAGAAGATTCTCTTGCACAATTTCCCAAACGCTGCCCAGCTGAGTTGAAGTCGTCGATTGACCTCTTTCTCAAAGTTGGACCTACTTAATTGGATTACTTTTCCCAGGTAGACTCATACTCGTCAACAACTTTAAGAATTTAGTTCCCACCAGATACTGGAGTAGGTACAACATGGGAGCTCGACATGATGTTCGTCCTTCTCATCCATTTCTTCGAGCATTGTGCCAAGGTTGTCCAGCGTCTTTGCCACAACGACTATATCATTGGCAAACCGGAGGTGTGTGATGACATATGGATCCAAAACATGGTATCTTACTATGGGCCTTATAACAAAGCTTAAAATCACATAACGAGCGATGGAGAAGGCTATGCTCAGTATTTCTCTACGAGTTCTGAAGAAGAAGAAGAAGAAATGAGGAGATACATAGAAAAACTAAGGTAACGGTCATAGCCCTAAAAACTTGTAAGGTTTCAGTGTCAATGGGCAGGGCACATAGCGCGACGAACTGATGGCCGTTGGGGCAGAAAATTTCTAGATTGGAGACCCTTCGGCCAAAGACGTAGCGTAGGATGTCCACAGACAAGATGGACAGATGACCTTGTAAAGATCGCAGGATTAAACTTGATGCAGATCGCTTGTGATCGGTCGCTGTGGAAAGCCGTGGGGTTGGCCTATGTTCAGTAGTGGACGTCCTTTTGATAATGATGACGATGATGTTTATTTTTCGATAAAACTAAGGATTAGTCTTTGTTGAAGTGTATTTGTATTGCTCTATTTATTGTCATTATTACATAAAATCGCCAATTTATCTATTTTACCTATCTGAAGTTTTTGAAAGTGGAAGGAATGAGGGGATGAGGAATGTCATGTCATACCAAGATGTCAAGAAAAAGGCAAACAAATGAAAATTATGGCAATTTCTCCACCGACAAGAGCGAAGGTCTTAGGTTTAAGAAGAAGAAGTTTTGTGTGTACACTTTATCAATCTGTTTATTAGATTGTGAGAGAGAGAGTTTTACTAAAATTGGCCTAAATCTTAGAAAAAATAAGACAGTGCCATATACAATCTCCAGCATAATCGTTTTATGAAATAAATTAATAGTGCCTTTTAGCAAAATTCATAATATCATAGTGAAATCTCCATTCGGTGCCCATTTTCACGCGGAATTGAGATCCACGGAATTGAGAAAATAACAAAATACATAAAATTACTCAAAAATATTATGAGTTACAGAAATTTTTACTAAATGTAACGGCAAAATGCAGTTAAACACTCAATAATTTTAGCACAAATCTTAAAAAATACTTCAGAAATATAATTGAGGTGGCACACCAATTTGAGAAAAGACCCTATACCAAAAACACCGAATGATTTCGAACCTCTGAAAATTGCTCCTCAATGCAACAAGTCCCCCGTCTATAGTGCTCGGCCGCTCGGGCGCAACGGTTAGATGGCGGAAATCCATAGTGAGCGTTTCTTTTAAGCGTAGATAGTGCTATAGGTAAATAAAAGTAAATTTCACCGAATTGAGGCACATGCCTCGGACAATATTTTAATGTGTCACTGTATTAAAACTAAAGGATTCAGAATCAATATTAACACTGTTATGGCTTCATCATTTATTCCTTGTTACAGGAATGTAGAAATAATATTATGTAAGTCATTATTTTAAAAGTTATAAAACATAAACGAGTAAATTCTGGGAATCGGACACTCCATTTTAGGCCAAATTCTGCCCGTTTTTGAACTTTCAGATTTTTTTAAGGCCATATGTACAACCTGGCGGTCTTCTTGGTATGCTCTCCATCAGGCCAAGAGTTGTATAAATACGTGTGATTTTTTTCAGACACGTTATTCAATTTTAAAGGTAATTTTTTTGCTCCAGTAGGTCAATCAGCCGGGTCCGTAGAAATGCCCGTAACTAGTAGCCTAGCTTTCCTCAGAAATAAAATACCTACAATTAATTCCGTTTACTCGTATTTTAATTTGTGAAGTTTAAAAGTCTTAATTTCCTTTGTCTTAACCATATCAAAGGCGAAAGAAATAACAATAGCGAGTTTTTATTCCTCGGAACAAAGCCCTTCATTTCCCTAATTCGGACAAATTGCCGGGTACTTACAGTTTTAAAAAGCGCGATCGCATTAACAGTTAACACCCTCGCCCTGACGTCCGAGAACATTTTTCTCGGTTCGCTGACTTGCTGTGGGGTGACTACAATATTCCATCACTAGAGGATACTTAGGACTTTTTGACCACATTTTTCAAGATGAAACTGCTTTGAGCTAGATTGACAGTTGAACCCTATCACGAGAAAAGCCACCAACCAGTAAAGGCTCTTGAGCTAGATTGACAGTTGAACGCCATTGATAGGCCAGGCCACCAACCAGTAAAGGCTCGATAATGTCAGCTAAGCGCCTGGATGGAGGATAGGTGTTTGGGATGTGTTCGAAGACTCGCATTACGATTTCGCTGTAACCGCTATTCCCGGATTGATAGTTTATTGGTCTTAATGGCAACCCTTGATAGAAAAAGATGATGATTTCGGCATAGGGATGTTAAGTCACTACGGTTTTTCAGCAACTGATGTAGTCAGGATCGACAGTTGGCTTCAGTAGAAAATTCAACCAATATACTTAAGTCAATATGTTAGTTAAACCTTACGACGAGTTTTCTGAAGTTAGATTTTATTTACTCGCATATCATTTACCATTACCATCAATATTTTGACGTGACTTAAACGAATTTTAGATCGTAAAATGTATCTAAGAACACGTTAAAGTATCGCAAAATGTATGTGAAAGTAGACACGTTAAGTATCCTTTTGAATGCGCGATTTTTGGTCGCCCTATTTTCGGTGCATTTTTCTTTTTTCTCAGACGTAATAGGGGTTGAAGGTTAGTGAATTTTTTCGTTCGCTTCGAAACCTAATAACGTGCAGTAATTTTTCAATTGGCCGTATTAGAGTAGGAAAATTCCAAGACGCACCTTAAGGACGGCGGTATGCAGTATGCCCATTTGAGAACCCTTTTTCATGTAATAGACATGCAACACAATACAACGTCATATTAATATTGCTTAAATAATTGAATCTTGTTCCGATTATTTTAATTAATATAAATTGTGGAAATTATGTTTGTACGATTGTGATTTCATTTTAATATTATGTGTTCTTGTTTTGTTTTTATAATTGTACTTAATTTAATTTTTGATTTCAAATGTTATTTAATTCGCCATAATTGATCCCATCTCTGTATTTTTTTATTGTATTAATCGAGCTGTAAACACTGTTCATAGGTTACTATAGCCACTTGTTTTAATGTAGTATTTTTTTAGTCATGCATCGAATGTAATACTGTTTGAGCTCCTAAAATAAATAAATAAATATCAATTAATCTTTTGGAGGAGTGACGTGTTGCATAGTGCCTTCCACCAGGCACCGATTAGCATAACATTTTCCCATTGTGCAAATTCTTTTTTTTAAGTGTCTGCCGATTTTAGGCAATATTTGTATGGAACTAACTCGTGATTTTGAAAATGTGCCTGCAAAAATCTTTTTTCAGTAAGCATACTCTCAAAAAGCTAGGTTCAGCAAGGTTCATATACGACCGACATTAATATCTTCAATAAAATATGAATTCTCCTTTATAGTTATTGAATGCCGTGCCTTCGATGTTAGGACTGTATAAGTAAAATAGCTGGAATAAATATTAAAGGTTTAGTTTATTATTATTTTAACGTAATTGACACTGTCGCTATCAATACAATAACAATCAATCAATCAAAAACCAAAACAAAGGCATTACATTCGAAAAAGTATCAAAAACATCAAAAGTATAAAAATATTTACAAAACAGGTGCGTTGAGCACATGCGCCCCTTTTCAAAATAAGGGTACCACCTTCTTTAATGGTCTGCGTAAAACGCCCGCCTGTGTGTTTATATCAACTACCCGGGTCACACCGTCCCTGCCCGGGTATAAGTTTAACACCCGACCTTTAGGCCAAGATCCTCGTGGCAAATTCCCGTCCACAATAACTACAACGTCTCCGACTGCGACTTTTGGAATTTGTCCTTGGGTTCTTCGCGGAGAAAGTGTAGGCAGGTACTCAGACACCCATCTCTTCCAAAAATGGTCGACCATGCGTACTGCTCTCTTCCAAGCGGTTCTACTAACTTCATCACTGTCATCCAGGTTGGCCGGAATTGGCTGCCCGGAAGAGCATCCTAATATGAAGTGATTAGGGGTTAGTCCTTCTGGGTATTGGGGGTCGCTAGCGATATGAGTGAGAGGGCGTGAGTTGATAAGCGCCTCCGCTTCACAAAGAAGAGTGGCAAAAATCTCATCAGTGGGTCTTCTGGCAGTAGCTTCTAAAGTCACTTTTAGGGATGTTTTGACAGACCTCACAAGTCGTTCCCAAGACCCTCCCATAAAAGGAGCTGATGGTGGGATAAACTTCCATCTGATCATTTCTTGTGCAAAGAAGTTGGTAACTGCTTGTTGGTATAAACTTTTCAACTCCCTGTTAGCTCCGACGAAGGCAGTGCCGTTATCAGAGTGTATTTCGGAGGGTGTCCCACGACGGGCTATAAATCTTCGTAAAGCCATTATAGCGGCATCCGACGAAAGGGAGTGGACAACCTCTAAGTGTATGGCACGAATTGTCAAGCAAGTAAATAATGCCACATAACTTTTTTCAGTCCTTCTCCCAATAACAACTGTAGTAGGCCCAAAATAATCAAGGCCTACGAATGAAAAAGGTCTTTGGTGGTGGGCCAGTCTTGCTTCTGGGAGATTCCCCATGACAGGTTGATACGTCGTACTGCGACGAACTTTGCAGAACTGACAGTTGTGAGCAACCGATCTTATGGTATTTCTGAGGCCCACTATCCAGTACAACTGTCTCAGTTCATTAACTACTGTCTCTGTATTAGCATGGGCCGCCTTTTTGTGGTAATGGTTCACAAGAAGTCTTACAGATGGGTGTTTTCCAAAGAGTAGAATAGGGTATTTCACATCTTCATGAACGTCGTTGACAGCGGTAATTCGAGATGAAAGACGTAATACATTGTCCTTATCTAATACAGGGGGTAATTTAGAAAGTTTACTCCGGTGTGACACAGGTAAATTATTTTTCACGCAACGGATTTCGTCAGAAAATGAATCAAGTTGGCTTTTACGTAAAATGTGAATAGTTGCCAAATGTAAATCATCTGAGGTTAGCGTATTAGGCAGACACTCTTGAAAATGTTGGCTAGCGTTTGAGGTTGGCGGGGTATGAAATGTAAGAATTTTATTATGTGACCTGTTAACTAGATTTACGTGAATATTTTGTTTTTTCAAAGCTTGAATTCTAAGCATAGATAAATAACGATGAGCGTAAGCCGTAGTTCTAACTAAACGCAACCATGAACTAAAACGCTTAGCGTCCGCAGAAAGTGGTATGTCAAAGTCTACGTTTTCTGTTTCATTGATAAAATGAGTGTTATCTAAAGGAATTTCAGGTGGAATAAAAGTTGGTTCTTTAGGCCAGTTTGCAGTTAACAAAAAATCAGGACCCGTGATCCACCGTGATTCGGAGGTCATAGGGCCACGACTTAAGCGAGTGGCATCATTAGCAACGTTGAGACCGCTAGGTACCCACCGCCACTCACACACTTCTGTAAGTTCAATTATTTCACCCACTCTATGAGCTATAAATGTGTTATAAGAACGTGCGTCATTTCGAAGCCAACCTAAAACGTTCATAGAATCGCACCAAAAAATGCGTTTTATAGGTTTTACTCTAACTGCATCTACGATGGATGCAGCTAACCGGGCTGCTATTAGTGCGGCTTGTAATTCTAGTCTAGGTATACTAGATGGTTTTAATGGAGTAACACGTGATTTGCTACATATTAATGCGAGCTGTACGTCTCCACTAAGGTAAATAAAACGCCAATAAGCCACAGCTGAGTATGCTTGTGCACTGGCGTCCGCGAAGACGTGCAGTTCTACTTGCAACGGGTCTGTACTTTGCAAGTTATAACAGCGCGGAATTTTTAATTTAGAAGTAACAACTAAATCTTGAAACCATTCGTTCCACGATGAAGTTTCTGAAAGAGGAAGTTCTTTGTCCCAATCTAAGTTCAACCGCCAAACATTTTGAAATAAGATGCGTCCGCGAATTACAATTGGGGCTAGAATGCCTAAAGGGTCAAACACTCTCATAATAAAGGAAAGTATAATGCGCTTAGTGAGTGGATTAGGCAAACCGTCTTGACCATCCCTAACAGGAGTATTAAAACCTACCTGATCTACAGAAGGATGCCAATACAGACCCAGAGCTCGGATGCAAGAGCTCGATGAAGAAAAATTTGCGATATTAATGCCTGATGGCATTGATTCCGATAGGAGGTGTTTTGGAATGAGACTGAGAGCAGTCAGATCATTCGAAACCCACCCGCGCATCTCTAGACCAGCACGAGCATGAACATGAACAATGTCGGCAGCCAACTGGGCGGCCTGATTGCTCGAGCTTAGTAAGCTCACCATTGCGAGAAAAGTGAATGCTCGCGTAGTCTGCCCACCGAGTTTGTAGTAAGGGTGTTAATTTACTTAGCAAAGATTGATATACCTCTGGTGAGTCTAGGTAAGGCTTTTGATCCAAGAGTTTAATCACCTCGATAGAATTGCGTACTCGGCAAGCAAAAACGTTGATATCACATCCGTCAGAAATTTTAGGTAGTGCACGGATCGCCGCAACTTCTTGAAGTACAATTAGTTCAGGTCTACCAAACCTCATTTCCAAAGCTTCTATAACATCTACAGGATCACGTGCTGACACTAATAGAACGGCCACCGCTTCATAGGCTGCTCCTTTCAATGCCATGGTAATACGTGCCAAATTGTCTGAAAATGAATATAAATGCTTTGAATCATCATACATACGTTTAAATTTTAACCACTCTAAAGGTTTTCCGTCAAAAATAGGCAGCCTTCCATCGCCTACTTTTGGTTGTGGTTGGTTTTGTTTGGCTATCGCTACAATAGCTTGCGCCAAGTTTCCTATTTCTGTGGAAAGAGGAGTATTTTTAAAAGATTCAATATGCCCTATTTCACCTAGATTGCAATTACGTTGAGTTTTGTTAAGCACCTTTTGGGGTACCTTCACAGAGCACTGTATATTAGCAGGCGACCTGCTGACGGGAAATTCCTTATTGTTAGTGTTCTGTGATTTTTTAACAATTTCAGTGGGGGGCATAGCTGAATCTACACATTTATCAAGCCACTTTTGTACTTCTCTATTAATACTGTGATTAGAACGTCTGGACGAACGGCGCGAGCCACCTTCCTCTTCTAAATTTGCTATTTCCATCTGTTTACGGAGCTCCAGGGCAGCAAGCTCGCGTTCGAAAACTTGTCGCTTACGTTGTCGCTCACGTTCTCGATCACGGCGTTCGCGCTCACGGTCGCGCTCACGTTCGCTTCTTTCGCGCTCACGGTCGCGCTCACGTTCGCTTCTTTCGCGCTCCAACTCTTCTCTTTCGCGCTCCAACTCTTCTCTTTCCCTAATAGCAAGTATTTGGGCATGCTCGGCTTCAATGGCCAATCTTCGAGTTCTTGTCGAGTTTGTGGCAGATGTACCTGAAACAGAGCTACCTGATCTGTTGCTGGGAACACCAGCGCGTAAAATCGTGGGTGCGGAGGTGCCAGGCATTTCCTGTGCCTGCGCCATACCCGTCGACTTTTTTGTAGCACTTCGCAAAAACATTTTAGGGCCGAGGACCACTATATTGAATGCCGTGCCTTCGATGTTAGGACTGTATAAGTAAAATAGCTGGAATAAATATTAAAGGTTTAGTTTATTATTATTTTAACGTAATTGACACTGTCGCTATCAATACAATAACAATCAATCAATCAAAAACCAAAACAAAGGCATTACATTCGAAAAAGTATCAAAAACATCAAAAGTATAAAAATATTTACAAAACAGGTGCGTTGAGCACAATAGTAGTAACCGTAAGAAGTTTAGGTAGTACCTCCTTAATCATTTTGTAAATCTATTGACCCCATAGAGTAAATCAGAATCAAAAGCATTAGTTTTTTTTAATCGCAATAGACCCATGCATTTTTTTTTAACTTTTTGTGTCCTTGTGCCTATAAAAGTGAGTATGCTTGTAGCAACCGCAGCCACGAGTGGAATAGAATAGTATGTCGCTGACGTGTTGACAGCCGGCAAAATTCGCGACCCACAATTGCACGCTCCACCTAATTGTGAATTGTAGAGTTAGGAAGTTGTAGATATGGCAGGTGAATTTTCTTTATTATTGTAGTTTCCAATTTTATTATTGTTAATTTTTGCTTCGTTTTACATAATGTGACGAAGTAAATAATAGTACTTACCTAATTGTTAGAGATATATATTTGTATTGAAATAGTAACCCCCTGTTGTTGGTCCCGTTTACTTTCAAAAACGAGGGGATGTTATAACCCGTCAAAAGCGAGCAAAGTTTAAAAATCTACTGTTTCAACCTCGATGCTGTAAGGATATTTATAAGAGAAACGTGTATAATATGGCAATAGCAATATATAATAAATTGCCGGAGAATCTGAAGGCACTTGATGGTAATTTATTTAAGAAAATGTTAAATAGTTGGCTATTATGTAACTGTTTTTATAGTGTAAGTGAGTATTTAAATTCAGAATGACTTGTTTAGTTTAAATGACATCCTCAATTAAATTATTATGACATTCCTCAATTTATTTAATAATGACATTTTTATTTTATTTAGTTGAATTGTATTGAATTTGAATTTATCAATATTTGCATGCCTGTATGCAGGCTGGATACAACCACGAAGCGGATTTTTGACCTATTCTGTAAATTTTATATGATGTATTCTGGCAAATAAAGAATTGTATTTGTATATATTTGATGTTATTTATAATTTTTTTTTACTGGAACCCCAATCCTACTTTTTTATCATTAAAAACATAATATTCTAAGCGATCAGATCAGACTTGATCAAAAATTACATTGATATTTGCCCGCTCTGAATATTCATAGCTCTACACCGCCACCCCCAAACTTGTAACAAGGGCAATCTTGTTGTGGGTGACTCAAAATGAAATAAAAAATAACTTTTGAAATCTCCGGAAAACATGACTTGTGCATTATGCCGTGCAAAAGACGTTTTAATCTGTTTATTATTTTTATTGGATATTTTTACTGGTTATTTTTCAACATAAACTTAACTTTCAAAAAAACATCTAGAACCAAAATTAAGTTTAATTAATACTACCTTAATTTTGTTATAGATATTTTTTCGTAAAATTAGGCGGTGCGAGCGGCTGGGATACGAGGTGGAAAAATTAGAATTCGAAAAGAAAACATCAAAATCTATAAGATATCTCCCGGAATTTCCAAAACTCCCGAAAAAATAGCAAGTACATATAACGTGCTAGATGAAGTATGACGTAAAAGCAGTAAGTGTGATTAGGTGCTGCTGACATTCTAAGTATCCATTAAATAGAAGTTTTCGGTAAGTATACTTCCTGCTTTTGTGCTAAGGAAAAAACAAACATTGCATGTTTTACTGCTTTATGCTATGGTATTTATAGGTTGCAGTAAAGCTAGAAAAACGGGAGTAAGACCAGATTATAGAGCATTGCGTGGCGATCCAGGAATACTTAACTCATTTTTGACAGAAATCGACTTACTGCTTTTACTGTAAGCGTGGTTATAACCCCCTTCAGTTCTCCCAAGTATTATAAGTGATAAAATAAGTGTCGTAGAGATGAGAATAATACCAATGTACCTCCCTAATTAGTTTTTTTTTTAATTGTTCGACTAAGGGAATGTCGAGCTCGCGGAGCTAGCGGTTTACTTCCGCGAACACAACAGTGTGTTCATTTTGGGGCTTTTATTGATTTATGTATTATTGAACAGTTTGAGATTATTGACTACGTAGGTTAAGAAGTTGTTGAATGATTTAATAGAAGATTCTTTGGATATAATTTCAGAGAGATTAAAAGGGTTAATGTTATGTATGATCGTTGCTCCCTAATTAGTTATGTATCGAAACGTGCATGCTATATGAGCAATGGCACTAATTTCCTTAGTGTAAATGATCGATATTAGATTGAAAAAATAATTTATCATTTATCTAATTTAAATATTGTCTGGCAAAAGTCACGTATATTGTTCAACAATTTGGTGCCCAAGCTGAGGCGTAATAGTAAAATGCGTTGAATGCAGACGTGACATTGCACAGGTAAAATCAGCTGATTGAATACATTAAAATGCTATTAATTTGAGTGTTAAATAGATTATGATAAATCTCTTTATATAGATTTAGCGTAGTGATCCTAAGAACATCAGCCTATCATCCAGATAGATATATTAAGTCTACCTTTGTTCACTAAATTTGTGCAATAAAGTCATTAAATAAATAAATAGGCCTATGTTATTGTCATCTGCATATTTTATAATCACAACATGAGATTCTGTGATTACATGAAACCAATCTTGATATTTTATCATGTTTCTAACAGATATATGGAAAATTCAAAAATAGCTTTTATTTTTTTGACAACATTATGTCGTAAGTATTCCTTGAAATTTTAATGTCAAATTTGAAAACGTTTGTATGCCAAGATGCCAAGCCCCAATTATGGCGCAAGAAATGTGTTCATGGTGTCAGCTCTATACGGTATTTGGCAGTTAGTTGTTTAGTAATAGTAGTTCAATGGTATTTGGTTATCTACATGAGATCATCAAGTACTGAATACTATGTTTTTTTAACTAAGTACGATACCTACCTCTTCCCTCGCGCTTGGCTTACGCTCCTATGATAGTATTAATTTCTTTGTATTCTGCTACGTTCTGGACTGGGTACAATAAATGAATGGTGCGAGTCAAGGTAGACGGTAGCGAGTTCCTAGACTCTTGAACGCCTACCATTGCTATACGCTGCTCAAACTGGCTTGATACTTGATAAGTTTGTTGAAGGACAACATTTTTTTACAAAGGATGCGGTTGACGGTGCGGTATGTTGAGAGAATCTTAAATGTGGGGAAACTTTGCCGTCATAATTATTTAAAAGGTACTTATGGGTGCATCAACATTTTATTGATTTTGAAAATAGCCCACCTACATACAACCTTATGATCTGAAAATTAATTAAAATTCTTTGAATGTCCTGAAAACGTTGTTCAAAATTTTCAATTCAGCAAGTGTTGTGCCCAATCCTGACAATAATCCAATTTTCTATTTGACACCCATGGAAATTGCTATTCAGCGTGAACTTTACACGAGTCGATTCGTCAAACACTTATCAATCAAGTATCAAACTATTCAATTCCACCGAGGCCTCATCTCGAAGACAGCTCAAAGTCACGTAGAGGCGCGGTCGACGCAGCACGTACACCAATCATCTCAGTCGCGGCCGTGACCATACCTCTGTCCCTCTCCATCCTTCACCAAACCCTCATCATCTGTCTCGTTCAGACGCGTCGATTCCATCGGGAAATTTGAATAGTATGAAGCCGTCGAATTAGGTGCTTTGACATTTCTTTATAAAGCGTTGATGGATTTCGTTTGTTGCCCTTTCGCGAGTCCCGAACTCCCAGATGTATGTGAGATGTGAGTTAGTTGGCTTTGATGTGGAGTTTTCAGTGACTTGTGTTAACGTGGGCAATGAAGTAATAGACCAAAATTTTTAAAAGAAAAAGCCAAATTTCATCGAATACCTGACCTGATACATTCATGTAAAGATTTACTTTTCTGGTTTATTTTCGGGTCAGCTAGAACCCATAGGTATACTAACTCCTGGTGGTCAATTTCTAATGAACGATAATGTAATTACACAGTAAGATTTTCAAATATAAAGCTTGAGCATCATGTTGCCGTAACCAAACATGCGAAGTGAGCGTTTTACACGTGGGTTTACTTGACTAAACGGCTCGGCTCGCTATACTGTATTTTTTGTCGTAACGTAACGTTACGTTACGTTAAACCGTTGCGCAAAAATCAGTAGGAGGTATCACGAAATCTAAAACAGTGAATCAACAGCCCTCAGATGAAAAAACTAAGGGGTTCTACTATGCGTTTGACGCGACCCTCGCGACCACGCACGATCGAACACAATGTGTTCGCGATCTAGAAACAGAATCTACGATTGTCAACTTTCTTTAAAAAAGAAACAAACATCCGATTAGTGACAGAAAAACAAAAACGTGGAATGTTACGGAAGAGTAGGCTCGTGAATTAAGCGCGATAGTTATTGATCAAAGTTGACCGATTTTGGGGAATTCAGAAACATTCATCTATCTATAGCTATGAAATTGTGTTTGCCTAAAACACGATTATACGTAGGTGGTCTTAAAAGTAGTTCAATGTACTCATGTTTTATCATGGTGTATTTATTAAAAGAAATAGTAATCGACGGGAGAAAACATTTACTTTAACCGAAAACACAGAATATGTCGAATTTTCCACATTGATTATTATTACCACCATACCCATTGCTTTCCCTATACTTATGGTAAAATTTGACAATCCATTTGCATTATCTTTGTAACATATTAAAATGTTACTTTACAAATTCATTTATAGGTACTGCAACTTATTATAAAACACTATACTAAACACTATCTATTAAATTACATTTATTCAGATTCTTTAATTTATTTCCTTTTGGTGTAAAGTATAACTAATTAGTCCTAGCGAAGTAACAAAACGCTCGGGGCGAAGGGCGCGGGGAGCGACCGCCGCAGGGGCAGGCTCCCAACCGGCCGTCGCGAGACACGGGCTGCCAGGCTCGCTCAGATCTTGCATCGGAGCACCCGTGTGCCGCTCGAAGCGACCGCGGCGTCACTACCTCTTCTTATCGTAATAATTTCTTAAATTAATTCAGCAAAAGTGTTTTCCTTTTGCCAAGTGCCACTCAATCTCACAGTGGTTGGTCTTAAAGTGAATTTAATCCCACATCTGGGTAAGTTGTGCATTCAGCTTTTATTTTTTGATTAGGGTATTTCGAAATGGCGGTTTGCATTCGTACTATTCGTTCCGCTCACTTCTTAAAAGGTTTCTAGGCTTAGTTTATTGATCCGATTACATTTACTTTTCTACTCAGTAAATCTAACATAAATTAATCGCATTATTGAGCCAGGCCAAATAGTTAATAGGATATTAATCATATAGTGTAACTAATGTTAAGTAATATTTTTTCTAGCTTATAGCATATCTACCAATATTAATTCACGTTTATTATTAGTTTAATTATGTAACAATTACCTATAAGTTGCATTATTGAGCCAAGCCACATAGTTGATATCAAATTAACTATTAGTTTAATCATTCCTTATTATAGTTGTTGTTTGCCCGTAGTTACTAAGCCTTTCTGCTTATCCTTACTGCCACTTCATCCCAGTTAACATTGAACGCCTAGACTTTCTTCTTGTACTTGCTCCATTATTCATACTGGCTTCGCTCACTTACCTTTACGTAGATAGTAGCTGTTGCTGGTCTTAGTACATCTTGGAATTAGTGGCAGTAACGATCGCCTCGATCTATTCCTCCACTACAAATACCTTATATTCATGCAGGAACTACGGCTGGACTACTGAGCCCACTTGGGCTTCCGTCGCCTCTTGCCTCTGCTAGTCACGGCGGAGCCGGGAGTGGAACCTAAGCTCTTTTGGACCTTGTTCCGAATTTATTCTGGGAGCTACGTTGGTGCCGGGAGAGAAGCAACAGTGCAGGGGAGTCTGGCCAAGTGTACAGTGGAAGTTAATTCGGAAACCTACCCACGCCCTTGATTAATTTTAAATATATTTTCTTAACTTTATTTTTTTGGCCGTTTTATTTAATTAATCTAAATAAAACGTGACAAATGGCGCCCACCTCATTCGTTTAAAGGTTTCCGAGTTGTTTCTACTGTGAGTACTTTAAGTTCTTTGTTTTTTCTGGTGATGGTAGTGTGCATGTTGTTTTTGTACATCATTATTTGTTGGTTCCTTACACTGTGATACTGTTATTGTCTTTCTTAGTTTGAAAGATTTATGTCATTTTAATTGCAAGTACAACGAATTATTTTAAAAATTATTCAATTTTTTTTTAATAAGAGCCAAATATTAAGTATGTCTACAGTTTGAGGAACTTCTTTTACCTGATTTAACTAGATTTATTTTATGTCTATGCTTATGAGTACTTCATTCTCCTTGTGATAGAACACAATAATTTTTAAACTTAGTCACTAACTATTTATAAGCTACTATTTTTTTTTTTATTAATTTACTTGCACAACCTACCCAGTTTACACAATAATTTAAAATGTCGTTTCCAATCAAATTCCTTCATCTTAATAAAACTGAATTGCTGTATGAGGTTACTATTAGAGGTGAAATACCAGCTACTACTGTTTTAGAACTGAGACGACAAGTATGTAGACTTACACAAATCTATCAATCAAATGATATCGCTGAATCTTGTTTCGAATTAGCCGAAGATTTGAAGGGCATAACTGAATCTCTTTCAAAAATCAATTCGAATATTGATATGTTATCATCGGCGTCCGTATTGGACGAAAACCTCGCGGACCGTACTCGATCCTTACTTAATCACCTCCATCATAGGTTCCGCCGTCTGGAGGAACCTGATAAGTCATCAGATCAATACCCTAAATTGCAGAAGCTTAAAAGTTATTTTGCTGAGTGTGAAGCTAAATTTTCTAAAATAATAGAACCGGAAGAATTCAAAGATTCAGAATCTGCATCACCAAACTTTGATAGAATGCTTGGCACCGAAAATTTGAATGTGACAGTTCATTGTGACCGCGGCACATCAGCAGAAATTTCAAAAATTAAATTTGATGGCAAATCGTGCGTTAGATCCTTTATACAAAAGCTCGATGAATTTCGCTTAGCAAAAAATGTGTCCGACGATAAATTGATGTCTTACGCATATGAAATTTTTATAGGTGACGCTCTTCACTGGTTTCGTTCAGTCAAAGATGAAATTGTACATTGGGATGACCTCGTTACTAGACTTCGGCAAGACTTTGATATATTTGACTACGATTATCGTATGATAACAGAAATACGTAATCGTACCCAAGGGGAAACCGAGAATATTATTGTTTTCCTTTCCATAATAAAAGGCATGTTTTCTAGGCTCAGTACGCCCATGTCTGAAAGAGAACAGCTTGAAATCATTCTCCACAACATTCGCCCTTGCTACTCTAATGTATTGGCTAACTGTCCTAGCATCTCTTCAATTCCGTTACTACAAACCTTATGCCGTAATTATGAACAAGCCAAGGCTCGTTC
Source organism: Pyrausta aurata (assembly GCA_963584085.1). Classification (NCBI taxonomy): domain Eukaryota; kingdom Metazoa; phylum Arthropoda; class Insecta; order Lepidoptera; family Crambidae; genus Pyrausta; species Pyrausta aurata. Next base: position 5,038,101 of record OY757272.1, on the reverse strand, counting down.
TGAAAACTTCAAAGAGCCTGCGGGTCCCTCATCTAAAACTTTAGCTCCAGAATTCGCTTATTCTACAGGAAATAAAGTTTTCTCTAAAAATTATAGTTCCAACAGCTCCTTTGCTAGTAACAACAATCACGCAAATAGAGCACATCAGGTAAATAATAATGTTTTTGCTATTTCTCAATCTAAATTTTGCTACCGTTGCCGTTCGGATGCCCACAGCATGAGGGAGTGCCCTGCTGAGCGTGTAATTTTCTGCTTTAAGTGCGGTAAGAAAGATGTACGCTCTACAGAGTGTCCCGAATGTAACAAAAATAAACAAATAACAGATAAAAAAAACGATTAAGTGAAAATTGTGGCAAAACAGCGGCCAGTTTCTTTGATAGCTCGGATTGGGAAAATTGGCTGCTGACTATTAAAAACTTTTTTTCATCGTATAATGTTGCCTCAATTTTCACAACTAAGCCGAGTAATGATCCACGTCCTTATGTAAAATTAAACATTGGAAACAACAATCTAAATGTTTACGGTTTGTTGGATTCAGGATCTGTCGTTAGTATCCTAGGTCGAAATTCTTTTGAATTATTATTAGAGCATGGCCACACCTTGTTTGATGACCAAAAAATTTCGGTAAACGCTGCCGGTGGTCAAAGGCTGCAATCATTGGGCTATATGCTTTTACCAGTGGTTTTTGTTAATTCTTCTCGTGTCATTAAATTTCATGTCATTCCAGAAGTGGACTCTACTCTTATCCTTGGTATTGATTTTTGGAACGAATTCCAAATCTTGCCTAAACATTTAATTAATGTTAACTATATCTGTAATGATCCTGGTGTACTTGATTTATCCTTGGAAGCTAATGAAGTATTCCTTTATAATTATGATAGTCTTTCTGTTTCTGAAAAGACTATTGCTGATAGTTTAGTTGAAGAATTTAAGTCTATCTCATTTGAGGAAAAAGGTTTGGGAAGAACGAATGTTATTACTCATAATATTGATACTGGCGATGCTAAACCAATAAGACAACGCTACTACCGTATGTCTCCAGAGAAGCAAAGGGTTATTACCGAACAAGTTGATGAGATGTTATCTCTGGATGTCGTTGAGCCATGCGAAAGCCCTTGGTCATCGCCGGTGTTGGTAGTAAAAAAAAAGGATGGTAAGCCACGGTTCTGTTTAGATAGCAGAAAACTAAACTCGGTCACTAAAAAAGACGCTTATTGTTTGCCTTATATGACTGAAATCCTGGATAACCTGAGGGATGCTAGGTATCTTTCCAGCATAGATCTTTCTAAAGCTTTTTGGCAAATACCGATAAGTAAAGAAGACAGAGAAAAGACGGCATTTTATGTGCCAGGCCGTGGCTCGCTGCAGTTCAAGGTTACCGCTTTTGGATTGACTAATGCTCCAGCTACTCAGCAACGATTGGTGGACACTCTTTTCGGCCCAGAGTTTGAGCTAAAGGTCTTCGCTTATTTAGATGACATTATTGTCATAAGTAGCACATTTTCTGCCCACGTGGCATTGCTGCAACGCGTCCTTGAAAAGCTACGTTCGGCCAACTTAACGGTCAACTTGAGTAAGTGCAAATTTTTTCGAAGTCATTTACGTTACCTGGGTTACATTGTTGACGCACAAGGTTTGCGTACTGACCCGGAAAAGGTGGCAGCAATAACCAGCTATCCAACTCCCGCTAGCCGAAAAGAGGTAAAACGTTTTTTGGGTACCGCTTCTTGGTACAGACGATTTATACCTAATTTCAGTACAATCGCGGGACCTCTAAATCGACTAACTTCTACAAAGAAGAATGCTCCGCCTTTTCTCTGGACGGACGAAGCCGACAGATCGTTTCAACAAATTAAAAACCTTCTGGTAGATGCACCTGTTCTTGCTTGTCCAAATTTTAATTATCCCTTTGACGTTCATACTGATGCTAGTAATTTTGGTGTCGGTGCTATGCTTTCCCAAACAATCGATGGCATTGAACACCCGGTTGCTTACATGAGCCGTTCCCTTACAGGGCCTGAAAGAAACTATAGCGTCACGGAACGCGAGACTCTTGCTGTCTTGGTAGCTCTTGAACACTGGCGCTGTTATCTAGAGAGTGGAAGGTCCTTTACTGTTTACACTGACCACTCAGCTATTAAATGGTTTCTTTCGCTTTCGAACCCTACGGGCCGACTAGCAAGATGGGGCGTAAGGCTATCTGCTTTTAACTTTAACATAATGCATCGCCGTGGCAAGGATAATGTGGTTCCTGATTGTCTTTCGAGAATACCCACACTAGCTGCAATCTCAAACTCAGTTGAAAGTAATGTCACTGAGGACTCCTGGTACCTAAATATCTTCAATGGATGTCACTCTTCACCCACAAGCTTTCCTAACTATAGGGTTGAAAATGACTCCCTTTATCGCTATATGAAATGTCAAAGCCCACTTACAGCTGAATTTGACTGGAAGCTTGTCGTACCACAGGAAAAACGTCTTGAAGTTATAAGGCAAAACCATAGTGAGCCTACGTCAGGTCATTTTGGTATCTTTAAGACTCATAAAAGGCTATTACTACGTTACTACTGGCCCAAAATGTACTCAGATGTTGTAAATTTCGTATCTAATTGTGAAATTTGCTTGGCATATAAACTTTCGACTCAGGGAACACTGGGTATGATGGGGAGGCCGAAAGATTGTAGTAGACCTTTTCAAACACTGTCTATAGACTTGGTTGGCCCTTTACCGGTTTCGAGAAAACAACACTGTTACATTTTCGTAGTGACTTGTTGTTTCTCAAAATACTGCCTCATGTTTCCCTTACGTCGAGCTACTGCTGTTATAGTAAGTAAACATCTTGAAGATTCAGTTTTCTTGGTACATGGCATCCCTCAGACCATTATCTTGGACAATGGCGTACAATTCACAAGTCGTGAAATGGAGTCATTGTTTAAAAAATACTCGATACCTAACGTTCACTATACGCCTAAATACACCCCGCAAATGAACACCGTAGAAAGATACAACAAAACTATTATTACTGCAATATCTACCTTTGTTCAAGATGACCATCGCTCATGGGATTTAAACCTGTCAAAAATCCAATTCGCTATGAACAATTCGGTTAATGAAACGACCGGTTATACGCCGTCATTTCTTGTCCATGGCCGAGAACTAGTCACTGATGGGTCACACTACATCGACAATGACACCTCAAACGAAATTGTTTTCCTTCCACGCGATAACTATGCTGAAAACCTAGGTAATTTAGCTAAGGTTTTTGACAAAGTACAGTTTGCTTTGTGGCAAGCACACTTGAAGAACACGACACGATATAATTTACGTCGAAAACATGCAGAATTCAGTGTTGGAGATATAGTATGGCGTCGTTGCTATTTTCAAAGCGACAAGGATGCACGTTTTACTAAGAAACTCGCTCCAAAATATCTCAAGTGCCGAGTTAACCAAAAGAGGTCACCCTTAGTATACGTCCTAGAAGATATGTCCGGTCGTGATTTAGGAGCGTGGCATATAAAGGATCTAAAGCTTATAAAGTAACTTTTCGTTTTAATTGCCTTGTTGCTTGAAGATTTTACTCAGGCAAAATCTTCTTTTTGGGGAGAGGGGTACTGTAACATATTAAAATGTTACTTTACAAATTCATTTATAGGTACTGCAACTTATTATAAAACACTATACTAAACACTATCTATTAAATTACATTTATTCAGATTCTTTAATTTATTTCCTTTTGGTGTAAAGTATAACTAATTAGTCCTAGCGAAGTAACAAAACGCTCGGGGCGAAGGGCGCGGGGAGCGACCGCCGCAGGGGCAGGCTCCCAACCGGCCGTCGCGAGACACGGGCTGCCAGGCTCGCTCAGATCTTGCATCGGAGCACCCGTGTGCCGCTCGAAGCGACCGCGGCGTCACTACCTCTTCTTATCGTAATAATTTCTTAAATTAATTCAGCAAAAGTGTTTTCCTTTTGCCAAGTGCCACTCAATCTCACAGTGGTTGGTCTTAAAGTGAATTTAATCCCACATCTGGGTAAGTTGTGCATTCAGCTTTTATTTTTTGATTAGGGTATTTCGAAATGGCGGTTTGCATTCGTACTATTCGTTCCGCTCACTTCTTAAAAGGTTTCTAGGCTTAGTTTATTGATCCGATTACATTTACTTTTCTACTCAGTAAATCTAACATAAATTAATCGCATTATTGAGCCAGGCCAAATAGTTAATAGGATATTAATCATATAGTGTAACTAATGTTAAGTAATATTTTTTCTAGCTTATAGCATATCTACCAATATTAATTCACGTTTATTATTAGTTTAATTATGTAACAATTACCTATAAGTTGCATTATTGAGCCAAGCCACATAGTTGATATCAAATTAACTATTAGTTTAATCATTCCTTATTATAGTTGTTGTTTGCCCGTAGTTACTAAGCCTTTCTGCTTATCCTTACTGCCACTTCATCCCAGTTAACATTGAACGCCTAGACTTTCTTCTTGTACTTGCTCCATTATTCATACTGGCTTCGCTCACTTACCTTTACGTAGATAGTAGCTGTTGCTGGTCTTAGTACATCTTGGAATTAGTGGCAGTAACGATCGCCTCGATCTATTCCTCCACTACAAATACCTTATATTCATGCAGGAACTACGGCTGGACTACTGAGCCCACTTGGGCTTCCGTCGCCTCTTGCCTCTGCTAGTCACGGCGGAGCCGGGAGTGGAACCTAAGCTCTTTTGGACCTTGTTCCGAATTTATTCTGGGAGCTACGTTGGTGCCGGGAGAGAAGCAACAGTGCAGGGGAGTCTGGCCAAGTGTACAGTGGAAGTTAATTCGGAAACCTACCCACGCCCTTGATTAATTTTAAATATATTTTCTTAACTTTATTTTTTTGGCCGTTTTATTTAATTAATCTAAATAAAACGTGACATCTTTTATACCGCACTGAATTTCAATCGTCCCGTAAAAGTGCTGTACATCCGTCTTCGAGATTTAACCCTCCAATGCGAATCACAAGTCAAAGAGGCCACATCTACCGATTTTTCTGGTCAAATGAACCAAAAGCGAGCCTGGACTGCCGCGGCCGGCCATCACCGATCTATCAGCGCCGTTCGCGCGTGGAATTCCAAATTCGAAATCACCAATCACTGCTCTCTGTTTCGAATGGACTTATAGTGGCCACCGCGTATATTGAAACTCGAACGAGTGTCTTTTGTTTTACAGATTTAAATCGCGCTTTCTATCATACGACAACTGTATGCTCATGCAAAGAATTTTAAACGCTATTTTCGAGATACTAAAGTGCTGTTTATGCAGTTCGTTGAGTAATCTGTACATCAACTGTTTATTGCAATTGTTTTAAGAATATAAACTATTTCCTGTTAAAATGTCTCTTTCGCCCATTGTTGGTTTCTCTTTGTAGAATTGGCGATGATGTCATGATTTGAGGCTTTCAAAGGAATCGTAAATAATGTTTTAAATTAAACTCTACAACTGTCTGGCTGAATGTACATGAGATACAGTCATCGCGGAAGCATGAGGAGCTTTATTGCATGCATATGTCATGTAACTATTTATGTGACAGAAATTCATATCGTGGATTGATTAATCTCTACTAGAAAAGGATAACAAATAGTTAAAATCAATTTGTACATGCATGGTACCAAACAAAATATTGGTATAAAAAAAATTATAGAGTTTTTATACATAAGACGTTTTGGTTTCTGGTAAACCAAAATAGTTTTTTAGCTCTCGTTATGTACGTATATCGCTTGAATAACAAAACGTAGATTTTTACCCTACTTGTTTGGATTACGATGACACCGCTGCATACAAATTCCCGAATTCCACTCCGAATATAAAATTTTGCCCAAGATAAGATTACACAAAAAATGTACAAAATCATCAAGCATTCTGGCGACGCAGTATAAAACCATAAATTCTCGTAACAACCCTTCATTGCAGGTGGGTAAAAATAATTTATTCAAATAAATCTCGCGAAAATTTCGCTACAGTGGGGTCTAGGAGGCCCCCGGGCGTCGTTTTACAATTCTTTTAACTGCACCAAGGAAATTTTTGTCGCAGTTTTAATGAAAATGCTAATTTAAGTTGGTGTAGACGTTTTTGGAGTGCTTGATAATTTTACAGGAGACGCGTTGAGAAATGAATTATGAAGTGATTTCATACAGTGAGACGAAACAAAAAAGGACTAGGCAATCGAATTATTGGGAGACTACAATAAACTGTTTTTATTGAGGTTACTCTTAAATTTCTAGCAGGATTGTTATTGATACATTCACCTTTCTACTTCTTCTGGGATAAATGTTTCAAGCTAGACCTCTTTGTACTTTATCCTCCTACTCCCGTCATCGCCATCTTTCTATACCATGGAATTGCTATCTGCATTAGCTTTTAGTAAGTTTTGCAGACATTTATTAATATTATTTTATGTTATTATAATTTTAAATATTATAATACAATTATTATAATTTATAATAATAATATTATTATATTTATGTTGCACAATTTTAGTCTCGTGCAAAACATTAACCAAAATATTTATCAATATTATTAAACAAACAACCTACTGGGTGACCGCCCAGCTAATGCAAAACATCATTAAGGAGGCGAAGTCTAAAATCTCTAAGGAAGTGTCGCCTCACAGCCGTAAATAAAAACTCGCAGATAAAAATTACATTATCGCTCTTATTTTAATTTCGCCGGGCATTAATCATTCCGGAGTCGCCATTTATAACGCGCGGGTATTTTTTTAATTTGCTCGCGCATTTAAGGGTTGACTTTTACTAAATGGTGTTATTATGCTAATAAAATATTGTAATAGGAACGTGTAGTTAGCTGTTTTAATCTATTGCCTATTAGTGCTTAACTGCTTTCTTGTTCTATTTAAGTAGCAATTTTTCAAAGTTTATTTATCGTGACAGTATAGAGGTAATTTTGTTAGTGCCCAAAATATGTACCTAATTTATTTCAATGTACATTACATATGTGCCAAGCTAATATTATATTATTTTACTATGTTTGAATAGGTATTCTAGTGAAGGTTACGTTACAATAAATAATTCTTCAACCTTCATATCTGTCCCTTATCAAATCTTAGAGGCATCTAATTCAATATGAATCGAATAAAGCTACCGTTCTCATGATCCCAAATCCATAAACTGCCAAAGTTATGGGGATATCAATATGAATGGCGGTTTTTGTGCTGTTATGAGTAGACAAAGCGAGCCATCTCGCCACAGTCATAACATAACATAATGTCATAATGGCGTCAAGTGGATGGAAAGAATTATGTGGACATGGCATGTTTCTATGTGAGCAAAGAAATCTAACCCTTATTGTAGTAGGGACTTATGTAATGTGAAACTTTAAATAAATGAAAGTTTATTATGTAATTTATTTTAGCAAATGGGTCATCTTTTTTTAGCTGCAATTGTAACTACTTTTAGAACCTACATAATAATATGGTAATCATCGGTCATCTATTTTAGTTTGGTTTGTAAACATACGGGTGTTATTGCAAGGGGGTGCCAAATTTTTGGAGGTGAATGAGACCGTCAATATGAACAACTTTTACTATAGGGTCATGGTCAAAATCTTAAATAAAATTTCAGGTTCCCCATACAAAATCAGCCACTTAAATTGACAATAATGTATGGAGAGGCAGAAAATAAAATTAATAATTAAACGATGGTCCCATAGTAAAAGTTGTTCATATTGATGGTCCCTTTCACCTCCAAAAATTTGGCACCTCCTTGCAATAACACCCTGTATGATAATGATATGTAAAACATATTTAATGAAATAACAGTGGTGAGCAACGAAAACCACTATCGTTTCTAAAATCACGTTGCCCATGGTTACTAAATTGTTATTGATACTTCATAATAAAATGGATAATTTATTTATGTTATGTTATGGATGGCTGATTTGATTAACAGACTCTTAAAAAGTCCTATTAGTGGGTACATCCACACTACACAAACCCATCTCCTCGCTAACAAGGAGTCTTTATAAGTCGTAGGCGCCGTGTCAACACGCGTTGCGCGGGCGCAGGTTACGACGCCGTAAATCTGCGCGCTATGATCGCTCGATAGCCGCAGGTACGCACCTGCGGTCTCTACTGAGTGGCTTTTGGGTGGTGTATGGTTTGTATGCTAGGAATCTCTTTGGTATTTTTGTTGGTAGCTTAATAGGTTAAATGTTTTTGACTAGGGGTTAAATACTCCTTTTAAGACTTCTCTCTTTTATTGAAAAAACTTTGTGGGCTCAATAAGAAAGCTATTAAGTTCCATTCAATTGAATTGTATTGTATTAGGCCTAATATCTAATTAGTTATATCAAATTGTAGGTATATGTGGTCTTAAGAGCCACTTAAGATATAATCAAAGCGGAGCGGTATAATAAATTGTTTTGCATGTGAAAATTCCATAAAACCTACACAAATACTAAACAATAGAAGATGAAACTCCTACAACGTACTTAAAAGATGAGAGATAAAATAAAGTGTACCGACTTCCACTAATCTTATTAAATCAAATGAGATCTAAAACCTACACAGTTTTCTGGGGATATATTAAAATTATTACCGCGCGCCATTTCTGCCAACGCCATTTTAACCATATTCCTACTTATTTATTAATTCGTTTATTTGGCCGACTTAATGCCTTAATCATTAATGCCAAACGTCCATGTATAATTAATATCAAAATTATATAAAAAAAATTCATCGTCAAAAGGTTGCGCAACGTTGCTGAAATAATATAAAAATGTAAGTGTGTAAAAAACTGAATCAATTACAGGACAGCAGCTCTCTTTTGGAAACATTAAAAAGTTAACCTAAATGAACTACTATTACTAGCGTATGCAACTGACAACACGAACAAATTTCTTGCGCCATGACATGACACTACTTGGCATCAACGCATACAAACGGTTTAAATGACATGACATTAAAATTTCAAGGAATACGTCACAATCTTGTGATGACAAGCCAAAAATATGTGACACATTTTTGGCTTGGCATAGATTCTCTACTAGTTATAACAACTCACTGCCTAAAATGAACATTTGCTTGACTAACCCACACACAACCCTTCGAAACTCTACCTAGAAGGCTGTAAGTAGATACTCAACTAGAGATCGTCATCTCAGATGTTTCTTTGAAGTCTCTCAAATTTTGGGGTAAAAATTGAATATTAATAGCAAAATTATACCCTTAGATGTTGTTTGGTTGCGTTTTTATTACTTTATTAGGCCCTTTCTTGTTAATGTGGTATAAACAAATCGTTGCGCCCTTTTATACTTTCTCAGAAAAGGGATGGTGTCAAAAAACAGTAGCATTTTATAGCTTAATCGCGTGCGTTGTTTTATATAATTTATTTATATTAGCAGTATAAGTTTTTGTTGGTGACATTAAAGTCGATGATTTGTAAAGATTTAGAAAAGTATTTTTATGAAATTCGTGTAAAAAAGATTTTAATTTTTCTATGAATGAAGTTTGATTCTAGATTGCAAAGGAACAGGGTAATAAGATAAAAGTAATAAAAATAGTCTACCAATTTACTCCTTTTTAACTAACACTTGTATGAGACATGAGACCATGACCATTTCTAAGCCATGACCACAAATAGCTTGTAGACATCTAGTAATACATTAATAAACTTAATCATAATAAAAATATATTTTTGCACTACTTAACAACATAAGTTTTACTTGTGAAATCATTAAAATAGCTTTATAGCCAATTTGTCATCTGTCCATTATGTTTTAAAAGATTAATTAGAACAAATGATAAAATCACACATTAGTTTGCTTGCAACTAATCAAATCATGGTGCTATTAATAAAACAATGTCAAACACAACACCTTGGGTAGAAATTTTAACGGGAACACATTATGCCTATGATTAATGTTTGTTTTTTACCTATTGGCAATAAAAGTGCCCTTCCCACTATCTGGGTAAAGATTAAGCCATATATTACTGCAAATTGCTTGATGTAACTGATAGTGTAGGATTTCCAAATATTTATCCCTTTTTGAGTACAAAAAAAGTTTTATGAAACTAATTTTAAGATTACTTATTGAAGTTGCAGATTGTAGACACAAATCTTAACATTTATATATATTTTGTAAATGACCATGATATATCGAGTAGTTATAAAAATATATTACATATTTTAAACATCTTAAAAATATTTATGAGCGCCATTTTGTTTAAGTCGTCGAAGCAAGTTCACACTTAACCTATGCGACGTCCCCATGTCTGCAGAAAAAGTCACATGAAATAAACTGTGTCCACGACGAACCATTTTTCACTAGCGAGACTTAATTTCTGGTGGATCGTTTTTCATCCAACCCTAAGCTTTCCTTTATGGACTTGCCAAAGCCGCGTAAGTCAGGAATTTGTATGTTTGTTTTATTTATATGCTTTGCCTGCATTTTAAAATAGTTGAACCCTACGTACATGATATTGTTTTATTTGTGTGGGGGGATACTTAGTTTCTCTAAGAAATTCATACAATAAAATTTAAGGTTTATGAAATTTAAAAAATAAAACGCACAGTGCAATAAAGTTAAAATAAATAAAAATATCGGTAATAAATATTCTCTATTATTCAGTAAAGCGACAAAAATGAATACTTTAGTCTTAAAAAAGTTGAGTTTTGAACGTTATATCATTTTATGCTCTTGCCATTAAGAAAGGTCTTGTGTCCGTGCCCTGAATCGATTAACACCCAATTTGTTGTGTAAAAAATAAAAAAATCAAGTGCCCACTACACTTTAAAAAGTAAGTATGTTAGTTCGATATTATTGTCCAATATTTGTTAACCCTTTTAACTGTTGGAAAATGACGATGTAGAAGCTAAGAAGTTTAGATCTATTTATGTACATGTTAGGCTACCATAAACGTGTTAACAAGATGAAATATGAAATTCAACGTTAGCCCAGTTTGCGAGAGGTTGCCGATTCGAATCCAGTCCGTGCGCAAATTTTTGATTTCTTATTGAATATTGTTAAATATTAATAAAAAAACGATTCGAGGTCGAATTGATTACCTCCTTTTTTTTATGTCGGTAAAAATAAAAACTTGATGTCGCATACATGTATGACAACAAGATATTAATTGTACATCTAGGTGATGGCTTTGATAAAATTTAATTTTAATTTAATCATTTATTTCAGGCAACTAAGGCCCATACAATAAATACCCTATATACTAACATACATACATAAACAACATTAAAAATATTAAAAAAAACACTACCTATTTTGCGTAGTGTCAATTCATAAAATAATAGATATGACAGTAACGAAATTTCAGTGAACGAACGAACCAATTTATATAATTGTTAATGATAAACTAGTAATATAAGGCCTTTACGGCCGTTCAAAAATTGCCATAGCGGACGGTATTTCACGTCCACACGGCGGGGTATTGGTAAAGTTTTCAACTAGCAATAATCGCACCTCGGATAAACCTCATTGGTTACGATATTGCCTCCGCGCAAAGTTAACCTGTTAGGTGCCCAACCTGAGTATTTGTACTTCTGGGCGACCGCGAGTGCTAGCGCGAGTTAAAGAATGCGCAGCGCCACCTAGTGGTGAAACTTTTAACTAACGTGTGTGCCTGGTGGGGTGATTTGAGTTGTAAAATAAAAGCGCGATGTCTGTTTTAAATTAAATATTTAAATAAAGAGAAACGAATTCGTATTTTAATCTAGACTGTACTGACACGAGAATGCTGGCCGAATTTCTCCACAGTTCAAAATTCAAATTTAACGCGATCACGCACGCAGACCGTTACTGCACATTTCAAAAATAGAACACGCCGGCCATACTGAGCAGGAGGACGGTAGCGATTCATGATTCGCTTATTAATCAGTCTATTTATTTTATCACATACAATAAAATATTCAGTCAGCGCGAAGTGGCCGCATACATTCGCCATGAAAATGGCCATTAAACGGTTAGAGGTGTCTTTGTTGGATTCCGTAAAACCATTCTCCAACATATTTCATGCAATAGATACACAGCTTAACATAACCACAAACGTGAATGTCTCTACATTCTAGAATGCGCTGCTATTTATTAGGTACCTTTAACAAACATTGGTTTTCACACATTTCACACTTTCATAAAATACTCAAAAAAAACTGGTCAGGTTAAATAGTATTTTGACTTGCGATCTAGAAATTTAGGTATGTACATTATACTGTGAAAAAAGCTAATCGCCCTCAATATTTAAACCCACAGTTAAATGAAACATGCATGCAAGGGTTAAATATAATTTCTCATAACTTATTATGAGAAATTAATATTTAAAAAAATGGTTATGTCGATAGTTAATTTTTGAATAGATCAGTACAATACAAAATTAGTACAAGTTATAAAAAGTAGTACCTACAAATTTTATTCGTGTTTTTAAGTCTATAATTTGGAAGGTCAAGATGTAATTTTGTTGATTTTATAAAATTACAGACCCTTTTCATGTCCCGGCTGCTGTATACAGAGGCGTTTATCAAAGTCCACAATTTAAGACGAATAGCCCGACCAATAAACCTAGACCCTTGCAAGGCGAACTTTTTTCCTCCCCATTCCTTTTGTTGAGGGGAAAGAGTGGTGGCAAGGATCAAGTTAGGTTGGTCGAGCTATCGGGTGCTATTAGTCATGTCAGATCTTCGAGATAGGGCGTCACCCCGTCTGATGGACGGAGATTTGTGTAATACAAACTATGAATATTTTTTCCCATATCTTTGTGCACAGTCATTTAATATGGGCTGTAGTTTAGCCAATATTAATAAGATAAGATTATATAATTGTGTGTGGAGAACTCAAAAGTTGTTTTTTTTTTATATCTGAGGGGTTTCTTAAGTATATTTATTTTGTGATCAAAATCAACTAATATTTAGTGATATGATAGATAATACTTCTATCAAAATTGAATAAAGCTTATGTAAAAAAAAACAAATTTATAATTTAAATATTTTCAAACAAAAAGAGCCTATCAACAAATATTGATACTAAATAATACAACAACAATACCTACTATACACAAACTGTATTGCCTATATAACACCGAAACTAATGCTCTGCAAGTGCAATCCCAATAACAAATCATTAATATTAACCCCTCAAACGCCCCTCGTGCTATCCAACACATAAATAAACATTAAAAAAACCACAAAGAAATCCTTGTAAAATATTCATCACGCCCAAGATGTTCACTTCGCACCTTCTCACTTACAAAGATTTTTTTCTGTATAAAATTAACATATTTTATCTGTAAATTTATTTTTCTGCGGTCTAAAGATTATAAGTATGGAAATGTAGCAGTGCGTTTTCTCCTGGGATTTGCTACAGAAATAACTTGTTCAGATTTTTGTTACATGTAAAAAAAATACTAAATTATATTTTTTGCGATAAGTTTTTTTTCTGTTGTTAAAGCATGCCTTTGCCCCACTTTACTGTCAACATTTGATCTCAAGTTAGATGTGTGTTAATTAAATCGTAACCAGTGTTTATATAATTGTGTGTGGAGAACTCAAAAGTTGTTTTTTTTATATCTGAGGGGTTTCTTAAGTATATTTATTTTGTGATCAAAATATGGTAATTATATGGTAATAATAATATAGTATTTTATATTCAATATTTTCATCATGCATGACTTCATAATCTTACAAAATGAAATTAAAAAGACATTTGTAGTACTGGACCATTCCAGCTAGAAGTATTTGGGGTCGTTAAAGAAATCTTCGTCGCGATGAATTTCTAACGACTTATAAGGCCTGGTAGTATTGCCCAACAGTCGGATGGCAGGAAGCGGTAGTCGGTTCGATTCCTGACCGGAATAATTATTTGATTGATGTCATGGGTGTCGTCTCTTTTGAGTCAGACGCCAACAAGGCGCTTAATGATGCAATTAAGTGGCTGAGTGACAATAACTTAAAAATAAATATAAACAAAACAAAACTAATCCAATTTACATCATACAATTCCCCATCTGTACCTCTCCAATTAACTCATGACAATAACATTATTGATATGGTAGATAGTCTCAAATTTCTTGGCTTCACTGTAGATAAACATCTTAACTGGAAAGAACACATAGACCAAGTTTGCTCTCGATTAAATAGATTCGTTTTTGCTCTGAAAAGACTCAGACAAACGATTTCTGTGGAAGCTGCCTTGGCGGCTTATCATGGCTACGTCTCGTCAGTTCTAAGTTACGGGTTGATACTTTGGGGGAACTCTGTTGATTTAAATAGGGCATTTAAAATCCAAAAAAAATGCATACGCGCAATCGGCAATGCAAGGTTTGATGCTAGCTGTAAGCCGCTTTTCAAAAAATTTCTTATACTACCTTTGCCATCTATGTACATAAGGGACTTGTGTATGTTTGTGATCTCCCATCCGGAATATTGGAAAAAACGATCAGACGTTAATCCGCGTCCGACTCGTGCAAGGGTCATGGACCGGTTGTACCAACCTTCTTGCTACAAACAAATTTATAAGAAAAATGTATATAATATGGGAATTGTTTTGTACAATAGTCTTTCTGATGATATTAAGTCTATTGGAAACCAAAAATCGTTTAAATGCAGATTGACCAACTGGCTATTGCAACATTGTTTCTATAGTGTTAAGGAATTTCTTGACTGTAATGAAAATTGTATAAAATAATATAATAATGACATGCCATATCATAATTTTGTAATTTATAGTAATTTAGACATGTAAAATAATATTTTAATTTAGCTTTGACAGCACTCAATTAATATTTGCATGCTATTATTTTTGGCCGAATGCACTGAACTTATTTTATTTTTACCACCTTGACATGTACTGTATTCTTGCAAATAAATTATGATTATGATTATGATTATGATTATGATTCATATATCAGTATGAATGTTTAAAATTTAATAGCTACAGCTTTAAAATAATATATAAATAACATATTCATTGCACTGAAATTAAATCTCGTGTCAAAAACAACATAATCATCGTTACAAAAAAAAGGTAAAACAAAAATTTTAACGTCTTGTAGACAACAAATGTAGACTGTTAACAAAAATTATATCCCCATCCAGATTGTTACTGCACTTATAAAAGGGCGCGGAGTTCACTTCACGAAAAACAACCCCACAGATAATAAAAACTCTTGTCTGTGCCATAGACAATGAGAGAAAACACCATAAACTCGTACCAATTTACTTTGAGCCTCCTTGTTCGGTCGGAAGGTACTTTAGGTGACAGATTTTCGCTCGCGGAAATGGTTAGGATAGATATTTTTAAACTAAAATAATGAAAGTATACCAAAATTTAAAGCTAATAACTTCCTCCATAGTTTGACTTCATGTTTAGATCTTCATATATTATGTGTTCATTCTCTAGTTTGATACTTAAGTTATCTGCTGCTGAACTTCAAAAATATATTAAAATAAATTTAACAGCTGAAAATAGAATCTAACTAGAACTGCTACACTCGCAAAAATTCTTCCAAAGTTCACAAAATACTGGGCGATCACAAAAGACAATACTGTGCCGTTGCAAATGGCGCGCGACGGGCGTTTTAAAGGGAGACTTAAATTGTCATTACACCGCTACACAGTTTTTATACTCGGGCAAGGTGCTTCGAGTACATTCCGAGGGTTGATACAGCATGTTCTACAATGGTTTAATGGTTTAGGGTTTACAATAGAAGATGCTGCATAAGAGTGCCTTGAGTAGGTACTAAAAAACTTGAGCATGTAAGAGGTAAAAAAATTTCAGCAATGAATAAATAAATAAATAAAATAAATCATTTATTCAGTTTCAAAAGAACAATAGTCAAAATGAATCAAAAGGTAAGTAAAAAAACATTTTTAAACATGCAATTTCTGTTTTTATCTTAGAAAAAACACATTTTTATAATTATTACGTTAACATATGGCTATTTAAATGATATTATTATCATTGGATAGTAAACTCACTAGAATAAACAATGCATATTTAAAATATTATTAAGTCCTCGTTTTTTTAAATCTCAAACGCACCCTGTATTTTTAAAACACGGAAAAAGATTCAGTACACCAATAAAAATAATCCTTTTCTATACGTTAGGGTGCGTGCACACCAACACTCAGGGGACTCCGCGAATCACCTGCCCGAGCTTATTTATCGCTTCAGTCGGTAAACGCCTCAATGGGTACAGATTGACTATTACGAGTACGCTAATCAAATCGGTAACAAAAGGACGTGTTTATATTTTTGAAGGATATAGGATAGGATGTAGGCATAGTAGATTAATATAAAGGTAAAGTAAAGTTAACCTGTATATCCCACTGCTGGGCAAAGGCCTCAACCTCGAATATGAGGTGGTATGAGCCATACTCAATAAAATAGAGATGGGCCGAGTAGCACTTTTGCCGAGTACCGAGTACCGAGTACCTA
The DNA here is from genome assembly GCA_963584085.1 of Pyrausta aurata. Lineage (NCBI taxonomy): Eukaryota > Metazoa > Arthropoda > Insecta > Lepidoptera > Crambidae > Pyrausta > Pyrausta aurata. The sequence continues at coordinate 5,021,649 of OY757272.1, read as the reverse complement.
TTACTCGGTTCATTTTTTTTCCAACCGAGTACTCGGCCGAGTAACTCGGTTCAATCAAACTCCTGTTTCGGGTGTGTAAACAAGTACAAACCAGGTTCGCGCAGAATAAGCTTTCATCACGCCACTAGAACGCGATGATCCTAAAAGCCTCATTACTTTTTTATATATTACAAAATCCACAGCATGATAATAACATAAAATATAGACATGTAAGACTTTCAGCCAATGGAATTTACATTTTATTTACTAAATTTAAATAAGGTCGCTATTTCAAAGAAAATTTGCTAGCAAAAGACAAGTGTCCGTTCGAGTGGTGAGCAGGGCCCCTAACAAGGTATTTAGAACTAGCACACTTAACAAGAGTATTTCTATGAGCACCTGCAAGCACCATTCACAGCTGATTATTTTCGGAGGCTGGTAAATTCTACGAAGAAAAATAGAATTGTGTGTTACTAGAACGTGCAGAGATCTTTGCATCACCACAACACAATCTAACTTTATAAAATTTTACATATTATTATTTGTATTAACGTTTTCCTCATTTTGTCTCTACTCATAAATTATCATAATTGAGGTTGTGATAGATTTCCCCAGTCGTTTAGATAATTTCTACCTAAATATTATTGCTTTACTTAAACCGAGTATACTTGGCACTGAAACCGAGTTACTCGGCCGAGTACGAGTATCAAAAAACCTGCCGAGTACGCCGAGTACCGAGTATTAACCGAGTACTCGGCCCATCTCTAATAAAAAGCTTATTGCACTGAAAACAATTAATTATAACTTACTATGCTGTGGACATAATATTTTTCGGTCTTAACTAGCTAAGTTAGCTTTCTTTTTCTGTTTTGTGCAATAAAAATTGAATATATATTTTTAAATAATTTAACAAAAAAATTGCTGTCTACCTAAATTTTTCATTATGTATAGTACATTTTATCGAGGACGTCTTCTATACAAGATTATAAAAAGTAAAGATTTTATGGCACACCCTCACAAAACGAAGGAGTTCATAATGGTCGCTTAGCATATTTTTTTTGGAACTGTCACGGGGAAATTTAGACTAATGGTCTTTCAAGAGCCCCTCTATAAAAATGCCAAATATATAGGTGATAAAAATGGGACTTATTAAGTCGTGATTTGCCACGGTTACTTGCTCAAATCCTTTTTAGCGATGTCATTATAGATAAATAGAGTTATGGTGTGTTTTTCAGAAAATGGTTTTCGTCACATCATCTGCGAGATATTTATTGTCACTGCGATTTACGCAAGAGGTTATAAATTTTTATTGAATTAAAAACCTCAAAACCGCTTTAGTTACTAAAAAGAAACATCTCACCATTAATGCAACGTAAATAGTATTTTATTTAAATAATTGATTTGTAATGGTCAGTAAAAATGAAGATAACGAAATAAATAACTACGAAAATACATTTAAAAAAAATAACCGACTGGTGCATTAGCAATTCGCGGGGCGTATATTCGCTTTATACTTGACTAGCTTTTGCCCGCGACTTCGTCCGCGTGGAATAGTGACTTCTTTCTCCCGTTTTTTACACATTTACCACTATATCTTTGCTCCTATTGGTCGTAGCGTGATGTTATATAGCCTATAGCCTTCCTCGATAACTGGACTATCCAACACAAAAAGAATTATTCAATTCGAACCAGTAGTTTCGGAGATTAGCGCGTTCAAACAAACAAACAAACAAACAAACAAACAAACAAACAAACAAACAAACAAACAAACTCTTCAGCTTTATAATATTAGTATAGATATAGAGATTATAAAAAAAACGATTCATTCTCCAAGGCCTTTGACCTAGTATCGTACGAAGTGCTTTGGAAGAAGATGGAGGACAGGCGCGTACCGACTGAAATACTGAACATTTTTAAATACTGGTACGCTAACCAGACGAATGTTGTAAAGTGGGACAATGCTTTCTCCGAAGCATATACGTTGGAGTGCGGGGTTAGGCAGGGGGGCTTAACTTCCCCAAAACTCTTCAGCCTGTATATAAATGACCTCATAGTCGAGCTGAGCAGCATGCATGTCGGATGTCGTGTTGATGGTGTTAGCATTAACAACATCAGCTACGCTGACGACATGGTGCTGCTCGGACCGACTGCGAGTGCTATTATGAAAATGTTGAGAGTCTGTGAGAACTATGCGGCCACACACGGACTTAGCTATAATACAAAGAAAAGTGAATACATGGTCTTTAAGGCCGCCGGTAAATGTCCTGATTACGCGCATCAAATCACCCTCAATGGCTTGAACATAAATCGTGTAAATACATTTAAATACTTGGGTCACTTCCTTACCGACGACCTTAGGGACGATGTAGACATTGAAAGGGAGCGTAGGTCACTAGCAGTGCGTGGTAATATGCTGGCTCGCAGATTTGCCCGCTGTAGTAAACAGGTTAAAATCACGCTTTTTAAAGCATATTGTCAAAGCTTTTACGCGGGAAGTCTGTGGTTCTGCCACACTAAAAAATCTCTGGAGGTCCTACGTGTCCAATACAATAACATCTTCAGGATGTTGTTGCGATTGCCTCGCCACTGCAGCGCATCGGGGATGTTTGCGCACCATCACACTGATGGTTTTCACGCCGTCATCCGTAAGAAGACAACATCATTAATAAGCAGGCTGCGTGGCAGTCGGAACAGCATACTGAAGACGGTGGCTGACAGATACACATCGCCTATTTGGAAATGTTTGGTGCGAAGAGTGATTATGTGAGAATATACGGCTGACATGATCACACTTAGCACCTGCCCAAGTATCTCTCCTCAAATAATTTAAAATCATGTAAATCTATAAACATAATTTGAATTTTAGAATTTTTAGATCAAATTTTAATTTTAATATAATAATGTGTAATTTTAATGTAATTTTTATTTAATTTGAATTTTATTGTCACTAACATAAATTTTTATTTTATTATTTAATTACTAACAAATATGAGCTGTTAATTGCTTGAAATAAATAAATTTTAATAATTTAATTTAATTAATTTAACCTCTTTTGTTGGTTAACACGTTCCGGGACACTACTCCAGACACAATAGATGTTTTATTGTTTTCACGCCTGTAGGCGGGCACTGTCCCGGAACGTGTTAAGATGTTAACTAGTATCGTAACTTTCATAATATATGAAAAGGAACTTACTTTCACTCTAAAAACATTTTAACAAAATTCCTAAAATATAAATCCCACGAGGTTAAAGTTCATCTGAAGATCCAGTATAGAGACTATCAAAGAGATCAGAAGCTACATAGTTAATCCAGACACCTGGGTTCCCGCGTTAAAATTCGCAGCGCGACATCCCTCACCGTCTTTGAAGTTTCGCCGCCGCGAGATTAGCCGTCTACCACGAAAAGCAAGCCTGGTTTTACAGATGTGTAGGTATCTTAGCTTTTGGTACTTATTAATATAAATAATAAATAGTGTTATGAAGTACCAGACAACGATTATGACGAGGGCGTCTCCCATATATACTTAAATACATATAACATCTATAACTTAGGTACAAATGTTCGTGCTCATCACACAAACATTTGCCCCTTGCGGGATTCAAACCCGCGACGGCTGGCGTAATAGTCAGGAGCGCTAACCAATACACCAAACGCGTCGTCGTAAGGTTAGATATTATATTTTTTTTTATAAATTTAGTCTTCTAGCCTATTAACTAAAGTGTGTGGTGTGTGTAACCCTCTGTAAATATGTGGTGTTTGTCTGTTATTACAAAAATGAAATCTTAGAGCTTTTTAAGCATGCAGTTTATTTAAAAAAAAACAGTAAATCCGCTTTTATGGAGTAACAATTATGGTTTGTTCTTAATTTATGGAAAAAAACTAAGAGACTCAAAAATATGAACACTATAAAAATTCCATCAATGTTTTAAGTCTGATACAAATCCATAGCAGATAACCCCGAATCAAAACGGTCTTCCCGACTGTTTGTCACGGAGTTAACCCTGTCGATAGTCCCTGGGGTGAAGTGGAATTTCAAATTAGATCACACAACTGTGTCAACTGTTACAAAACTTACAAAAAAATAATTAAGTTACATCTATCTTACTAGCCCTTTAAATATATATTTTTAAAATGGTTATGTAAAATAAAGAATTATAATGGAATTAAAAATACTGAAATGCCTTTTCGACTCATACTCGATGTTAATGTTAAATAAGTGTATGTCTGTTTATTGTATATGTGTTTACGAGTCAGTGTATTGTATTTGTGTTTGTAAGTCGAATAAATGTATTTTCTTTCTTGATTTCTTTTCTTTGAAATCTAATCGCGTAAACCTTCTTTACCCGACTACGACGCAGCAAAAAGGAGGTTAGTGTATGATTTTGACCGGTATGTTTGTTTATTGATGCAAGAATAAAAAAATAAAGCAAAAAAATAGCCAGAGTTTAAAGCCACATAATACTTAATTAGACAACACTGAAAAACATTACACGGTCAATTTCTCCTCGGCAGTCGCATAAAGAGTTAACCCTTTAATACTAACAATGGCACTTTTAATTCTTCGAGTCGACTCTCTCGTTAGCTACGGAAGGGTTAACCTCAAACGGACCTTGAAATAAAATCTTTAAGACAATGAAAGAGTGGCTTATATTTATGCGAGGAGCTCGGAAATATTAAGAAAATCCATTACCTAGGTATCCACTTAAAGTGTTTAAGTACTTCGCTTCGTTATTGTGCGGAATTAACTTATTACGATTCGAATTTTTTCTCATAAAGTTGAGTGTGTAATAATTAAATAAAATAGTATAAAAGGATTTACCAGTTCTCTTGTGCATAGTATCTGAAACAATTTATTTTTTCATTAATATCATTATTATTAAGAATTCATACACAACAATAATGTAAATAATATATTTAAAATATTAAAGTTGTAGTCAAGTTTTCTTGTTTAATTTTAATTACAAACTCCGCTGGCGGCAGTCGCGACGGTGCTCACATACCCCTGCTGCCATCTATGCGGTCACCGAGACACTATCAAACGTGGCCGTGGTTTTTAGTTTGCGATAACACCGCTAGGTGGCGTTTCAAAGAAAGAAAACTATTTCACCTTCGTCAAAACGAGGAAAATGCATGCCGTGAGGTAAAGTTCAACGAAGTTATTTTGGAGTTGTAAAAATGATATTAGTCAGTATTTATTTATGTTTCGCTAATGAAACCTGAACACAGTGGTTTTTAGAACAGCAACGTTATAACATAAATAAATGTTGTTCATTCAATACAATATGTATGAGAGTGTCAATCAAAATGTTTGGTTTTTAAGGATTCTCTAATCTTGATACTTGATTTCAGAGAACGTTAAAGTGTCAATTTTTTAATAAAAATAATACATTTAACAGCAAAGAACTCGTGTCTTAATAATAGTGTGTATTTCAGTAAACCCACTCTGTATAAAAAAATAAAAGTTTATTTTTTCTGTCTGAATTCGGTTTCAGTTTTATAACATAATTATTTCCGCATTTGGCCAGGTTCAGATTTTTTACGCAGATGCTACCTACTTACATTTATGATGTAAAGTATTACTCATATTATCTTTTTGTTAAAAGTTAAAAAAGTTACGATAGCCTGTAAGCATTCCACCAGCCATCTTTTTGTTTAACTTTTTTATTTTATTATTATTCGGAGAGAGACAAAAAGTAATTTTATTCGTGCTAAATCGAAACGTATCATTGATACTTTGTCACCATCTAGATCAATTGGTAAACTTTTTTTGTTTCTTTTAAGTAAGCCTATCCTAACTAAGGAGTTTGTAAACTTCACCTGCGTAACATCACAAATATATCGATCAAACATCTAATACATATATGTCTATGTCTATTTCATAATAAATTGTAACATAAACATGCTTGTTCCACGTTCGAACTGAAGTATTCGCTAGAATAAATCGTTCGGGAAAATAAGATGTCTGGGTGCATCCGCGCAGTTCTATAGATAAATAGAATAGATAGACAATAAAATAGAAACATAGATAGAATAATGGTGTACCTACGTCAGATTCTATGCGTTTTCATGGAGATTAGATTATTTTATTAGTTAGCAATATACGTGCATTGTGGCCATCGCTCTTGCTACTCATATGTTCATGTAAACCTAATTTTTATGAACTCGGTACAGTCCTTAATAGGTGTCATATAGACAAAATTTAAAGAATACTCATATGAATACGTTTTGATATGAATAGTAGTATCACTTTTGTAAAGTAATTCAGCATACTCCTTGCAATATTAACGTCATTGCATCTACCTAAATCTTAGAACAATTCTACAAATTGATAAGCTGGCCTTTTAAATACGTAGGCACTACGAGGCACCGCAAAGTCCGCTGAGCATTGATTTATAATCGACAATATTGCGACGCACTGACCCCGCCACTATTCATTATTATTATAGGTACTCAAAAGTTCCCCTTGCATTATAAACCCTTTACACAATGCAAGAAATAACGTTTTGGAGGAGAGAAAGATATTTATAGATTTCTCGGTGAATTGAGTCCTAAGTCCTAACAGAAATAAAGACGGAGATATTATTTTAACCATCCCGCGACTGGCCTTTACAAATGTATATTTTATTACAATTTATTGTTGTTAAATAGATAATTGCTCATTTGGATTAAGTACTTATGTTAAGCATACTACATACTATCATACACGAAACATGATAGTAATTTTATACATTAACAATGAACTTGAAAATGATAAGATTACTTTACATATTTTCAGTATTATATTTAATAATCAAAATAAACACTAAAAGGACTAAAATAACGCTAATAGGAGAAACGAATTCATTTGAAGTCGGTGCATGATGTCAACCTTAAAACAGACGGCAACAGTCTACGTATGCACATTAATGATGACCTGATTGAACTCAAAGATTCTTCTCCTTAATGTTACAAATACTTTACTGAAAACCGCATCAAAATTGGTCCAGTCAAACGCGAGATATTCGTGGACAAACATACAGGTCGAACTGAGAACCTACTTTTTTGATGTGGGTTAAAAATTAAGTATTAATTAAGTATCATGTTTTTTATATTATAATTTTTATTATGTATGTATTGTTGTGTGTCAAATAAATGTTTCTTTCTTTTTTCTTTTCTTTTCTTTATTTCAGGCTGAGGTCTTTAGACTGAGCACAAAACAGAAATCACATCAATATAAACTACTCCAGTAACAACAACATTGTTACCGAAACAGATCCTTCATAGTGACAAGCTGAAATCATCCTTTACATCGCATCGTATGCGTCTGCGTCTGCGCAGGCTCCCACGCCATTTTGACCTGACTCTAACTGCGCATGTGGCTCGCAAATTATTTGCCATTGTATGTATTCTTGTCATAGTTATGTCATTTTGAGCTATAACTGTTATGGCATTTTAATTTAGGAGGATATGCTTAAGTAAAAAGCGGCTTTAACTCGTTTCTTGGAGATACTCGGTCAATATCTACATAAATTATGGGATTCCCTGTCAAATGTCTTTAGTTGAACTAGCATATTGTGTTTACTAAATTATAGTAGGTAGGCTTATTGCCACCAAAAGTGATGAACACAAACATTGCAGCATACACCGAGCTTCATATTTTACTGATATTGAAACAAAGACGTGGAAAAAACATAATTGAAAGAAAAAACACCAACATAATTTAATCTCCACGCATCATTTCCCAATAAGAAAATCCTCGACACTTCCCCTCCACATTAAACAAACATTAAGAAATAATAAGGTCCCACCTTAATCTTATTAAATCATAATAACTTGGAATAACTTACAGATGTTTTGCCAATCAGATTTCCTGCGAACGAAATCCTCAATTTTTCATCATGGGAAATTACATTATCGAAATTTGCATTGCCTTTAGCGCCATCTAGTAGCGCCGAGTTGAAACCACGTTACTTATGCCGATGCCAAATAATAGCTACATTTATGTTCAACCTTGTACTTCAGAGTTAAGGTTCAGAATATTACATCAAAATTTAAGGAAGTTAAAGTTTAAAGTTGCAAATGTAAAGATTAGGGGTTCGATTCCAGGGCGCGCCCTCTGCAAAAACAGTATGAATAATAATGTGATTTGCATAATATCGGGAGCTCGTCTAACGAGGATGTTTACTTTGATAAGAGCATCTTCGATAGTTGTCTTGAGTTTGAAAATAAATAAAAAGAGCCTGAGAATATAAATTCCTTATAAATTGAAGCCTTACCTAATAAAAAAATACGATCTCTCTTTTTAAACAGCAAGTCACACTAAATGTCGAATAACTAATCGGTTTTAAACTGTAAAAAAGAAATACCAAGACAAAAATCAGTACTAATAAGTACCTACACTAAATAACAGACTCACCCTTAAATATATCAATCAATAAAATATTGATGCCCAAAAAGACCGGACGGAGAAGACCACCCCAAGAAAAACTCTTTCTCGTAACTTTTCATAACCCCAAACATCAATTTGAGACTGATGGCACACTTAAGATGAGTCCAACTGCTGACCCCGCAATAATAGAATTACCATACAAATATGTCTACGATCCGGCCCAGTGTAAATAAATAATTGTAATTCTTAATAAAACTACCCTCAATGTTGTGGGCAGTAACTCGCACGTGCCACTGGCTATACTAGTTTGTACTGCGACGGAAAGGTCTTGATCGTTGACGATTACTTAAGATAAGATAATGAAGGACTTCGTTTGGTCGACGTTCCAGACAGACAAAAAAATTCAGATGCATACGTTACCAATAAAAAAAACTGTAAACAAATGTTTAGAACTAAATTTAAGAAATAGTGATGAAAACAAATTCAACAAACAATGTAAGGAAACAGTGACAGATTTAATATCAATTACTAACGAGTAACAGTCTGCGTTCGAAATGCAAAAATGTTTTCAGCATAAAACCTAAATTTAATTCCTGACACAAGTGTATACTTTCGATAGGAAAACAGGCTATAAACACAAGAAAAGAAGAATGATAAATAAGAAGTTAAACGTTCTTGATCTATCAAAAACGTAAGTATCAAACGGGAAAAGTTGCGCTATTCGTCCAAAGATAGAACCGTCAGTGTAGACGGCCGTAATGACCGGGCACTTTACATAATTTGTCGATCGAGTGACCCCACAGGTTTGGCAAACATTTGGTCCAGTATCCCTTTACCATCACAAATAAATGTACAAGTACCTATAGTTGTATACTTGCCCGACAGGTGATGTGTGTGTGTCCGAATTGAAATACATCAATGTTGCACAAAAACTGCTTCATTAATGTATGTGGACGACTTTATTTTGCTGCCTACAAATGGTCAGTTAATCAGGCATCAGAAGGTTGATAAAAGCATAAGATAATGATATAATTGGACTTTTAAGTAGAGCTAATAATAACTGTTACATGTTTAATAATACGTAAAAAACTATGTCATAGTAATACCTATCTAATATAATAAATTGTGTAGGAAAAGCCAAGTGTAAAAGTTAAGTTTTATTTTTGATTTTATAGTATTTTGTCACTATAAAAACTTAATATTATAAATTGAATTTTTAGAAAGCAACTGTGTCAGACAAGGAATTGAACCCTGAGACCTACGCTATCCGGGCGGATGCCTATACCACTCGGTCACCGGAACATTGGCAAGCCTGTTGAATTTTGCAAGTGCTTTCTTTAAAACGCGTAGACTGGGTCACTTAAACAATGTGTTGTTCTTTGGTCTAGTTCTCTTTGGGATCTGGGAAAAAGTTTTATATCTTCCAAAAACGCAAGTATCAAACCGGAAATTAATTTGCCATACACCAGTTGGAATCGTTTTACTCTACCTTAAGATTTAACGTATTTGCTCATCATCAGATACACCTACAATGGCATGCTTCGGTCTGGTCCTCAAGAACGACTGCATTACCTGCATGTTACTTTAATCGCTAACTTTATTATTTTTTATCGGGTAATATTCATAAAAATGCTAATATTCCCGTAAATATGTAAACGGTAGCAGCGCGAGCGCAGCGGGCGCGCCGTCAATCAATGTCCTGTGTCTGTACTGCAAAACGTCACTTTTTACACAAATTAGGTAGAGGACTTAGTACGTAAGAAAAGCGGGTATGAAGTTTCAACACAATATAAAAAAAAGAAAAATCGGCAGCATTGTTGTACGAGTTTCTCCAGAATTTCACAGCGGTTTAAATCTCGTTCAATCGAAGTGGATCTAATGCTTTAAATACTTAATTGAAGTCACGTTGAGTTTTTTGGATCCGGTTGCGGAATCATTTCCTGCTTATCAAGATGCTTTATACATTCAATAGCATTTATCTTGCTGTTGCTTGCTGAGAAAAAAATCCTCTCTCTCTCTCTCTCTCTGCCATGCTAAATCTCGTTCAAAATCTACCCTTTCTATGATTCATTTGAATCAACTATACAATAACTATATATTAGACTTTGAAGTCTAAGTATCCTTCAAATCTAAGATAGCTCTTCGCTATATAGTCCGCTACTCTTTGCAATGAACCCTTAAAATATCCCCGTAATAATTAAGACAGATGTGAAAAATGTGCCAGCAGCAGACCGATCGGGTAGCAATTACGATGGACATTCATGATTCCTGAGTATTAACTTCACTATAAGTTGTATCGTCTGATTGAAACTAATCTACCAACGATAAGAATACCCATTTTGACACCCAATAAAAAAAACTGATTTGAAATTAAATGGCTGTTAACAATAAAATAACTACTAGTGAATTAATTTATTGTGTTCATTGTTTTTTTTTTCTTCGAAACGTTAGACAGGTATCACATACGACAACGACTCTATCTACACAACTCCATACCAACCTATTATTTACCATAAAAGCTTCCAAACAGCAATGTGACCCACCAAAATTGCAAACGGCTATCTCGAAATTGACCTGGAAACCGTAAAACTACGCTTTTTATAGGCTACCCAATGGTCAAGGCGGTATCAGCGACTTATCGGACAGTTTATGAGACATCACCGACCTTTGTGGACTATCTGATGCATTTTTACTCGATTCGATTTTCGGTTAAGACAATGGAGATTGTGTGACCCAAGTCATAAGCGGTAGCGGCTTGAAGATTAATGTTTTTCTTCATTTCTTGATGGATCGAAGTAAAGTAAATAATAAGCAGGTAAATGAAGATAATTATTTTTTGTCCATACATAACCAATCATGATCTATCTTTCATTAAGAAAGAAGTGGAACGGACTTTATAGAATCTGTGTGATTAATTTTAATAAGAAAATAATATACATACTTCTCATATCTAGACAGCCCGTGCTGACAGCTTTGCTAGTTCCAAAATGTCACTATAAATGACATCGATAATCAGAGGGCCTTAGAACGAGTTAGGGATCTACTTTAACTTTATGAAGAAAAAACTCTCGGGGTTGATTGCTGATTGACTGACAGCTGCTTGATAGATTTATTGGACATCATGGAACATTTCGATGTTTTTATTACGTATACCTCTTACTTGTTCTCCGTACTTTTATTTAAAGAAAAACATTCCGATCAAGCATAAAATTCATTTTAGAATTTAAAATATCATGCACAAGGCATTATCCACATACAAACGTGATCATGTTTTTTGCTTCCTCTCAAACCTATAACTTGGGCTGCCGGATATGGAAAGCAATGGACTTCGGATTGACTGTTTTAAGGATTACTATGAATGGTACTTTCGGTCTCCGAGGGTCATTTGAGGTCGTTTCAGGGGATGTTTTCAATTCCTATACTTAAGAACAAAAGATCTTGGCGAATTTTAGTCAAGCTTTCTGTACCTTGTATTGTATTTCCGTATAACTTTATTTAAGGTCACTTGTGTTTGTGTTTTTTTCAATGAGCCGTGAGCAAGTAATTTAACCATTCTGTACAATAACATCGGTAAAAGACTGTTAGAATCTTATACTAAGAATCAAATTAACGAATAAAATTACTCTTATCGTACCCAAAACGTCATTTGGGACTAAGGTTTTTTCCACTAATACTATTTTTTGGATCGAATCGTCTTGATCCATTTTCAAGCCAAGTGCGACGAAGCCAAATAAGTTAAAGCTAATAATTACTTACTGCTTATTTTAATAAAACCAAACATCCCTAAACTTTGTGGACTACGCAATCATTCGCATCGATCTCTATTTATAGCATCAAAACGAGAGTTCCACGGGTCTGGCAGACCACCAGTTTATCCGTTTATCGTTGGTCGTAAACCGACCCTCTGGGGTCAAGCTTATTTCTATTCAATAATTTATACAATTGATAAATAATAAATAGCCGGCCGACCGGTTGAAGTTCTTCGACTGAAGCGTATGCCGTCTTTTGTTCGGGGGTTGTTTTTGCTTGAAATATTTTGGCAAAAAATAATTTTATTTGAAATTGACTAGTAATACTCTAAGTACATCACCTGTTTAATCAGTAGATGTGTGAATTGTAAATCATATCTGATGATGTAATACTTATTTCAAAGCGTTTTTGTCTAAAAACTAAGTACACGGAAGATCAGCACGTAAGTAACTGTTGTATAGAGACACGGTTATTTCGACTGAACCTATCAATACCATACATAGATTAGTTTTCTTACGCAAATCTTAGTATCTAAGATTTGCGTAAGAAAACTGACTATCGTTACTGAAGAATACATGTATACAGTATTAGCTCAAAGCGGTTATTTATAGTTTTCTAAAGGCGATTGACATAATCACGTGACGAATATACTTGTTTCAGTAGCGGCAAACACATCGTTACTTTTCTATAAGAAATATTATCTTTAAACAAGTAACACATCATTGTATAAACTCGCCATCAACTCTTTCAAACTAATGAGGCCCGACAACCGTCGCCGGTCGCGATGCAAAAATCGCACCATTCCGAGCCGAAAGGACGCCAATCGATTCCATAATCGATCAATTAAATCGGCTCGTTCTTACGAGAACTCGATATAAATGTCCGCTGCCTAACGCTGCTGCGAATTTTTTCGCACGAAATCGCGCGAACAATCGTCCCCCGTATAATAATATCCGATAATACGGCTTTTTGCTGTTCCGTTTTCTGTATGATTGCACATTTTACTAAACAACGCATCAGCACCGACTCCGAATGGCATTCCTTGTCACACAAGACTTTACACAAAAAGCACCTTGTTATGAGTGACAAAGAATTGCATTTTCAATGGGATGTTGCCGGAATGGATGTGATATAGGGAGATTAATGCTTGTGCCGTAATATGTTGGATTAAAGTCGACTGTTGGGTACACGCGTAATCAGAGATAGGTTGTAAGGTCACAAATGAAATGCTCAAAAAAGACGTTCTATCTCATATAAGGTGAAATCGGGTCTTCATAATGGTTCGGCTTTGTCGCGCGAGGTGTTATCTGAAAATTCCTTTTAGGAAAAAGCTGGGGATGTGTTCTATGAGATCTGATTGTTGGATCTTCTTTGTGAGTCGTTTATTATCGCGTGTGTCTCGCTATTTACGTTTATAACGGCGCGTAGCGGCCATCAGTACAATGATAGCGGCAATAAAAGAATTCCAAGTAAGGAGAAGGTGCATAATAAGACGCGTATAGGCAAATATATCATTTTGATACTTTTTGCTCGAAGATTTACAAAGCAAATGCTGTACCTATAAGATCGTGCTGTGGCAATGATATTAATCAGAAGATACTATGTATGGAGTTAAAACAACCTGAGTCATTTATGTGGCAAAGTCGAATCGAAAGCCCCCTATTTATTATTAGTTATACAAATCCATTCTCTAAAAAGTTGCTAATATACTGAAAGCTATACGAGTAAGTAGGTCGTAAAATAATTAAGTCAGTCGGTCATAAACGAGTTAATTCTTCAGGGTATCTTACCCGAGATGGAGTGCAAAAGATGCGGCAAGCGGGAGTCGTTGCCGTCATTAGCCGTCGTTAACCGTTGAGCTGGCTGCCCGCGGGGACGCATCACGGCTACTTAAAGGGTTTCTTTGGTGGCTTGTTTGCTTTACTTAATAATGCAGTCAGTTTTCTCGTGCGAGAGTTTTGGAGTAGATTGTATCGCGATAGCCCAGATACTTGAAGGAGAACATTCCAACATTCAAGGAAACCATGCTTTAAAATATGAGTAGAAAGTTTGAAGCTATTAATGGATCTGTATGAAATAAATAAAAATATGCTTATTTCGTACCAGACAGAGTCCATATAGTGATAGTAACAATGTAAGCTTAAAACTATGCTAGTACAAATTCAAATTAATGAAGTGCTGCATAACAACACTATTCACGCCTAGTCTCACCGCGATCGCCCTAAAAAAAATATTTATTTTATAATGTCATAATTCCATAGGCCCCACTACTCTTTTAAAATTGAATGTATGTACACCGCATTATACATTATGATCTTCTTGACATCAGATATATGGCAATATACCTAGTAGGGCTTATATCGGTATTGCGTACATACTAATTTATGGCTTTAATAGTAAAAAGTACTCAGACTTTTTAATTCAGTTTCCAAATTACTTATGCATTTGGATTTCCCACTAAAACCTTCTTCATTACCTCGCCGTAACCAAGGGTGCGAACTTTTAAATCGTAATAGTGAACTCCCCACTAGATCTTAAGGGACAGTCGTAAAGGCAAATTGCATTTTTTCCTCATCCCTCTAGGAGGTTTAATTACTGTTTTATTGCGTGTCGGGGGGTTAGGACCATGGAGAGACCCTACTGTGTACTCCGATCTCTGTGCTTTCGACTTTCGCCTTCTTGACATACATACATAACACCTTTAGGACTAAATTATCTACTGCGTCATAGAGTCATTCATTATCTTAGTTTCATCATAGCAAAACACGTTTTGCGGTGTTGGTATTTATTAGAGATGTACCGACTAGTCGCCGACTAGTCGGTAAAGCCGACTAGTCGGCCATTTTTGTAGTCGGCGACTAGTCGGCGATTAGTCGGCTAAATCCGCCGACTAGTCGGCCCGCTTCTGACTCATGTTAATATGCTTAAAAAATAGAGTGATTGAAATGAAATTGTATCTTTACTCTTGTTATTATAAGAATCACAGTTTCAGTTTACAATAAAATTTAATATTTGGTAGAAAATTTAAATAGGAACTCTTCCTTTAGTCTTTTATAAAATAACAAAATATAGGTTAAGGCAAATAATCATTGGTAATAAGTAGGTTTAATTATAACATAAAAAATAGGAACTCTTCCTTTGACATCCCAAAGTTATTCAATCTCGAAGTTAATAAGGATTAAAAAGAACCTAGTTGAGGCATTAGTTGTAAATGTTTGAACTTAATATGATTTGTCATGCTCGTAGTATTTGCCTTTTTCCCCTGACCACCACGAGAAATAACTGCTTGACACTGATTGCACTTCACTTTACTGCTACCTTCTCCCTCCAATTCGTCAAAAAAATCAAAATGCGTGATTTCTTTTTCGACATGACGCAAACAATCTTATTTAGTTAATTTCACTATTAATTCAATTATTTGCACTGTGTTAGCTTAGTAATTGAACGTTATATATTCTTTATTTCATTAAACACCAATAAAAAACACAGTGTGAGGAGAACCCACTTACTTATTTGCTTATGATTGTCGATGTATAAAATTTGTAAATTAAAATGTAGATTCGTTATTGGCTGTAAATTTAGTAATTAAGTTTATTCATACATACTGTACTGTACTAGAGATGTGAATCTTGTAATATAAAAATAATTTAAAAAAAACGCCGGTTTTTATGTTTACAAATAATGAATGACATCGGCGCCGGCTCTGTGCGCCCATTATACGAGCCGAGAGCGCACTCACGAACATTTCCGACGTCACCAGGATTTTACCGAAAGTAATGATCGGCCTGGCCGACTAGTCAGCCGACTAGTCGGCCATTTTGCTGCCGACTAGTCGGCTAGTCGGCTAGTCGGCCAAAGTCATAGGCACATCTCTAGTATTTATGTTTTTTTTTTAAAGTTATTTAACTACATAAATGTTCAATTGAATGCGCACATACTGGAGATAATGATGGTAAGATAAGTCCTCTAATATCTTCTTGATGACCAAAACTACAATCATCAAAAAGGTATTATTCAATAACGTAGGAACGTAAATACTTTAAATAATCAGTCAAAAAGGATCAAGATTATTTTGTCCTGCAATCACAAATCACGTTTCCATAATATTTTAAAAAATATGTCATATTTTCGTTGGACCTGGGACACTAGCTAGAGCCAAAGGGACGACATTCAGAGTGGGGCCCCTGATGACGTTAGGATTTTGTCGAGTTGGATCGAATGTATGACGAGGTAAAGATGGGCATTTTCGGCACAGTCAATAAAGTGTCTCAGTGTAAATGAGGTACTAAAATAGTATTCCCCGGAGGTCTATCAAACGTAATGTCTACCTATTAATTACTGGAACTTCCTACTTAGACAATAATATGTTTGCCTAAGTTGCGAATACAATACTTAATTTAGTAACTTTAAACTAAAATAAATGCAAGAAGGACTTAAGATTTTCGTTCAACCCATTACAATTTCTTTTCGAATTATTAGTATATATTATCCGTATTTTTATTGCGTCTAATTTTATTGACTTGACAAAACTCCACTCATTTTTTAATAACTACAATATGTATAATATTTAAACTATTCCGTAATTTCAAAATTATTAAAATTAAAATACGTAAACTACGAACGCAATAAAACCGCCGTAAACACCTAAAATATCGCTAAGCAGCATAATAGTCTACGATGCGCGCGCGCAGCAGTTTATGCGCCGTATAAATCGCTGACCCTTTTCTCGTACTGCAAATGGTACAGTGCGCCCAAATTAACTTTGGCGATATTTCTACGTCTTCTTGATTGACATACTTTGCACAAAATAGCATTTAGCGGCATGATTGCCTAGCATAGATAAATAAGGGTCTCTACCATATGTATAATTATAATGCAGAGGAAGTTTCACTCACTTTTCCTTTTAGCATAGTTCAGCTCATCTCGTGAATAATTTTATAATAAACAAAAGATTGCAACATTGAACTTTAAAAATTCTCTTTACCGTCAAACTCTCTGAAATTCGGAATAGTTTTATGTGGATTCGCATGTAGATTACATCCGCCCGCACCCTTCACACGCCCTGCTCTTGCCTCCCAGCCCCTGTGCCCCGCAAGCAAGGTCTCAATTCCGCGGTCTACCTAGCTTTAGACCTGGGATAAAAGTTGCAGTTAAAAATGTGTGTGACTGTACACCTTGTCCGGGGCAGTACGCATGAACTTTGACCCAAATAATACCTACTTACTTAAGGTTACTCTACACGCACCTTCCGACTCTTAAGGGGAACACACCCGTCTCTTAAGTAATATTTATTGGAACATAAAACCGTAATTAAACATTACATTTAGTGCCAATTAATTTTCGTAATACAATCTTGAGATTTCAAGTTTTATTAACAAAGTATGGATTGCCGGTATTTTGTCTAGTATTTTATTTACGAACCTAGGCTTGATAATGGTAGGTATACCCAAAATACAAAAATATAAAAAAAAGTTTTTTTTATTCAGTTAGAAGTTTTACCAGAGCTCGCTTGTGTTAGGAAACACCGCTCTTCCGTTAGATTAGCATGCAGTAACATTCTCTTTACACTAAAAAGTCATCTAACTTCGTAAGAACTTTACTAATCTTCTGATTTTTGTTATATTTGTTAGATATTTCTTTCTCAATATAGATGCTAAATCTAAATATTGATTCTTCTCGATTATTATTCGTCTCTGAGCCTTTATTTTTTTATTACTTAAATTTGATCACATTATTGCTAATATTGTGATTTCATTCATGACTTTCAATAAACTCACATAAAATTTACAAACATGTAACTTCAAATTGAATTAAACTAGCGTAATAAAACTAATGTTATTCTATAATTGGAACAAACTAACATCGTTACGGGTCGCGCATAAAACCGAGGTTATAGAAATCCAATTACTTTACACTAATAAAACGGTACTAGATTTTCTTTAGTATTAATACTAAATTGACTTTAAATAGGCTCATGTTGCAAGTTTATATCCATGAACCTTAATACATAGTCTACTTTCAAAGTCACATCAAAGACCTGGAGATTTCGCACGAAAACAAATCAACATAAATTGTTAAAAGTATTTAGAAAACGAGAAAGTAAAACAATAAGGACCTAAGTTTTCAATGAATGCCAAATATTATCTAACTAAAATAATACTTTGCATCAAATCTTTAAAAACTGACGAAATTCTACTATCTTAAAAGCATAAAAAATAAGCTCGTTCCATCTTCGACTCCGTCTTAGTCGCACTTGGCTTGGTCTGGAGTCAAGACCAAACCCATACTAAATAAATAAAAAAGCATTGAAAAGCTCAGGTCAGTTTTTCTTTAGTATTTTTTTTTTTACTTCGAGTTTTTAAATTCAGTCTCAAATACCGACGCGAATTTTTTTTTGATGAACTATCGAATGTTAAAAAATAATAATCTTATATAACCTTTTATCAATTAATTGGTGCAAGTAATCCTCCGCTTAATAAGCTCGTATGAATCAAATGTGCGATCAGCTTCGCAGTGAATTAATGTTCTTAACCTAACCTTTGGGTTTCGTACCGTTTTATTCCGTATACTGAACTGGCCATGCACCATTGTAATATTCTATGTACCCATTTCACTTTTCATATCTGTAAAAAGTATGATAGTCTAGAGTCTAAATGATCTATACAAGTTAATTTGTAAACATAAAAAAATACGTTGTGCCTACTATGTGTGTGTGTTACATGTGCTTATTGTGAGGTAAAATCATGGTAAAAAGGGTTTTTTAGTATCCTAAAAAACATAACAAAACAGTTACCCCATAAGACTCTATTAGCACTGAAACGAAGGTAGGTATAGCAAGTATTCGTCACAAAAGATAGAATCTAGATTACTACCTGTATCCATTGACTTTATCTAGATTTATAAACGTAATCACAGAATAGGTTTGCCAATCACGTAAACTGCAGTCAAAGTCGCATAAAAATATGGAAGTAATAATGGATATGAACAAATGCCATTCCCCGAGTTTAACTTAAACTGCGCTTAATGTCTCGGAATAAGCGGCCCACATGCAAATACGGCAGTTAAGGGGCATTGATTAAAACTCATAACTATAACAAACGGCTGGCGAACGCTCCGTTAACCCCGGTTAACATACGATGGCAATTTTAACGGTGCCACCAGTCCTTTTACAGTAGCGCCAATTTTTCAACGTCACATAAAAGTGATGGGTTTATTAAACGGAAGAGTGCGTCTGAAAAAAATTGTATCTTTTTCGAAAACTATACAGCAGATTCGGTTATTTTACGTCTAATCAAAGTAAGAGCTTATGCTATGTCTTCTGCTTTATATTTTGTTAAACGCTGTGGTTGTGGTTCTGGTTGGTTTGTTGTTGTGGTTGGGTGGTTGCATCTTTTATTAATGTAGCGAAACAATAAAATATGTTCGTTAAAAGTTAAATTAAGAATAGATTCCGAATTTGTCCAAAAGTGGCCCTAAGTACCAGCAGATCTAAATAGACTACTTAGATTTTTATTAAATAAGGTACCTATAATAAGGGATATACACATTTCAAAATATTCGAAATTATACGAAGCTCCCACGTGCCTTACCTATTTATTTCCCTACCATAAGATACACACATTTCGCTCCAGACAAGTCGTAAGTAATTATTCACACAAACTTTTCTAATTTACCCGTCAATACAGATTTATTGAGGACACGGCCGGCGAAAAAACTCCACATGGGGGAAAGAAAGTGTTGATAAATAAGCCAATAAAACAACAGAGTATTGGCTTACACGTCGCTTTGTCAGGCGGTGTGTGACGTATTACTACGGGAGTCGGGGCAGAACGAAACTCGGGGCAAAACGGAAAAGGGGGAAATACGAAATGTTTGATGATGTTACTCGGATACAAGATTTGGTTGTGCTCGCTTGATGTGTATTTGTATTGATTTTGTGATCATCAATGGTGATGATAAATGTCTCAATCAATCAATCAAACCCTAGATTTGGTGAAACATATTTATTTTTGAATTTGTACAAGATCTCTTAAAGAAGAAGAATTTTAAGAGAACTCTTCTAACCTTTTGGTTAGTTTCAAAACGACGCAGTTTTGCTAGATTAGAAAAGTACTAATCCCTATAAGATGACGGGTTGTTTTAGTTTTAAATTCCTGTTTTTGATTTACCAATTCAACACACCTTCATTATATTGCACAATAAAGATATTAAAGAGGCAGTACGCCTGTTCATTATTCATCACAATATTAAACGTCTTAAACAAACATTTTTAAAGCATACGACTAAAGATTTCATTTCTTCCGCGCGATTATTCATCACAATTTCCCATACTCTTTCCTTAAGTATCCGTGCCCTCTTATCAAGGCATATCTCGTAAATAAGCCGATTTTCCCCAGCCTCCCTTCAAGAACCCTCGATAAATAATTTGGCGGGATATTAGCATATGTCGATTTATCTCGCGGGTAGCTCGGAATTATTATTTATGGTTCCAACCCCAGCAGTACATATGTTAACTAAATCCGGTTGCGATCTATGGAGATCGGCACAGAGTAAGTGCAGATGCAGAGGCTACTATGTTCTCGGAGTAATGTGTGACATTGTAGAGACGTGCCTAGCTAGACTCATATGAAAAAGACTGGGAAATTAATGCGTAAAATCGTGGAGAGCGGAGAAAGGGAAAGGAGGCCTCTGCCCTGCCGTGGGACATCACAGGCTCTTAGTTATAATAATAATATGCGAGTGTATGCTGCAGCAGGCTCGATCTTGATTTTAATGAGTAAGAACACGACATGAACGTCATGTTCGCAGTTATAATATAAAAGCACAGCGAGCAACACCCAGCTGTATAATACCTACGTAAATTATTTTCCCCTGCTACCTTTACAAAGCAACTTGCACCACCAATAGAAATGCACCGTTGAGAAAAGTCACCTAATTTGTATGAGAAACCTATTTCGAGTTAACCTACATGTATTTTTTACAGATAGTGCCATCCACGACGGCGCGCCCCTCCACTCGTCCAAATCGTTTATAGTACATACATGTACATGGTGTGCAAGCTTTTTCCAACATTTGAATTGAATTTGGAACATCATAATGACTTATGAATGACAAGCACACTACAAAAAATACACTCAAAGGGAAAGATACTCTACTTAGATATAGTTTCAAGTAGGTATGGTTAGCTACTAGACGAGTAATATATTTTTTTTTAAATTGCACCCGTAACATTTTTACTATTGAAGTAAACGAAACACGTAAGAACATTTTATAACATTTTAAAAGTTATTAAAAAAGTTTCTTTATAAGAGAACTATCGGTCCACCGGGACTTCATATGCTTGAATTGTTTTTTCTTCGTACACGTTGGTCCTAGCGTGATGTTTTATAGCCTTCCCCGATAGAGTACACCCCGGTAATTTTATAAGTACCACATGTTTTTTTTATTTAAATTTGTTGTTTATGGTGTTTAAGTTACCATTATAATTATTTAAGTAAATTTAAAAATGACAGAAGATTATACCAGGTTTATTTTTTAGTACAACACACTGGACATTTTAAAAATAATTTAAGTAGAGCCACTTTCGTGACGAGTCTGAATTTTTGACTGACGGCCGGCTAGCAACTGACGCGCGTGTCACCCCCCCCCCCCCCCCCCACCCCGCACCTTCCTCAATCAAAAAAAGAGTGGGGCGCGCCTTCGTGGATGGCACTATCTATAGGCATGACGTGTTGCAGCACAGAAACAGTAATTGCCGATTTTAAAAGTGTCAGATCCACATCATTCTCGCACAGAACTTTACTGTTATCCTAAGCTAGGTCTCTCTCTGTCCTTAACTACTCTGTATGGTAAAATATATGAAGATTCCGCCGTCACCTTGTCTCAGCGGGGCCCGCTTTGATTATCGAAGTTTGATGTCTTGCCTCGATTCCAGTCTAGGCGGTATTAGCATTATCCAATTTGCTAATCTGAATAATACACTGACGGTGCATGAAGAAAAACTTTTCTTTGATCAAGTTTGTGTTCTTGCTTGTTTATTTAAAAGAGGCATTTAACTTATTATAGCGACAAGACCGCCTACATTGTACATTTCTTTTAAAGGAATTTGTAAAATATTCTGTGTGTTATCTTATCTTTATCTTATATTATCCATTGCGTCCTGAAAAAGTAACGAAGCTTAATTGTAATTTGCATTTAGCGTTAAGTATATTAAGATTTTAGCCGCATTATTTAATTAAAAAAAAACTTATAAAAACCACCCTTTATCAAATAATGCAAGAATGTAAGTAAATAAACAGAATTTCAAGCCATATCAATGTTTATGCAAATCAAGTAAGTACAATCGACTAAACGCCGCTACCGTAATAAGGTGAAAATTAAGGGCCCTACACACTGCAAGACAAATCGCAGCGATTAGACGCGACACGAGTAAAACTGTGGCATGATGTTAAGCGGGAAGCGGAAGGGTTAAAAATTAAAACAGAACTTTATAAAATACATAATGAAGATAAAATGTAAGCTTTCAATAAGGTTTTTTGTAGTTTTGAATCCATTTTATATTTGATAGCCATACTCAATAAATCACAATGGAAGTACTTTACTAAAGGGATATTGTTGTCGAAACTTCTTCTCATGTATTTATCTAGACTTGTACGTGCTTAATATTTTTGCGTAATTCATCCATACCTAAGACGACCACAAAAACTTCTAAAATGTCACACTGAACGCTTGCACGCAAAAAAAAAACCGCTGCCACCAAGACCCCAACCTTCAACATCTGAGTTATTAATGAGAACTCGCGATGACGGGGTTAATTAAAATTAAAATCAAACACTTCACCCCATCAAAAATATCATAGGGTACGTCACTTTTATTTCAACAGGTTGACTGATTAGCCCTTCTAAATTGCGCCGATTAAACTAACGACGCTGATATGAATCGGTAATTTAATAAGCTAATGAAATGCATGCCACTTACTGGATATTGCTCGTAATCACAACTCTGTTGTATATTTTATAAATTAAAGTATGCAAATTTAATTAAAGTTGAACTTCGGCTAAATTTAAAAAAAAAACTGACTCTTGACTTAGCTGACTCATATACATCATTCAGTAATTTAATTTAGGTAGTTAACTATTTAAGTGTAATGTGAGTCTATGGGTGTAATATACTTGACTATAAAGATTTATTTATTTATTATTATATTTTTAAAGCTCTACCACCAGCGTTAAAATTGCTAATATATTATTATTTTGTTCTGCATATGGAGGATAGGTGACGCGCCCCGATAACTCGAAATTGGACCGCTAAAATCAGGCCCCCGTCGCCTAATTGCCTTCAGTTGCAATCGGGATTGCGTGCGCGGGTGACATTTATAAGACGTGTTACGTAATGAATGTGTAGTGCCATTTTTTAGCTGACAAGTAGTATGACATGCGGTATCTTCCGCTATATATTTTACTTTAATCAAAGGATACATCTCGTCTTCGATTGAACATCTCACTACGATTCTCAAGCAGACGATATATCATTGTAACCTGCCACTTTATAGCCCAAACGAACCGGAACGTCAGTAGCATCACTCAAACTTGTCAACAAAGGTCAAAAGTGTAAAAACGCGTGTCAAAGACGCCGCCAGAACAATCGAGTCTGTCCCATTAATAAGAACTCGCCGCGATACTTAATCAAAGTATCACAATGTGCTTCTATAATAGGTGCATGAATATTTATAAGGGCATTAGCCGCGCTCTGCCGAGACGATTCGAGACGGTGTGGCAGCCCCTTAATTGTTACGGGAGCTTACCTACCTTTTTTGTGTTTTACAAGTTGTATGATTTTGGGATGAATGACGAGGATGAGATGGTGAACATATGAGAAAGTCATTTGACTCTGTAACAAGGGTAATAATAATCTTTTGAGCTCTAGCAACAACTTTACAAAATCTATGACACCGTAAAAATATATGGCTTGGCTGGTTCGTTCTACAATACATATACAGTACATAAGTTTGTACAGTAAATTTTCACCTTATGCCCAGTGTCAGTAGCGAAACGGGCCAAGCCACACATTTTGACTATGGCGTTCCCATATTTGAATTTTCCAAGCTCTTAGTTAGGGCTTGAAGCCCATTTTTAGGGTTCCGTAGCCGAATGGCAAAAAACGGAACCCTTATAGTTTCGTCAAGTCTGTCTGTCTGTCTGTCTGTCCGTCCGTATGTCGCAGCCACTTTATTCTGAAACTATTAGCATCACACTGCTGAAACTTGGTAGGTAGGTGTATCCTCTTTACCGCTTTCCGATTCAAGTACAAAAAATTTGAAAAATTTATAAAAACATTTTTTACTCAAACCTATACGTGTTTGAATACACGTATAGGTTTTATCCATAGACCTATCCAAAGGTCTATGGATAGGTCTTTCAAAATGACATTGATGTTTCTATCACTATTTTTTCTAAAAGTCTAACGTTTGAGATATAGACGCTTCCAAAGTGGTAAAATGGGCGTCTAACTCCATCCCCATCTAACTCTTGAACTAAGGAAGTGACAATTTTGAAAAAAAATCGTAATGTAGATCTCAATATAAACTTTCAACGAAAATTAGTTTAAGCGAAATCGAACTAGTAATTTTTTGAGATATAGCTCATTTTTATCAAGCGCAAATATAACTTTGTCTTTCATACAAACACTATGAAAAACAAAGTTATATTTGCGGTCAGTAAAATATTGTGGTATTTTGGAAGAATCCCTAATTCAGTTAAAGTTGTGGCACGGAACCCTCAGTGCGCGGGTCCGACTCGCACTTGGCCGGTTTTTTTGTGTTTTACAAGTTGTATGATTTGGGATGAATGACGAGGATGAGATGGTGAACATATAAGAAAGTCATTTGACTCTGTAACAAGGGTAATAATCTTTTTAGTGGTACGATGAGCTCTAGCAACAATCCCTTACTTTACAAACTCTATCACAACGTAAAAATATATGGCTTGGCTGGTTCGTTCTACAAAAACTTATGTACAGTAAATTTTCACCTTATGCCCAGTGTCAGTAGCGAAACGGGCCAAGCCACACATTTTGACTATGGCGTTCCCATATTAGAATTTTCCAAGCTCTTAGTTAGGGCTTGAAGCCCCTTTTCCCCATTATAATAGCAATTTTAGCTAGATAGTATTGAAAAAAGCTTTGGATATTATGCATTCCCAGAATCCCAGTGTCATATACCAACATTTTGAAATGAATAAACAACAAAAGTTATAAGTACGATTAATTAATTCAACCATCTTTCCATGGCTTATCAAAACTAATTATTTTATTAAGTACCTACCACAACAATTTTTTAAAAAGATTTGAATAGACAAACATTTCCAAAATCAAACACAAACAATAGAAATATGAATTAGTGTAACAAGTGACCAATCCGGGCTTAATGCGACACTGGTCATCCCGGCCCGGATCACGGCTAATCCCGGGACTAATAGCCGTAGGGACACTTCATTTTCCGGGGCTCACCCTTCAAGGGAAACTCAACTTTAAGTTGGTAACCTTAGAATCGAGTTTATTGAAAAATTTGGCAAACAATTTTTTGGGTCCCTTCAAAGTGTTTGCGTTGAAATGTAAAAGCATTTCGCTGTAAGATTATGATATTAGGCAATGTATTGCTATAAGTCAGGGTGCCCGTTACGTTTTATAGTTCCCGTTATTTATGGAAACGACAAATTTTGCCAAGAAATTGGGATTTCGTCTGTGCAATTGTTAAAATGTGAGAAAATATTATTATCAAAACTAGAATTGATTTCTGTCCATATAAAACTTTGTTTTAGAATATAAGGCAAGTTGCACACGATGTAACCTCTGATATACGAAATAATCAAGTCTTTAAAAGTAGAGTTCACAAAATTCAAATCTTAAACAATGCTAAAAAAATTAAGTATAAAAATGCAGGAACAAAAAAAAAACACCTTAGCGAAATTACCTTGAGTTTTTCTCTACCTCGTGGGCAGCTGGTGAATTTTCTTAATAAGAGCAAATAAATTACAACCGCCTCTTAATTGGGCGTCTTAACGTTTTCACGCGAAAGAATTTATGCAGATCATTCGGACAAATTAAAAGTGAGGGAAAAACATAAATTAATGCACCCAATACGAGAGCGTTTTAATTATGTTGGGAAATCTTAGGGGGAGTTTTTCCTCTTGGACTGTTACTAAATGTTCTGGACAAAAAAACTTTTAAAGTGTTGGAAAATTCTAATACGGTATTGGTTAGAGGTTATGATCGGCTTTCTCAATGAATATCGAAGTATTAGGAGAGAATTACGTCCTATTTCACAATTTCCTAATAGTAACCAGTAACGTTATCTATCCAATACTTTCTACGAAATAATGAATATACGAGTTTGTCGATGATAAAACTTGCCCATAGTACCTATCTTACTATATAAATTGTATATCCTCCAACTATACAGGTGATCACGGAGACGCTATAAAGTGTCCGAATCATCAGATTTCAAATAAAATTTATATAAATCGCAAAATAACATGTAACAGTGTGTATAAAATCCATTTTCATACTACTAACTTTTTGTACCTAGGCAATATATGTTTAGTCTCCGGCTGTACTTAAAACCATCTCGTTTGTCATTTGTTTTTCACCAACTAATCGATCACGTGTAAGAGCCCTAAATGCCAAGATGGCGCGACAGTTCAAATGCGGTTCAAACGCTGAAAACAAAACACTGATAAGTCACGGTCGCACCAACACAACACTCGACACGACCGATGTTTCGCCGCCGAACGAAAGCGAACGACTCATTTTCGAACACAAAGAACGCCTATTCGTATGCTAATAGCGATGGGAAGTTTTCGAACCTTTTCTTAATATTTTGATTTTTAGAAGAAGCTGGGAAGTTTTAGATGAAACAAAAACTGGAAACAAAAATAAATGATTCCTTGAAACTAGAAGTTTGAGAATTTTACTTTACTCTCTACATAGAGCTTGTACTTTTACAAGTAAATAAATAACTAAAATTTTACCCCATTCGCATTCATTGCTAGGTTCACTGACGACGCGTTTGGTGTAGTGGTTAGCGCTCCTGACTACTCCGTCGCGGGTTCGAATCCCGCAAGAGGCAAAGGATTGTGTGATGAGCACGAACATTTAAGTCATGGATGTTTATATGTATTTAAGTATTTATGGGAGACGCCCTCATCAAATCGTTGTCTGGTACTTCGTAACACAAGGAAGACAATTCCTTACTTTGAACCCAGATAATTGGTGTGTTGTCTGGCGCATATTTATTATTTATTTATTTATTGCTCTGATCCCAGAGTAAGTAGCTAATGCACTTATATGGAAATCAGAAACAACGGTGGTATCACAACCCCAGACACACCAGAGACAATATAGAAAATGACACGTGACTTCCTTTAGTTCCGAAAAGTATATTAGTAGTATTCCTCTTTTGAATTTTACCTATTGTAAACATGTTCTACTGAAACTACATGCAGAGTTAACCACTGTAAGTACCTATTTAAGGTGTAAATCAGTTACAGAAGCCTTAAAATCTTGCCGGCATGAAAATTTTAACACCTTTATCTTCAACCATTTTTCATCCGAGGTAAAATAGCCGATACAGATAATAAAGCTAGCTTTATTCATCTTAGCCTTAGAGAGCAATATTGCCTATGCATTAAACCTTTTGTCTCTCTTACCCCTGAAGGAAAACTACAGCTGAATTTCCCCTCTCTCTCTCGCACTTGAAGGCACGTGACCAGCTTACTAGTTGCATGAAGTTTTCCTTACTTTATGGCAGTTTTCCATGAAAAATTACCTGGCCAGATATACGCGGCCGGGCCAAATGAGTTTCGGGGTAGATATTTCAGTATGAAGGCCCCATTAAATATTGCTGAGATCAGTGACCTCTTGGTAATGTTTTTGGCTCATGAATTTGAGTTGTATCAAAAGGACGCATGGACGCAATTTTCGTCCTTCAATTACTTAATTGTAATTTAAAATGTATGATAACATATAAATTACAATATTTAAGGTATTGAGACCGAAGCTCTTAAGTTTAAATGAAGAAGAAGAAATTAAACTCCTAAGCTCTGAGATCTTCAAGTTCTAAGCCGTTCAATTCCTACTCAACTAAATGAGTCGCCATATTGGCATTGCAATGCAACTTAAGAAAAAATAAAAAATATTTCTATTTCACTTACTCGTGTAGTGCTGGCCCGCTAATCTGCTGAATGGATCATACGAAATCGCAATACGAATTTGCTTATCCATTCAAAAGCGAAGCAACATCGGTACATAATTACTAGCACATAAAAAAGTGGTTTATTTATTTATTTATACTTTATGGCACAACCACAGTTTGTACAAAAGGTGGACTTAACGCCATATAGCATTCTCTACCAGTCATACCTTTGGGCTAAGCAGAGAGATAGAGGTTCTAGTAACCATGGAGATTTCATATTCAATGTTGGCTAAAGTACCTACTTCAGTCTAGGCTTGGGCTTATATCACTCGCAAACCAAATAAAGAATTAACTGATCTAATCCAAAGCAATTAAATTCATAGGGACTTATCACAACACAGCATCGATCTATGTTTTACTAAAACAATATTCATTGACAACTAAAACGGATTAAAACGATTTGAATCGACGCCGACTCACCGCGTAAGTTTCAATATTTGTATACGGGGGCCATAATTCTTGCAAGTCTTATAGTCCGTATGCAAATCGATTTGATTAAAACAATAAACCAGTAGCATCGAATAAAGGATCGAATCGCCCGATCCGATCGCCGATTATTGTCCCTTACTAGGCAACGCGTAATTACTGCAACTATTGTTCGACATCGATTACATTTTTCGATTGCTTCTCATAAGTTGTGGTGGATGTACGATGTAAAAGTATAATTAGATGGACTAGATACGGGCTTTGGGACCTAATTATGCCATTGTGGGGTACTTTATTTATGATTCAATTTGAGTTAAGCTTTGAGAACGGAAATACTCGGTATCAGATTGAAAAATCAGGATGCAATAGTTTATGTGGAAGTAAAATAAGCCAAGAGAGAGAAAGCAGTTTAAAATCTGAATGAGTCTAGGTAACTTATCTATGTAATTTAACGTAGTTTAAAAAAAAATAAGCACATGATCCAAAAAGTTTATAGGGTAATGTTAATTTAAGCTGTAAAGCTGTAAAGCTGTAAAGCTGTAAAAAATATACAAATAGGACCATAAGTCAAGTAAGTAATACTGATTTTTTGCTAACTATCTACACATTTTTTACATATTTTTGTTGCTGGGCTACCAATAAAAACACTTTGTAGGTGTAAACCTAAGTAAGCAGTGTTCTTAATGTCTTTTGGATTTTATATACTGAAGCCCGACTGATTGGAAAATAATATTACAATGATAAGCATCAAAATTGTAGGTATACTTTTTTAATTAGTCGGGTAACCTAACTCTTAGTTTAAACTTTCTGCTATCTTTTTTGTAAAAGAGTAGGTATCCAATAATTTGAAAGCTAAACAATGTCAAAACCGTGCTATAGTCCAAGGACCATAGCCAGACGCCATACTTTTTAGGTCGCGACACATTTACCAAGGCGGCCACACAGAGTGATCTAATTTGTAAGGGCTTTAAGCTTTTTCATTATTCCCATAGAATAGAGTGTCTTAAGCTCGCTTACACGCGCGGAATACTAAGCAGATGTTTGTTTTTGACGCTTTTTTATATCATTTGCTTATTTCTGTCGGCAGAGATATCGCTTATTATAGTACTATGTACTGCAGACATATTTAATGTTTACAAAATTGAGACTTTCAGGATTTTATAACTATTTAAAGCTTCTAAGAGCCAATGCGAAAAATGACATATTCGTCATCATGTTTCTAAAAGAAGTTTAAAACATAAACCATATGGGCAGGTTCATATGCCATACAAGACTACTATAATAAAATTATTTTAATGTTAAATGCATTTAAGGGAATAAAACAATAATCAAATATCATTCTAATTTAGTCTTCTCCACACCAGCCTTACCTATAATAATATTACAAATGGCACTGTCCAACGTTGTCCCATAAAACATGTAACTTTGCCGTTTTGGCGACCGATTTATCGGCATACGATGAACTTCCAAATCCCGATACACTTTTCAAAAGCATTTTAAACATTCTACACAACAATGAAGTCCAAGTGAGTTGTCCTAAAATTCCGCAAAGCAACAAACTCAAGCTATCAAATGCGCGGGCGCCGCCCAAAGCGTGTTCTAACTCAATCTGCATCAAGATCGGCGCGATTTTGCGATACGAGTTTTTAAATAACAGTCTGTGGCGTCAGTCACAGCGGGGACGAAGAAAATGGAAGCGACTACGTGAAATAACAAAGTTTCCAGAAAAGTTATGAAATTTTTGACAAAAAAACATAGAGAGAATGTGAGGCGTAACTGGTATTGGATTAAGGATTGTTTGACACTTTACTACCTACTTACTGTAAACTTCCGTAAAACTCGTGTAAATGTTTTATCAGTTATTCGATTGCGTTTAGATCAGTTTACATGATAAAGTCAGATTTATAAATTATAATAGTTACTGAATAAATAACTGACAAACATTTTTGGAGTTAGACTGACTTATGCAGTAACACTATATTAGACACTTCATTGTGGTTCCTATACATTGTTATTTGTATTTTTATACAAGTTGTTTTGTCAACCAAACCAACTCGCTCCCGCCGCCACTCGCGCCGCGCCTCACAAATCCAGGTATCAGATGCGTAATCCAATCTCTAAAAATGGTAATTTCCCCGCTGTTCTCACGAAACAAAGGGTCAGCATTGAAAAAAGCTAAACATCGAAAGGCTAAAAAGACGACAATACAATATCCAATCACAATTACGAGAGAGCGGTGTGTAATTTGACGGCGAACGTAGCGGAGTATGGAACCGAGTTATTATTTATTGATATCTGGATAGATGAGGGGCTAGGGCAATAATTGGCGCCGTATACCGCCGATACTGGAGGTAACAACTGGTAATGGCGGACGTAAAAGTGAATGATGCTCGATAAACGATTATATTTCATGGAATATTGGCGTCAAATGACAGCAATAAATGACGTAAACAGTTTACCTTTGAACAGATTCTTGATCTCACGATAATGGCGCTTCTGCAATTCTTTTATAACATAATTTTATACTTTTAATGAATATTTTGTGTTTTTAAAGTATTTTCTTTTAATCGATCCCTGTTTGATCATTATTAAATTCAAATTTGCCCCACTTCTTGTATCTAATACGGTTATGTTTTCTTTTACTAAGTAGTATTGTTTACAAGGGATGACTGCCATAACAAAGTATTTATAGATGCAATTTTCTGTATATTTCTCGTTATAAGTGAGTACATTTCGTTATTTTTTATTAAATAAAGTGATACGTTTCCGATTCAAAGTAAACTGATAGCTGGCTAATCCAAAATGTTGTATTTTTGTTTACATTAAATAAGATTCTATAAATACAATAGTTTAACTCACCGACTGTTCACTGACGCCGCGTTGCCCACTGCGTCAACCGACGGCTTTCTGAAACAAGAAAATCTGATTTTGGACTTTTTTCGATAGAATTCTGATGCTAGACTGAGTACCTATTGGTCAAACACCAACTTAACTTAAAACCAAACACAGTCAAGTGGAGCCCAGGGTTAATATGCCATATAGCATAGGGCAAGGCATTGTGCAAATATGTCTTGATGAGATTTTTTTCCCTGTTTCATCCCACTGCTGGGCAAAAGTCTCCCTTCCATTGGTCTCTGTCAGCAGCCAATGACACCCAATCTCCTGCAAAGTTGGTCAAGTCGTCACACACCACCTCTTTATAGTACATTTTCCACCAGATTTCAAAA
This sequence comes from Pyrausta aurata, assembly GCA_963584085.1. Taxonomy (NCBI): domain Eukaryota; kingdom Metazoa; phylum Arthropoda; class Insecta; order Lepidoptera; family Crambidae; genus Pyrausta; species Pyrausta aurata. The sequence goes on along the minus strand of OY757272.1, from coordinate 4,989,648 downwards.
CTAATTGAAATATTTTTTCTTATTTTAATGTAATAAAAATCTATGTAATAGAGGACTGAAGTAGATAGTTTCAAAGTAACGCCATTTTATTGCTTCCTTTATGTATGCAACGTGTATACCGTTTGGTATCTAATAGCAGGAAAATCACCATTTCTGGTATGAATACTTACATCCAGTATGGATCCGCAAGTCCTGATGGGTGGCCATAGGCGGGAGGCAGGTATGGGCTGCAGTAGTTTACCATGGGTACTGCGTACATACTTTTATACTTTTCAGTCACTTCAGTGTGTCATAGGTACGAGTTTAGAGTCAATACCGACTAATGCAATCATAACATATGTCTGTAATGATAGAAGTGAAATCGTAGGTCGTGCAGATTGAGCTAAAATGAAATATGGGGAATTGTACATCGACAACGTCTCAAATATGTATAACGTTTTACGTTGATTTGATTTATTTTACGATATACTTAAATAATATGATCATCTATTTATTGCATCATCGTAAGATTCAACTATTTGTGCTTAGAACTGTTTTTATGACATTAACGAATTTACAATATTTTGCCGTGACGGACACCTAAAAAGATTGACAAATTATTTAAATTTATAACCATTTTTTTTGGTTATCTAACCTTTGTGGGTAGTTTAAGATTGTTGACACTGTACCGGATTTAAGGATTGACTAGCTAGCACTAACTGCTTAATTTATTTTTGACATTTTGATTTTTGACATAAAATTTTTTCCAAATACTGACGTTCTGTAAACTGTACCTATGACTATTTTTAATTGATTTTATTGTAATTTTTATTGTTTAATTTATTCGCATGACGATGTCAAAATATTTGCTTATCGATAGATCGATTAAACATGAATGCCCATTTATGAATGTATAAGAACTGAATCTGTACTACCATGTTTGTTGCAAATAAAGATTTATCTTGATTTATGTATTGATTTATTGCCTAGTCTGATATTGTTTTTTTTTTATTTTTCTTATAACTTCTGTATATGTTGCAACACCTAGCGACTTTATGTGAATTCTGTTACCTAATCTGTGAATAACGTAGTGGGTTATACATTTAATAATTTACTTGTTGGCACTTTTTTTTATAACATGTAATGTGTAACTGTTTGTTATTCCATAATAAATGAAAATAAAAATAATAAATGAAAATAAAATAAAAATCTTATCTTATCTTATCTTATCTAGAAATGTTAGTTTTTTGCAGCCGTAAAAGCCATTGTACGAGTATGCATTGATTTCGTACGATTGTGTGGTCTGAGCCGCAAAGATGACTCTAAATAAGATCGTTTTGTTACTCGGAAATCTTAAATCTCATCGAACCCTTTCGGTCATCGGCATTGCACAAAGATCATAAAGTGAACTCGGTCTAAACGTCTGACTTTTTTCAGCGGCACCAACATTGCGGTCGTGACAAAAAGGCGCATTCCAAATTCAAAATCGGCCGCACCGTTTCTAAATACGGCTAGTTGACAGAATACCGCGCGCGCCGTATCGAATCGCACAATAGTTCTACTTAGCGTCCCACAGATGTCGTTACTGCCTGCTGCGCGAACACACGGATTTGAAATTGGAATGTTTCGTAACAGTTTGCTGTTAGTGCCTTGAGGATATAGTAAAAAAAAGCGGTTAAAAAAGTCGATAAATAAAAAAGAACTATTTGTATACCGTATTTTCAAAACTATTCTTATTTATTAAAATAGCGAGCGAACTTAAGCTTATATACGAAAATAATCAATGTTCTTAGTTGCCTGTAATTAGGAGGGTAGTTGTACACAACGTATTACCGGCTAGCAATTACCTACTTAAGAAGTTAAGAGCGATAATCAGAAATCGGAAACCTTTGATGACAATGGAATCAAAGCTTGAAGTGAGAAATACACTGCTCTTGGCTATTTAACTTGATTATTTACGCTTTGTAAAGATCTAACCGCCAACTAACATTATATTTGGACGCAAACTTTTTGATACTTGAAGTCTTCACTTCCTAACATTTAACCGTATTTTTTCACTATTCTGAAATGGAGTCTGATTCAACACAAACATGTTTTTTAGCTACCAGTTTTATGTTCGGCAATGGATCAACTAAGCATAAAGAATTATGACAGTTTCTACCGAATTATTACTACCGAAGTGCAAGAACGTAAAATCATTATAGAGGTATATCAATAACAGTTAAAACGTCCCAATGAAACAATGAAAGGATCAAAATACCAGACAATCCAATCACATCAAAGATCAAACTCATTCCATCCAACTCAACATCATACAGGTATAAACAGATCACACAATCACAAATCGATCTGTCGGCAATAATATCGATTACCGGCGCCGATCCGATCCGATCGCTTCCCGCTCGGTTTCCGAGGCGGCAAGATCAAAAGCGCCCGCGGCGAACATTCGTCATGGAAAACGCTACTGTCTATGGATGATTTTAGGGTTCTGTGATAAGATTTTAGGGAAAAGTTATGTATGCTAAGCTTTTTAATCTACTTGACGAAGTCACTTATCTATTGTTAAGCAACTTTTTACCAACCAAACGTATTTATAAGTATTTTATGTTAATTTCGGGAATGACAGTTTTTTTATTAACCCGTTTCACTATGCAATATTAAAAATATGGTATAAATTGCAAAAGAAAATTAAAACAAGTAATTTAGTATTGCGTTAATTCGCACAGTAAATACCTGACAATTTATAAAATATCGTGCAAAAGTAAAAACAGTTAAAAGTAAACATAAAATGAAAGTATTACTTAATATCATCGAAATGAATGTATGTTTCTGTTTTTGTATGTTTTATTTTAGACTTATTCTTAAAAGTAAGGAACCCTAGAAAGTGTGATTGGAGTTCACGCCTAACCATTCTTTTTACTTTTTACCACTTGGATGGTCATTTTTTACAGTTTTTTGTCAAACCCCTTTTGTGAATGTAGGCCGATTGCCTTTGTGAGAATCGTAGAAATGTTAATGAGGTTGATTTGTAACGATTTGTTGGTAAATAGATCAACCGTAAATTATCCAGCGTTGAATAAATTAATACTTAATGACTTTATCACTTCTTTGATAGTCGGAGAATTGATGGCCACTTGGTCAAAAAACTGGAAAGATATTGTGCTCATTTTCATTGATGTTACTTATTTTATGCATCATTTATTTACAGGTAAAAAGGTCAAAACTTACGCACTTACTGCAACTTGATAAGCTACAAAAAAGATTTAAATAAACAACAGCCGGTTAAAAAGCCTTTTCGCCAAGTTTTTAACTGGAAATAATTTTGTTCAAACCATGTTTAGACACAATAAACTTTATGAACTCCGTAATTATGATGCTACAGCCGAATAAGGCGCTTGCGAAAAAGTAAAAATAATGCCAGCCTGACGTTATGTTATTTATTCAGGCAAGCCTGGATAATGTCTTAATTTTTTATAACACATGAATAATACGGGCTTACAAAAATTTCGACTCTCATTTTGATACTGATCGCTTGAGTTTCAAAACTTTGGGCAAACGACGCGATAAAATCAGTACGATTTAGCAACAGCAAGAAACTCCGATGTGACATTCAATTGCGCATTACTATGCGTAAGTTCTTGAAATTGTTTACTCATTCAACAAGTTAATACAAATGTCTTCATTAAGCAGATGCCAAAGGGTTCGCGTAAAAACAGGACGGACTCCCACATCGTGAAATTCGCGGAAAACTCCTCAAAACGTAGGATTCCAGGTTTACTCGAATAATGTATTTGGTGGGATGCACGGATTGTACATTCTTTGTTTTGCAAGTAAAAATATGCAAAATATCTGACGTTAAAAACAGTTTAGAGAAAACACATTAGCTGACGGAACTTTTTAAGGATAACTTTACGGAAACTCAAAACAAACAATAATAACACGCACAACTAAAAAACTGAACTATAACTTCTAAAAGTATCAAAACTCTTTTCTCCAAAAAATAAACACTTAAATTACAAAAAAAAATGTTTGTTTACGAACACACGCGGCAGTTTCAAACTTTCGAATTTGGAACGCGTTCTAGGCCTGCGCCCGGCGCGACGCGTGACGTGTTAGTGCGGTGACACTGCTACCCCCGGGAAATCGCGAAACATCCCCTACACGACTGTGTGCGTGCCCTAATCGAATAGTAATCTGTGGTCCTGTTTAATCATTCATTAATTCCTTGTTGCACGTCGCCAGTTTTTGACTTTTGACTTGTTTCGGAGTCAAGAGGCGGGCGAAGGCAGCTGTTCTCAATAGAGGATACTCGTATCTACGTTAAATTCAATGTTTTCATTTTGAAAAGTAAACTAGAAATACCTATTTCATGTTATCTTGTCGAATTAAATTTTATTAAAAAAAATGGTTAAGATTTTTGAGGAATACTAAGTTCACACTAGAAATAGTTTAATTATAAGTTATCATAAGTTAATTGTGGAGTTTCTTTTTTCATATCGACTTAAAAATATTACTGAATATTATTTATTTTTATAATTATCAAAAACCTTTTATGGATCTCGGGCAGTCGTCTTTAATTTTTCTCAGTACAATTAACAAGAAATGCTCTTAAAACCTTGCTAGGAGAAACATGTTTATTTCGGTCTTTTAATACTATTTATGTCAATAATTATGTACTAATTTACCATTCAATACAAACACCCATTGGAAATTCTATTATTTTACCCAATTCTTTATAAACACCAACAAACGTATTCAATAACAGTACATCATTGAACTTGCACGTTCACGCAAATATTCGGAACACTTTCTGGGAGCAGAGCCACTAACTTACATTTAGCAACAAAAGTGTGCATTCCCCTCACAGATAACGAATATTTTCCCAATACGGGGGTAATATGACAGAACACTGGCAACACCGCGTGAATAATATATAAAATGTTTTGGGGACACGCGTCGCGTTCCGTCAATTATTCACACGCAAATTATTGTAACGGTAACTACGGAACTATGCGGAAAAATATTACAATGCGAATACGGAATTCAGTCTGAAAATGTGGGTGTGTTATACCGAGAGCGTTGTGTAAGAGTTTATGTTCATAGGTGGACTCAGATTATACGAGTAGTAGAGACTTGCTTTTTTAAATTTTACTTTCATGCCCTAAATAGAACCTAATAAGGGGCCACATTCTCGCGTCAAACTTATTTCGTTTGGTAATTCGATTTCGTATTGACCGTTTTGACGAAAAAATCATGTACTTACCTATAATACCTGTATCCACTTGTAAAAAAATGCTGCACGAAAATAGTCGAAATGCATAGAAATCGTGACCCAAATCCCTAAATTTAGAGCAAAAAGTGTATTTTCTTCGAAAAAGAATATTCGAACGGTGAATTTTTTTCGAATGCGAACTGCAAGTAAATTGGCAGTGTTAGATAGAGAAGCTTTTGTTCCAAGTAAAAATAGTAAACAAAACTTAAGTTCCATCGTTTTTTACTTCTTTTTTTCCAAAAGATTTTTTATTAAAGTGGCAAGTAATATTTTTCGACTGTACTTTGAGTGACCGTTAATCGGTTGCGTACCGGGCCATATGCAAATTGATATTGGTCGAGAAAATGTAATTTTTGAGGCGAAGTACCACACTATCCGCACACATATCGACGCCCGCGGCGCACGCGCAGCATCCCATCGGAATTCTGCCATGGATGAATGGATGTGGTATTAAAATTAATATAATAATCATGTAAGCATATTACTAGCGACCATGGTCAGTTGGTAGTTTGACACTCAGTGATGGTGGCGTAAAGCTCTACTGGTGAAATAACTTTGAAAAAAATAACAGTGGTTCTAATGATTATTTGCTCCTAACTAAGTCACAAACAAAAAAGTATTTGATTGAATTCTAGCTGGACTGATATGAGTAATTTCATTGCTTGGAATTTGGCATAACAATAAAAAAAATGCCAAATCATGGATTATTTCTTCCAAAATTATGTATTTAGTTAGTAACATTGCATTGCATTGTAGTCATATTTATCGCTTTACTATTCTCTTTTCTTGCCTCTATAACTTTATTTGCACTGCCTGTATTTTCTCTGATCAGACCTATGGTTAACTGGTGGATAATGCCTTTGGCATTAAGTGTATATAAGTACTGAACTACTGAACCTTCTTATGACTGTCATTTACCTCTCATTTTTGATGTATTCCGGTTTATTGTTTTCTTCCTCAGCTTTTCTCATCCGACTTTCTAGAAGTCAAGAAAACAGTGAGTCAATCACTCAGCACAGTCAGGGGTGCTCAACCGTAATGCAGCCGCTTTATAGCCGCCGCGGGCCGGGGTGCCTAATGAGGATTTATAAGCCATGAGACGCAGGGTTGCGCACCTCTGGGATGTTTAATAAAGAATACGCGGTTGATATATTTTGCAAGTTGCAATGTGCGAATATTACATGTCTTACTTGAGATAGCGGAAGAAAATAGGGCCAAAATACTTTTTTTAATTCTTTATTACTATTATTGCCTTTATACAAATGGCAATTCCAATACATAGCCTTGTTATCATCAGAGCGTCTATCTTCGTCTTGAAAATTAAATAAATAAATCAATGAAATTTCTTAGATAACATTTGCTCCTCATTTTTTAATCAAACCTTATAACTACATATTACAATTCATTGTAATTGCAATACAGTATGTATTCTCCTAGAAAATAATCTGATTACAACTTATTCTTCCAAGCCACCAAAATTGGTCCCTTATTTACAGTTCTTGACTTTTAAAATTTTGACGGTGCTGGAAAAAGCTCTACTTGGCTATCCAAAAGTTGTCAACCCCTGTCACCTGTGCGTCGCAGTGTTTCCTTACTGCCCGTTGTTTTATTCGCCTTTATTGTCCAGGGGTGACGGATCCCGGGTAACAATCATGCCGTTTGCATACTGTAATGTTTATTTTGAGTAAAGGTCACGTTTTGTCACGATCGCTTTGTGAGGAAGCCTTGACGTCTTGGGATGAATAAGTTTCTTGCGAAGGCTTAAATTACTTTTGAGTAAACATATTTTTTTTCGAATAGTTAAACAAATAAGGACCATATTTATTCGTTAATCCAAGTTCAACACTATTGTAAACTTAATTTAAATATTTTTTATAAGAAAGATAGAATTTTCTCGCTAAATTATACATAGTACGAGTACATATTTTTACAAAAGGTATTTACTTTTGCTTAAACTTCCTAAAAGAGGCACTTCATCAACACTCTCAATCAATCATTATTTTATTGCAAGTAATAGGAAGGTTTCCTGTCAGACTGATGCATTTAACCATCTTCTGTATAGTGTGAGAAACGCATAATAAAGGTATTTTCGAAACAACGAAATTTGGCTCAAGCAATCATCTAAACGTTTACAATAATTCAACCATACCGATCGTCAGAAAGCGCTTGAACAGAACCAAAATACCGCCTTTAACTCTTAAAACGCTGTATAAGGGCGGTTCTGCGGTCTCGTCCCCACCGGGTCACTGCAAAGGCAATTCAGGCGGATTTACAAGAAACATCATCTCGTACTTTTGTAATGCTACGCATATTTAATGCTACAATAACTGCTCGAAGAAACAACAGAGATGAGAATAAAGTTTCTTTAACTTTTATTTAGACTTCTGCAAAAGACTTTTGAAAACAATGAATAGGTAGTTACATGCAACATACATGATTTGTACAATTGTAAGTCAAATAAAGTAACAAACACAATGAACATTGAAGTTATTTGTGTAAAAATATTCAAAGCAGTCGATTATTTGCAAATGATAAATTTGATTAATATTATCTCACATTTAAATATATATTTAATTTCACATAATTATGTGGTTTGTGTGTCATTTTTGTTGGAAATAATAAGTATTATAACTTTTTTTACCAAATAAGGCACCTACTTAAACCATAAGCAATAATAAGATTGACAGACTTTTAGTTGAACTTGTTTTTAAGCTGGAACTTAAGAAAACTATACTTTTGTTCAAAGAAGCAGTTATATTATCCAAGTGGATTAACATTGTGTGGAAAATTCAAGAGTAAGCATATAGTCACAGACAACCACAAGTCCCAGAGTAAATAAGACCTGCATTCCCTGCAAAGAACTTCGTGAAGTTAAGCCGTTCAGTTAATTCCCAACACAACTCCTTCATCCGAGTTAACCGTTCGTTACTTAGCCCGTTACTTAACTTAATTGCGCTAAGTTGGATTTATAAAATGAGATGTGGTAACTGCGGAAGTAAGCGGGCAGATTTAAATTTAAGATTCTTGCCATTACGCGAGTACCTATTTGGTAAATCATGTTTCTAAAGAGAGATGTAATATTACACAAGATTTTCATTCAGCGAGTGAGTTATGAGAAAAACAGAATACCTATTATTCAACTCAAAATTGCCATTCCGTTTTTGTACAAACTTATAGGTTCAATCGTGGTTTAGTAATCTTTTTATAGGAGAAGAAAGGTGTATAGTGTATCTACTTTTATTATGACCTTAGTAATAAGCATATGCAATTCACATGTTCATAAAATGAAAGTTGGACAAAACAAGTTAAATCATTTTCGTAAGCGGACAAGAGAGATTAGCAGTCCGAGAGACACGAGTAAGTCACGCCCGCTTCTTATTGTTTCCTACTTTTTCTAGATTCGCACGAAAGCTCGACCCTAGGTACCTGGGATTTGTACCTGAGACAAGTTGGGCAGTCAGACTCAGTAATCTAACCACAGTAAGTAACGAAACATCACATGCCAAACAATCATCACTTGAAGCAGTCCGTCTGTCCATACGCGCGGTTATTTATTGCGCCCGCGCAGAAAAAGGCGCATTATTCGGAGCCCCTTAACCTAGCCGTGCGCTCTAACGGGGGATATCAGTCACAATTTAAACAAAAATACGCATCAACCCGATTTGATTCCGTCTCTCAGCACTCGCTTCGTTACTTGCGAGTACGGTGCGCAGATAAAACGTTAAGGATTTTTAAAAGTTTCATAAACGATCCAGAATTTATGGAACAGTTTAAGCTACTCAACTTATGGAAGTAACCTTCGATAATGTTCGGTTTTTATTCACCCCTTTAGATAAACGTTTGCTTTGAATAAAGCCTTTTTTACAACTTTTTCTTCGGTCTCTGTCTATTAACAAAAAAAATCTAAATTAATGGTAAGGGTAGAAAATTTTAGGGCACATCTAACAACTCATCTTGAAGATACCTAGAAAAAGGCCTAAGGAATGTTAGTATCGGAAGAGCTATGTACTATTCCGTGAAGGTTTTATAGTAGGCCTAAATATTGCTAGTTTGAATGCCAGTTTCACCAACAACAAATAAACACTAACCAACGAATAGCTTAAATATGGAACGTCATAACTAGTTAGAACATTGTGAAACACGCTGTTAGTATTCATAAGTTAATATGTGGTTTATACAAGTTTGAAGCAATTCGAAAACGTCTGTGATGTCAGCTATTCGATATCCTCTGCTGATTGCTGAATGTTTTGATCTATCATGGAGATCTTTCTGGGGAAGAACATGATCATTGAAAAGTTTTCCTTTTCATTTTGTATTTAAGGTTCTTCCAAATCTTTCCCTAATCCAAGTTAAGCTTTCTTTACATCCGCATATATCCAATTCTGCAAACGGTACTACCTAGAAAGTAATAAGTCGGTAAAAATGTGCATACAATGCCTGCATTTGAAATGCAAAGCGCACGCATTCAGGGGTCGCCGCGCGCGCAGCCGTCACTCTGCGCCGCCATTATATCAGCGAGTGAGCCTGCACATATAATAACAACGTAAATATTTGCCTTTGGAACTGTTGGATTGTTTGACCATTTTATACCTATAATTCCAAAAACCAAGTCCAAAGTCAAGAGACCTTGGGAAGATCGCAGGATCACACCACTTGCAACCGGTCGCTTTGTAAAACCTTGGGGGAGGAGGCCTCTTTTGTAGCAATACCAGCAAACAATTTGGATAGTAATACAAGCAACTGTTCTAAAAAGCATTTTGTGGCAAGAACCTAACCAGCACAAAAGATTCCATCAACTGTATCAAGTAGCCACATTATCCTTGGATCTTCTGAACTGGGTTTTGGAAGCATGCCCACACCAAATGCCCTGAACCTGCCTGCCCTGCCCAGAACGCAACGCAATCCACCGCATGGCATGCCTTTCAAATTTGTGTAAAACGACGGAGCTTGCCATGCTCCGACGTTGCAGCGTCGACGCAACGCAACACCAATGTGGCTCCCTCCACACTTAAATCATCGGTAGACCCCGCCAGGTTACAGTAGGTATATTCGCTCTATCCAGGTGTGCTTATGGCTTCTTCTGACGAAAATATGAAGTTCTTTAGAACAGGGAAGACCAATCACGTTTACTCGTGGTTCTTCATCTCTCTACGAAATCTCAGTCTACTCCAAAAATTTTTTTCTTCTTGTTAAAAATTGTAAAGCGCGCGCATTCAGGGGTCGCCGCGCGCGCAGCCGTCACTCTGCGCCGCCATTATATCAGCGAGTGAGCCTGCACATATAATAACTACGTAAATATTTGCCTTTGAAACTGTTGGATTGTTTGAGCATTTCGTAGCTATAATTCCAAAAACCAAGTCCAAAGTCAAGAGACCTAGGGAAGATCGCAGGATCACACCACTTGCAACCGGTCGCTTTGTAAAACCTTGGGGGAGGAGGCCTATTTTGTGGCAATACCAGCAAACAATTTGGATAGTAATACAAGCAACTGTTCTAAAAAGCATTTTGTGGCAAGAACCTAACCAGCACAGAAGATTCCATCAACTGTATCAAGTAGCCACATTATCCTTGGATCTTCTGAACTGGGTTTTGGAAGCATGCCCACACCAAATGCCCTGAACCTGCCTGCCCTGCCCAGAACGCAACGCAATCCACCGCATGGCATGCCTTTCAAATTTGTGTAAAACGACGGAGCTTGCCATGCTCCGACGTTGCAGCGTCGACGCAACGCAACACCAATGTGGCTCCCTCCACACTTAAATCATCGGTAGACCCCGCCAGGTTACAGTAGGTATATTCGCTCTATCCAGGTGTGCTTATGGCTTCTTCTGACGAAAATATGAAGTTCTTTAGAACAGGGAAGACCAATCACGTTTACTCGTGGTTCTTCATCTCTCTACGAAATCTCAGTCTACTACAAACTTTTTTCTTCTTGTTAAAAATTGTAAAGCGCGCGCATTCAGGGGTCGCCGCGCGCGCAACCGTCACTCAGCGCCGCCATTATATCAGCGAGTGAGCCTGCACATATAATAACTACGTAAATATTTGCCTTTGGAACTGTTGGATTGTTTGAGCATTTCGTAGCTGCAAGTCCAAAGTCAAAAGACCTTGGGAAGATCGCAGGATCACACTCGATGCAGACCACTTGCAACCGGTCGCTTTGGAAAACCTTGGAGGAGGAAGCCTATGTTCAGCAGTGGACGTCCTATGGCTGGTGATGATGATGAAGTTCAAAATGTTCTGTATACTGAATAAACAACGAATGAAGCAACTTAGTCCTGTTAGACAAAAACCCAACTAGTACAAATTTTAAAAGGTAAAATAAACTGTATCATGAAGCAACATTGTCCTAGGTCCTTTGAGCTGGGCTGTGGAAGAATGCCTAGGGTAAATGCCGGGAGCGCTAACTGGCGACCACCTCCGCACTTATAACACTGGTGGACCCTCCCATCAGGGTGTGCTTTTGATGTTAGTTTTACGGTATTGACTCTATAAACTGATTTACTTTAGCCCAAGTTTATGTATTAAAACTACCTGTTCGTTTTTGATTCGTGAAAGAAAAAGGTGGAAAGGTTTAGGAGAGGCCTAAGCTGAAGAGGCGACTTCTGCCGATATGTTATTATAAATAGGTTACTTTAGCATGTATATAAACTTAGAGGTAGTAGAAATAAAGGCTATTTTTATACAAAAGATACATTAAAGATATAGTTTCAAAAGATACAGTTAACCACATAATTCGTATTATGACAACGGAAAACCCGATCACCACAAAAACAATAACGCTCTAACACCAGTTCGAAAGTGCCGATCGCACTCAATCTGCATGTAAAGTGGTCGCATAATGGCGATTTACATTTGTACAGAAACTCTTTTGTCGCGTCAGACTGTGGGACAGTGTGAAAACTGCGGTCGACGGCCTAAACAAGAGTGTACTCTCTTTGCTGACCGGGGATTCGACACTGATGACTGTAGATTCTGTAATCTCAAACGAAGTATTTAAAGGCTTTGACACAATGGATTCGTTCTGCGGTCTGGTCAATAGAAACGCTGCCCGATTCCGGTCAATCTCGATATGGACCTGACCGGACCGCAGAACGATTTCAGGGTGTCACATCCTTTAGGATCAATTGGCCACTGTGGTAAGGGTACTACCGTATGATAATAAGTACAGTATTTCTGTTGGTTGAATTGGTAGTTCACTCGATAGATAGATTTTGAAATAAATTGCCCGTAAGTGCATACACAAGATATTAATGTATAGTTTGGGTTGCATTTGAATTTTAGCAATATCTACCTCTATTTGTGTTTTATTCTCGATCTCGTCGAAACAACTATATTTTCTGAATGAGCATCAAACGCGCCGTCCTAACCGCGAGCGCTCAAACCCGCGGAACTAAAACACTTCTTTCACTCGTCTCGTTGTCCGCTAATGACAGACAGACCGACAACTACTTACGACATCGACAAACATTTCAACACCAATTGCATTCTCAACCTTATTTGTATAAACATAAAAGCGTTTGAAGGCTGTGCCGGCAGGTTGCGTATACTCGTAAAACGTTCAAGGAATTTGACACCAAATCGCAAAGTAGTAATTTAACATGTCAAACAAAGCGGATAACGTAGAACGGCTATAAAAATGTGCTAGATACAATTCGTGCAAAAATAAACAATAAGAATAAATTAAAATAACTGGTATAAACTGAGCTGCGTGACGTTTTCAAATAAGCCATATTGTATTTTGTTCGACGAATATATCTTATCTGACTATTGAAAAATCAGCCCTCAGTCGTTTTAAAAAATTGGTTGTTAAACTTTACAGAATTCCTGTTTAATACACATTGCTACGTATCTCTATCTGATTTTCAACCTTCGTTCAGTATTTACTACCATGGTTTTGACCCGCAAAATATCAAATCCTGTGGAAAATAAGCCTTACTACTTGTATTACAGATTTAACCAGTGTAAGTTCGTGTTATCTATCAGTTGAATGGAAAGTTACTACCTGATCCATACAAATATGGTTATTTCTTATACCATCGCAACTTTTAATTAATATAGGTACTTTAGTTATTTATTTATGGAATCTAAGATGGTCATCTTTACAACGAAAATTGATCTACTGTTTCCTTTCCTTCCTTCTATTCCTTTATTGCACTCATTTCTTCAATGTATCATTCAGTCAGTTAAGGACACTATCATAGAACTTATTATTACTTCATTACTATGTAACATTGTAATCAAGAAAAACCGGTTAAGTGCGTGTCGGACCCGCGCACTGAGGGTTCCGTGCCACCCTTAACTGAATTCAGGGTCCACTTACTTTCACTTAACGAAATCATCACAATATATTGCGACAGCAAAAATAACTTTGTTTTTCATAGTGTTTGTATGAAAGACAAAGTTATATTTGCGGTTGATAAAAATGTGCAATATCTCAAAAACTACTGGTTCGATCTCCTTCAAACTAATTTTCGTTGCAAGTTTTTGTTGAGATCTACATCATATATTTTTTCTAAAAATTTCACTTTCTTAGTTCAAAAGTTAGATGGGGGGGGACGCCCATTTTACCACTTTGGAAGCGTCTATATCTCAAACCTTACACTTTTAGAAAAAAAGGTTTTAGAAACCTCAACATCATTTTAAAAGACCTATCCATAGACACCCCACACGCATAGGTTTAGGTTAGGTTTAAAATTTTTAGGTTTTAGTTTCATGTATGGGAGCCCCCCCTTAAATATTATTTTTTCTAACTTTTTGTATCTGGATCGGAAAGCGGTGAACAAAATACAGCTACCTACCAAGTTTCAGCTTGTGATGCTTATAGTTTCAGAATAAAGTGGCTGTGACATACGGACGGACAGACAGACAGACAGACAGACTGACAGACAGACAGACAGACAGACAGACAGACATACAGACAGACAGACTTGACGAAACTATAAGGGTTCCGTTTTTTGCCATTCGGCTACGGAACCCTAAAAAGCACCAAATAATGAATATAACCGTCAGTGTGTCATACACAGACATCAAAAAACAATCCAACCGAAATAACAACATGGAACTCACCATCAAAATATAATTGCCGGACCAAAGCAATGGATTCTGTCTCCCCCAGGTAATGAAGGTACAGTCAGCAAAAAGTGTCTCCAATCAATCAGCAACGTCCAACGAAACTGCCCGGCAGAAGTGCCGATGATTGGACGACGGACATATTTTTTTAGTTTTGACTTTTGGGCGCAACGATATCGATACTTACATCTTAAAGCCCATTTACATCATTAAATTCTTCTTGTGTTAACAGACTCAGAGCATTCTTTCGTTGTTCTATCTATCGAATCGAGCTTCCGTTTACAATAAAAGATCAAGAAAGAATGTTCTTGTTCTAGCTTTAGTTCTTTGTTCGTTTGGTGTAAACCCACCTTTAGAGACCTACCACACAATTACCCAATAGACCAATAATCACTAACGAATTAAGAATTCAAATATGGAACGTAATTTTGTATGAAGTAGTGGATAGAAAACGCTAATTGGAACTTATTCAGACATTATGAAACCGTGGGCAGGTAACTTGCTAACAGTCAAACATGTAAGTCACAAGTTTTCACACGAGGTACTTGGCTAGAAAGTAAAATGACTAGCGTAATCCATAACACCGTGAAAGTTTGAAAAAGATTAAATTAGCAGTATTTTCATCAGTATAGTGACATTGATTTTCCTTAAGTTGAATACAAATACGAAAGGCAAAAGTCCGTCTATCTAGCTAGTTAAAGCTCGGTGCTTGTGTGCTAGGGCCCTAAAACCGTGGTCACTGAAACAAAACGTTGAACTCAACCGCAGCTAAATGTGCGCAAAAACCTTTATACTTAAGCCGCGTACACACTACACTTTAATTATTGGAGTATTAAGCCTTGTTATTTTTTTAACAACATCAGTTCAAAAAATTATTAGGTATTTATAATAGTTATAAGTAAACCTATTTTGTGTCCCAAGGAAAAGTTACGTCATGCGGTTAAAATAAACTTTGGGTTACTCTCTCAGTGGATTTAGTAATCTTTTTTGAGAATAAATTATTTTAACCTAAACCTTCTCGCTTTCATCTACTAAACTAAAGATCTGTTGAATGTTTTACTATATTTTGACTAAATCAAAAATAGTGGAGTCAATATGCGTCGGCATCGACTGTTTCGGCTCTGGCTAGCTAGATCAGCGTTCACTATACTTAAAATATGAGCTGCAGTTTTATTCAAGGCAGCATTAGTATAAGCCCCGCCCATTTTTTGACGTAATGCCGTTGTTATTTCTTTCTATATCATGTTTTGTATGTAACTTTTTAAGTTTATCTTGTTGACAATAATAAATAAAACTTTAACAAATTAGATTTTTAGGAAGTTTTTTTAGTTCGAACGAGATTTTGAGGTTGTTAATTTGAGAAGGTTCTAGGGCATTATCAACTTGTGGGGCTTGCTAAATTAAAATATGATCAGCATGCAATAAGACATACCCGGTGTATCCTACCCCTAAGGCCAGCGCATCCCACCACAGCCATGTCGAGAATCCGAGCGCCCCAAAAACTAAGAATGCTACAATGGAGGCATAGTATCGACGCGCGCAAGTGTTGCCACCGCTAATTAAAAACCGATCGCTCTAATAAAACACGATAAGTCGGCCATTCATTTTATGCTTTTTGAGGAATTTTAAATGTTGAGTGTCGGACTGACGGGATCCATCAAGTTGGCAAATAAATAATCATTCATGTTTCCGCGTACCAAAAAGGCAAGCGACACAATATAGATTTCAACTACTACATATCTAATTCTTAAATACTAGTATTTTGTAAAATATCATAAATTAAGGTTGCTTAAGGGTCAATTTCAACAAAGTCGATTTTTTTATCACTTTGGTGAACTTTTTTATTTTTAACATTTTTCGAATTCAAACTATGGTTTATGATACTTATTGATGTTGTTTAGATCAGTACGTAACGCCATCAAAATATCTTGATAAACTAAAAAGATACATTACTTCAAAGTTTTGATGCCACCGAAATGAAAAAACGATTCATCGAAATGAAATAACTCGCCCACCGAAATGACAACACTTATCCACCCACCGAAAACCTTTAACAAAATTACTTCTATACACTAAAACACGTGGTTCTTCGTGACTGCATCCGTGCGTTTTGATTTCACTCCACTCCCGTAGGTCGTAGCGTGATGTTTTACAGTATCCCGTATGTAGAAGTTAACCTTCTTTCAGTACTCGTATATTATTATAACGGAAAAACAGCAATTCTCCCCGCGAAATTTAAGCGCCGTGCGCTGCACACAATACGGGTAATAAGCTAGACAACTGTGACTACAATTTTTCCCTTTTTTATTTACTATTTATTATTAAATGTAACCTGATTTACAAATAAAATAGGCCTTCGGCTACATAAACTCGCATCGCAAAATAAACAAGTAAAAAAGTATTTGTATTAACAGTAGTCGAAAACCCATCACTAGATGACAATTTGGTAGATTTTATAATGTACACAACTTGAAAAGGACATAACTTACATTTTTTTATATATTTTCTAATGACTGTCATTGTCTAGCCTATCACCTATTTTAGGCTGGACCTCTATTTAAAGGACACCAAGTATAGCCAATAACCTTTTCCGATAAATGAGCTATCTAACCCTTTTTTTTAAATCGGAGCAGTAGTTCCTGAGATTAGCGCGTTTAAAAAGTTTTCGAACTAAGCGCTTCTCGTCAACTTTCATAATGCGCACAGCAAAAGAGTGGAACTCTCTACCCGCATATGTGTTTCCATCGGTCTACAACCCTGTTATTTTCAGAAAAAGAGTGAACAGGCTTTTTCTGGGTGAGCTCGCTTCATCGTCGTCCCTGTCTGTGCCTCGTCTGGTATAGTCTAGAGACAAAAGTAAACCCATATCATATTAAAAAAACTTTTTAGCTTAACAACACTACTAGCGGTCCTCTTCGACATTTTCTGTGCGTTTTGCCTTTACTCCGTTCCCGTAGGATCCAGCGTGATGTTGGCATGCCTTAAAGCAGTTGCAAAACCTGAATCTGGTGCTTGGCTGCATGCTTTGCTGTCTCCACAGTTGGGTACGCTTCTCGACAACAATTCCTTAAGAATTGCAGTAGCTTTAAGACTGTGCAGCAAAGTTTGTGAACCTCATCGCTGTATTTGTGGTGTGATGGTAGATGAAAACGGCCACCATGGACTGAGTTGCCAAAGATGTGCGGGGCGGTTCCCGAAGCACCATTCTATTATAGTTTATTTTTGTTTTTATAGTGTTTTGTCACCATACAAACTTAATTGCCCGGATTGCGTAAGACACGGGGTTCAATTCCTCGTCTGTCACAGGTTCACAGTTGCTTTTTACAATGGCAATTTATACCATTCTATTAATGAATTTGTGCGTCGGGCCACGGTTTCCGTAAATATTCCTTGCGTCCTAGAGCCACCAGGCTTGTCCCGCATGGATGGTAAGAGACCAGATGACCTAACGTTGGTTCCATGGCGAAGAGGGCGTAGCCTCTTATGGGACGCAACATGCGTTAGACACATTTACTGAACCTGTTGAAGTTACAGTATGCCTGTTACTTCAGCAGGTTCAGCGGCGGAAAATGCTGCAAAGTTAAAACATACTAAGTATGCTGAGCTAAAGTCTGAGTATAATTTTGTTCCAATCGCTGTGGAGACGGCTGGGCCCTGGGAAGATGAGGCACGCGAGCTTTTCAAAGAGTTGGGACAACGACTGAGGGATAATGATCCCCACTCTGGCTGGTTCAACAGGTTTCCATTGCTATTCAACGAGGCAATGCTGCTAGCATAATGGGAACCTTTGGATCGGTCAGAGCGTAGAGTGGGAATCAATAGTAGTTATATGGAAATTTAAAGCGTCTTTTTTTTCTGTGACATTTTATTATAAAAGGACGACGCTTTTCGCTGAATGAATAATTTGTATCTTAATTATAGTTCATTATGTATGTCTAACACCTTAACGCGTTCATGAAGAAAGGGGCAGTAAGTTTTGTTTTTATATGATATAACAAAAAAATACAGTTTTCGCAATTATTCCTGTATCTGTACTATAAATGACATTGCTTTGTACCAAATTTCAAGATTCTAAGTTCACGGGAAGTACCCTGTAGGTAGGTTTTGATTCCTTTTCGAGTGTTGATTATTTGCGGAAATTTGCTGATATTTACGGCAATAACGGCTGTATCTTTTGATTGCGTTGGCTTAGAAGTTTGATTTTTTTACAACTTTAAGGGACTGCAGAGCTTTGATTAAATTTTAGCTTGATACCTCCACGTGTTCCTGAGAAAAAGGGTAGGGACAGACAAACGGACGAACAACGAAGTGATCCTATAAGGGTTCCGTTTTTTACCTTTCAAGGTACGGAATCCTAAAAAGGAAGGCAAAACAAAAATATTCTTTCAAATTGAACCAGTAGTTCCTGAGATTACCGCGTTCAAATAAAAAACAAACAAACAAACTCTTCAGCTGTATAATATAGTCTAGATTTCACCGGAATGATATAATGAAGCCATCGAAATGAAAAAAACAATCACCGATATGAACAATTTACGCACCGGAATTAATAAAATTCACCGAAATGATATTTTTTATCATTTCGGTGAATTTTGTTTCATTTCGGTGGTCAATCTAGGCCACCGAATCAACCGAAATGAAAACACCGATATTAAAATCAACGACATAATTTAACATAACAATAAAAGTTTTAAAGTCATAACGTTATTAATACCACACTTATAAACGTAGTTTGGGAAGGATACCAATAAATATTTCATACATTTTATGGAGAATTGGATGACAATATATTCCAACCGGCGGAAATGAAAAATAAAATGTCCCATGTCACCGAAACCAACTACTTACTTTTTTGGCGGGAACACGGAGCAAGCGGCGCACGTCTATTTACTTTAAGCATTGAGGCGGCACTGGTATGTAGCGTTTTAGCGCGGGGACAAGGAGCTAGAGTTGTCCCACGCAAAAATATTCTCGACAAACTAAAATTCACCGATATGAAAAGTCTTATTTGACCACATGCATTTTTACTTATAAGTCATTTAATTAAATAGATTAAATTATAAAATTATTATGTGATAGTACTATAACTATTCACGATTTAAATGAAATAAGCAATAATACTAAATAACCAAAAGTTTTTACTATATAAGGGAAATTAAACAGAAAAATGGATTTGACCGCGCAACCGAAATGAAAAATATGGTGCTTTATCATTTTTTATTCCGTATTTAACGTAGTCCTAATCAAAAAATATTTATGGTCTCGTATACGGGATAACGCCTTCTATAAATAAAAAAATAAATAAGCCTCATTGTATCACTCTGCACTGCCGATTTCACTCATGCCGCGTAAAATTTGCTGTTGGGATATTCACCCTTAAAATAGGCAATAGCTTTACTCAACGAATAACCACCACAGCTGAAATATTTATCAATTTGTGTGGTCCAGTTTAGGAATGATTTATTTTATTATGAGAAGTTTGCTTGGTAATAAAAAAAAAACATTATGGTGTTAAAGCAAAGGTCATAGCTTTAACACCAAAATGTTTTTTTTAATTACCAAGCATACTTGAGATATTCATAATTAATTTACTTACTATGATATAAAAGTGCTATGATGATTATATTATAGTGTAGTTAATTAATTAATTTTTAGGTGTTCATTACTTATAAATTAACAAAGAATATATTATTGTAGATATTATTGTATTTTTTTGTCGTTACTACCTGCCCCGGTAGACGCAACAACTTCACTTCTTATAGAAAACAATTGATTGTTAAATAATAATGACCAATGATCATGTTATTATTTTTACTTGATTTAGTAGAGGAAGAGTTACAGCATCCATCCATCTTTATTAAGTAGCAATTTAATCCATAGATCTCATGATATTTTCGTTTTCATGAAAACTATTACAACAAGCCCCTCGCTTCCCTAGATCCATCCTCATAATCCTTTCGCGTTTATAATATTAGTAGGATTATGGGACCGTCCATTAATCACGTGAGGTCGTTTTCTCATTTTTTGAATCCCCCCCCCCCCTTCCCCCCTAATGATATTTGGTGGGGTTTGGGACCACTCCTCCCCCCCTCCCCCTGGATCACGTGTATTTTTTTGGAAAGTATATATGTAAAGGCTATTTTTGACTGAAAAAAATAGTTAACAAATGGCGTTTTGATCCGAAAAACATTTATATGTATTTGCAATAACCCCCCCCACCCTCCCCCCTCATGATGTTTCGTGATGTTTTCCGTACCTGCTCCCCCCCCCCTTTTGAGCCTCACGTGATTAATGGACGGCCCCTATAGTAAAATAGGTAATATTTTAACTCCATCCCTAAAACCATGTCTGTCGCTTAACTACTTATCATTGCTTATACTTATACTTTTTTCGTAAAAACACTTTAGGATTTGTGAATGAGATAAGACCGACTGAAGTATTTAAAGCGCGATATTACTGTAATTACTGAAACGGAAATAGCTTATAGCTTACCTAGAAACCAATCAATTATAGCACGGCTTCACTATGTTTTTATACGAATGAGACAATAATTGCAACTGCCTATTTACACCTGTCTTAATCCTTATTTTAAAGGAGTTAAGCGCTATTTTTGCAAATCTGACATTTGCTTTAAAGTGGACAATTCTCGATCTAAGATACCGATACCGTCATTAAAGGGTATAATTTTTGCAAAGACGGTGACAATTTTGTACAATTGTTCAGTTCCATTGGAAGAGTTGTGCTTTCTTATTATTGGTAAATAAAGAATGTTGGGGTACTTATGATTGCATAAACTTGTCTTAAAGATAAAAAAAAATAAAAAAAATAGCTGCTCTACTTTATTAGTAAACATTTACCTACCCAGGCATATAAAAAAATCCAGCATTTAGCTTTTCTGGCATAACAAAATTAAAGCAATGGTGCAAATTGGCAATAACAATACTTCATTTCATTACCATCTGCGTTGGAAGTTGGTAGGTACAGTCACCAAAAAAAACTATTGCAAAAAACGCACACCAATGTTGCTCATATACAATCAACTGATAATAAGGATATCGTGAGAAATTAATATAATTATTGGCCCTTATGGCTCCAGCAGGTACATATCGCGAGAGATCGATGGATATGTGCGAAGGAGACGGCCAAACCTGTTCGTACGTGTGAAAAGGACGCCGACACAAACGTGTTATTACGATCAGCAAATTGGCGCGTTTATGTAAAATTCGCTTCGCTACGCATCTGCTATTTTTATTTTTGAAATTGTTGTGAGGAATTAACTTTTATGTCATATAAGTAGTTACAAAGTTAACTGGATCGATTTCAATTGCAGGTTTAATATGATACGCAAAATTATTTCTTATTAAGTAAATTATCATGTATTTATTTACGTAGCGAAGCACCAATTAAAAAATAATACGAAATTATTGTGGTGAATTAACGAGACCATTTGCAATTTGTATCGTCAAATGGCCTCATCCTGTCTACTGGATATTAGCTGGAACGGCTGTAAATAAATCAAAAAAGGTTTTACTAGATAATATTTATGTGCTATATAAACCTAGTTAATTTCATGATAAAAATGTTCAATTTTGCGATGCAATGGCGTCAGAAATGTCCGCCGTGGGACAGATGGCGACACCTTAGGACTAGTAAATCAAAAGAGCTCTCTCTGTCCTTTTTTGATTCTAAGAATATTTGTATTTGCGTCCTTATCTGTCAATTGATAACACGTCGGATGGAACAGATTATGAGTGCTACTGCCCGCATCAAGTGTTTTGATTTATGTTTCAGTTATAGATGGATGGCAATTTAGTAATTTCGTTTCCAAGGTGGTGTGTTTAGCGCTGAGTGCGGCGCAGGTACCAGAGGAATCAATTTGCAAGAAACCGTTAGCTTTCTGATCAAGATAAATTTTCTTTGAGCTCATGGAGAAATTAATGTGCTTAAAAACGTAGGAGTAGACATTTTATTTCCTTTAGTAAGTGTTAAAGAGAAAATAAGAAGAAAATCATCTCTAGCCATAGTGTATTACCATACCTGTCAGACAAAACAGGTAGATATTTATGAGCGTGACTGTACCTACATATACTTAAAATTACAGGGGGTAAAATTACGTCACATTTCAAATGAAATAATATTTTCCTAATTCAGTATTTATCTGCTGAATATTAACTTATACTTTCTAGATTTTATAAAATAACTAGTTTCCTGAATACACCATACAAAGATAAGTTCACACATTACGGTGTCCATTAAACCATCAAAGTACATATCGATTATCCGCCATTTAGTACCGCCGTAAACACAACTAGTCTATTAATTACTAAATTATACATCAGTCATAATTATGAGCGGTTGATAAATGAACTTGTTCTGTAATGTAGAGCATATTCTTTGTGATGAAAAAATACATGTGCGCAAAATATTATGCTCTAGTTTCCTTGCCATCTTTTAACACGTAAAAGTCCATACATCTACTCAAAGTAAAGGCTACATCAAAGTAGTTTATTCATCGGCTACCTTTTTATCTAAACGCAGTTAGAAAAGTGGATATGTTGTGAACTGTGCCTAAAATTCTGAAGGAGCGAACTTGTTATGACAGTAATCAACTGCAATACAGTCACAAATAACTAGTACCCTCTTTATATTCAGTATAACGAAAATTTCTAAATAAATTTGCTTACAAAATTAGAAAATGAATACACATATTACATCTTTTTGAATGGAATATCTCGTTAAGTATACCCCGTGAGTTTTACATTGCTAATGCGTCAATTGGATCGCGATGGCGGAGCAAGATAAATGGCTCAATAGCACTTGTTTTACGAAATACCTGCCTATTTACAGCCCACTGCTGGATAAGGCTGCTATAGCGGTTTTTGTAGCGAAATTATAATGATAATGGCATGAAAACCACTGGGCAAGCTCGGTGGAGCTCATCCAATAATACGCATTCTGATTACTCGATAAAGACTGCGAAGATCAAAATTTCCTTTAGATATGGAGGTACAGTTATTACATTGAGTAGTATGTATTCCTGGACTATAAAAGTAAGTATTATAAAGTCAGTTATCATTGCTTGTTGAATATTGTAAACATTCTTGATATGATTTTTTAACGAAATTATTCATTTAAAATAAGATTTAACACAAAACTCACTACCTACATAGGTAATTCATCTCATCGCATATTCATCGAGCTCTTTTAAATCAAATAGCTCAATTTATTTTATTCACTAAATATTTTTTTTAAAGTTATAAATATAATGTTCTTACAACATTCAACAAATAAACAAAAAGTAAGAGTAAGAAGATTTACCAAAGAAGGTGTTGCTTATGGTGATTTTAACTCTGTTTGGTTATTTTAATAATGAGAGTAAGAATATTCAAAGATTTTAGAGTTCTAAACGACGTTTTTTTTCATACAGCAGTATCGATTCACAAATTTTAGCGCATATAAACTGATCAATGTGAATCACAATTTCTTACATGCCTCCCGATTACAACCCTCCGAAAAGCGCTAATTGTTTTCTTTTACTTCCAATCGTCCGAACGATTCGATTCATTAAAACCTTTGATTGTTTGACAAAACATCGTAGAGCATTAATATGGCAGTGCATTGTACGGTTAATTTCTTACCATCTGATAACAGTCGAGATCTCGACATAATAAGAACTGATACAGGTTTAAGAAGTTATAGATACGGGCGTTGATGTTTAGTTTTTTACTTATTCCTCAATGTGATTGTGATTAACGTTGGTGACTTAGAATGTTGGCGTATAAAATAGGGTAATTGGGATTTTTAGTGTGGCAAAAATAACTGTAAAAATCTAAACAGAATTTTCATGTCACTTTAAAAAAAATGAATCACAAATGAAAAAGGAAAACATTACGTATAAATACTGAAACTATCAATGGAATCGAGCTTACATAATTTTGCACACAGGTTTTTATTTCATACCAACCAATTGATCAAGGCGGTACGTAACCAAACGAAAGTGAATTAAAATGCACAGTGCACCTCAGAGGCCATCACACAAACGAGTGAATCCATTCATTGCGCAGGCGTCATCAATCACCAGCAAACAAAACACAAGTCAGCACTAATAGAATATTAACCCTGCGCACCTCGAACGAGGCATAATGAAAAAATAATTTAACATGATTTATAGCTTACTCAAGCCCCCGCAAATTGCCAACAGTTTGGGACGTTTAACTTAAGTACGGGCTGCGTACGCGCAACGCAGACGTTAATTCAAAAAAAGAACGAAAAAAAAAACAAGAAAAAATTACGCGACTAAAATCGCACCGAGAATTCGGTTACCATACATTATGAACGCGGGCTGATAAATGCAAATAAGGTACGCGAAACTTTACGACGTAACATTAACTGGTATTTGATTGGTGCCTGATACCTGGTATCTGTTCCGGTGCTGTTATTACCGGACCAGTTACGCTTGACATTTGTTTGCGTCAAAATGACAGCTGCGGTATCGCTTCTCCTAGGTGGCCAGTTATTACCGGCAGTTGATTTTAAATAGGCACTCTGTTCGCGCATTTAATTGTTAAATTAGTCATTTGTTAGCAGTTCTGTAATATATTATTACAGTGTAATTCTTACCTGGATACAAGATTCTGTCAATGTCAATTTTATTTATGCCCTTGGCGCTATGCAGTTTGTAAAGCGCATTATAATATGATAGAGTAGAAAATGCAGCACGAAGCATATAATCTCTCGTTTAAATTAATTAGGGACCTACTTACGTCGCTTAACATAATAAGGCCGGATCCACCTACTCATTAGATAAAATCTATAGGTATTGTTTCACTTCAATATAACAAAAATGATCGC
Source organism: Pyrausta aurata (assembly GCA_963584085.1). Taxonomy (NCBI): domain Eukaryota; kingdom Metazoa; phylum Arthropoda; class Insecta; order Lepidoptera; family Crambidae; genus Pyrausta; species Pyrausta aurata. The sequence continues at coordinate 4,964,474 of OY757272.1, read as the reverse complement.
CCTCAGTCATTCATGTAAAATAGAAGATTGTAGGTATATCAGCCAACTGTAAGCTTTTATTTTTAGTGCAATTTATAAATAAACGTTTGTAGTGCGAGTACAACAACTGCTCGGACAAAAGTTTCAAGAATTTTAAACCTTACACATTTCAAGTTAGGCAAGTGCAAAGATAGAGAAATTATCCTAGGCTAGGACACTGAGTTCTCAAAACAAAGGCCTCCACGAAAGTTTACCACAGCGATTAGTTTTAAGCGGTCTTCATTTAGTGTGATCCTGCGATCTGTAGGTCTTCTGTCCATTTTGTCGGTGGTCTTTCTGACTTTCTCCGCTGTGCTATTGGTTGAAGAGTCTCCAATCTAGAACTTTTCTGCCCCAACGGCCATCAGTTCTCACGGTAATCGATGTTAATGCATTGAGTTCTTCCTATAGCTATTTGAATTTGTGTGCTGAGTAGATCTTTCGGGTACTTCCTCTGTTTGCGTTCAAACAATGACAGCGGACTGCTTTTGTTTTTGATTAAACAAATCGTAAGTGATTGATTAGTGAAGTGTTTTCATACAGCATCTATGGGAATAAAAATAAATAGAGCTTGTCGAATGCAAATGTACATAATAAGTAGTCAGTCTTGAGACATAAACATATCGCTTGGATGCCTTAAAAATTATCATTTTTGTTTACTCTTCGAGTAAATTTAGTACTTATGAAGCCTAAAGTTATCTTAAATTAAAATTTAAGTAATTGCAATTTAGTAAACAGTAACTTTTATCGTAACTTTATTTATACACTGTTGAAGTATTAGTATTTTTTAAACCCATTGCAGCAACACTGAAAACTAGCAGATTAATCTGCTAGTTTGCAGTGTTCGCTAATGTGAACACTTAAATATTTTGAACTAAACCCTACAATATTGACAGAGGAGTTTTTCAAAATGAAAACATGTAAGTTGACATGTTGGAAAAATTATAAATGTCTCCTGCCCCGTAATCTCGAGACATATGAAGCCATAAAAATAATTAAGGTGCAATCAAACCGCGCCCGCGCCGAGCGCGTAATCGCTACACGGAATTTACGGGAACCCTAACCCGGGTGACCGTTTTGACCCGAATTTTTAGGGTTAACGCATATTATTAGCTTATTTTAAAAAGTAACATAAAAATATATTGTTAAGAAATATTTCATGAATAAATGAAATAAGGCCTCTATGTATTGCGTGCATATTCTTTCTACATGGCATTATTAATATTGCTTAGTTTTATTTCATAATTTATGATGACGACCAAGTGTAGAATATAAAATTATGTTAAATTCTAACTAAAATGAGAGGAGAAAGAGTGTGTTTAATATCACAACCGTGTTCAGTTAAAATTACTTTAGGCATAAAAGGTTGAGTGAATGTCAGCTACCTATTTATTTATTTATTATTTATTGCACTGTACCTCTAAATTGTACAATTGGCGGACTTAATGCCTTAATAGGTCAGTCTTATTTTTTTATGATGTATGTCTTAGTTTGAATTTTTTTTTATTGTTTGTTACTAATAAGGATGCCATAAGGCATTCTCTACCCGTCAACCGCTTGTGAATTATATACCCATAGGTATTACTATAGTAATAAAATAGTATAATGACCAAATTTAAGAGATAGGCTCTTTTCGAACTCAAAATTGGGGAAGATAGTGTGGTGGTTTCTCTCTTGCTTTCCACACCGCAGTTAAAGAACCGGGGGTTTTTCCACCTCTTAATAAATATTTCTAATAAAATAGTAGAGGTGCTCGTAGCGCAGTGGTGGCAGCGCTTTGGTAGTAATACTGAAGTTAAGCAACTTACCGCGCGGTCGGTGTTTGGATGGGTGACCATTCCGTCCATATAAGTGGCGTATATCATGAGCATCTCCGTGCTTCGGAAGGCACGTTAAGCAGTTGGTACCGGCTAATATCGGTTGATATTAGTCGTTAAGCCTAGTCAGAGGCCCTATGGGCGGCTTGACAAAGTCTGACGGCAAGGTTCGTCGCTTGCCTTGCAAACACCGCCAATCCGCACTGAGCCCGCGTGGTGAAGTATGACTCATACTTCCTTACATTTGAGGTAAGGCCTTTGCCCAGCATTGGGATGCTTTTTAATAAAAGTATGTGTATAAAAAAATAAGATTTTAGTTAACACCTGAAGAAAATTAAAAAAAAAAAGTATTCTCGGTTAAGGTTTTAACCATTCAAGAATTTATACTTGGCAACCCCAATTCGGGCCGTTGTCTAAGCCACAAATAAGCCGACCCAACTGGCCAGAAGGACAGAATATATAATAGCCAGAAGGGTTGCTCGATACCCGCTGCCCAATTGAATCCCATTGATCGGAACGAGGTAACTTATGATTATTGCTGCTTCATACATATTCTACTGTTACTTCTTGGGTCTGTTTCTATCCAATTTCGTTGAAGTAGTAATCGATTCATAGACAATTTTAAAGGAATGTTAGTTATAAATAGGTACCCAATACAGGAATCCGATGGAACATCTAATTAAGTGAAGCACGAGTTATAAATCGCACTTGTAAAAAGCAGCTGTGACTCTGTGACAGACGAGGAATCGAACTCCGTGTCTTACGCTATCCGGGCGTATGCCTATACCACTCGGCCAGTTGAATTTTGCAAGCGCTTTCTTTTAACGCGTAGAATGCGTGACCTCATCACTGTTGCGAGTACGAGTTATAAAATAAAAACCAGTATTTTATTCAGCACATTTGCGTTTTGCTTATTTATATATCTTGATTCCTATTAATTTTGTTAGCTATTGTAAATTATAATAATAACATCAGTAGGACCCTTTCGATACATTCCTTATATCAAAGCTACCTCAAAATAAGTTTCCATTATCGAACTCTTCACTCAAAAACAAGACGAGCTTTACTTGGCTTAAATGGAGATTCCAATCAATGATGTAACGACTTAACACGTTCCGGGACAGTGACCGCCTACAGGCGTGAAAACAATAAAACATCTTTTGTGTCTGGAACAGTGTCCCGGGACGTGTTAAGTTTGATATTTAAAAAAAGATGGGCTAGTAACAATCTAAATGTAAAGCAAACCATCAGCAATGTAAACAGCGTCCACTAATATTTTAATCGCGGCTCCACAATACAAATATTTGCGGGATGACCCCTGTAATGCTGTAATCCTTCCGGACTGGACGTTGGGTTCCGTAAAATGATAGTGAGGGAAGTTTATGCTAAGTTAGCTTTGACCTATTTGGAATCCTTTTTCAGTTCTTTAATTTCTAAAAATTGACGACAATAATCTAAGTTATTAATAGTCTAAGTTGCTTTAAAAAAATATATGAAAAGATAGCCACAGAATGATTAGATTAGTTTTGTTAGTTTTTTTACTGAATTTTCTATTTTGGGTGACATAGTTACTGAATTTTTCAGTCTCGTGTCAGTCATGTCATGACGCATCGTACTTGTGATGGAATCATGTCACAAGTAAAATTTGGTCGTTTTCAATGGAACTAGTAGTATTTCTATTATTTCATTGATATTTAATAGTATTGATAAAAAAATGCTAATATTTACCTGTCTGACCAACATAGAGCGTCGTCTCTATATCTGAAACAAAGCAAAATATAAAATTAATTACTTTATAACAAATTCTTGTCTATTTCAGTTAGTAGTGGGTACATTCTTCAAATGCTTACACTATTTAAACGTTCAGTATCATTTAAAATCCAGGTTCGAGCAGAAAAGTTCTAGATTGAAGACCCTTTGACCAAAGCCGCAGCGTAGGGCCTCCACCGACAAGATGGACAGACGACCTTGTAAAGATTGCAGGATCACCCTGGATGCATACCGCATGCGAGCATGTGAAAAACAGTGGGGGTGGTCTATGTTCAGCAGTGGACGTCCTTTAGCTGATAATGAAGATGATGATGATGAGTATCATTTAAAATCCACAAAAAGCAACGCATCTACGATTATAGGTAGTAACTGCAATGCTTGCTCGTAACTTATGTAGATTATGAAAAAGCTTAATCACCAATGTATTTACCATTTCTTAGATCAAAAACTAATGGAAACGGCTGTTTTTTTTAAATATTTTTTTAAATGTTATTTACATAAATGCCAGTAAGAGTTAATACATCCATCAACTGATCACATAACACCGAAATCACAGCCTACCAGAAAATTATCCCGAATCAAAGTTGGAGTGAACAGGCAACAGGCGTGAACAGGCAACAGGCGTGAACAGGCTTCTATTGGGCGAGCTGGTTCCATCTTCGACTCCATCTTAGTTGCACTTTGTTTAGTCTGGAGTCAAGAGCAAACCCGTACCAAATAAAAAAAAAATCTGTAGAATTTGCTATGTAGTTAATTATGTACGTCCACCTACTTTCTTCTTCCTACTGGCTAAGTACTTGCGTGCCGAGCACCCATTGTCGTGAACTACGCTTTGACATTGTCCCTTCCATTTGTCATACATCCACGACTTTCCGTTTTCCCTGTCTTCGACCTCCCAGGCCATAAATGAATTATTCAGAAGCCTGAGCACTGGCCAAGATATTAATAACTACTGCTTAGCACATTACTACTGCACTTACATCTTAGTTGCAAAATCTCGCAATTATATGCCCTACGTCCCAGACTTAAGATCCATCTAGATGTGGTATCTAAAGCTATCGTAGGTTTTCTCTATTAAGAATTAACTGTAGCTGTATTCCTGGAATGTGGACCAAAGTATTAAGATATTACGGTATGCCAATTATTGCAAAATTGCGCGTCAGTAAATGATGATCAATTTTGTGATTTTTGTCCGTAGTTTGATGGTAATGTTTTTAATCAGATGTAGCTGGTCTCGGGTTGATAAGTATCCCTTATGAAGAGGTTAATTCCCTTATAAGGTTTCTCGTCTGAGCTGTAAAAACAGGAGATTTTAACAAGGATGTTTTACTCTACCCGTAAGTTGCTTGGTAACACGTTAAATGAGATGAAAAAGTTTGAGTTAACGTTTGAGTTTTTCACTGCGTATGTAATGAGTAGCAGAGTCTACGAGGATCCAAATTTGGTCGGGTATGATTGTTGTTTATAGTATTGACAGTAGTGTTTTTAACTTATTTACAATCTGAAGAAAGATAGAAAAAAATTGTGAAGTACTTCGTAGCGGATTCAATTTTGTTGAAAGCAGATTTATCGTCTTTAAAAATAATGAACATAAACTCCATTCATCTTTGCTGGTCCAACATTGTAACAATCTTTTTGTAACTTTTAAACTGTGTTGAATAATGAACTAGCCATGTATGAAGTAAGTTTTGTGTTTATCTCGTTTTAAAAGGAATGTTTTCGATAAAAAGGAATGTCAAGATTGTTTACATTTTTTGACTAGTGAAGAAAAACGGATTCTAATTGGACTATCGCTATCACACATGCAGTGTTTTATTCTTCTCTCAATGCTGGCTGAATTTAGCTTCTTTGAGATTGGAAAATATGCAAAACCACACACTTTACCTAATATCTTCCTACTGGTTTTCACAATCATTACCGTCCTTCGCTGGTCGCTAACAAAAGGTTGCGTGACCAGTCAATAACCATTTGCAAGGGAACCATTGTCTGCTGTCAAAGGGCTTTCTTCGCTTAAACTTGAGCATTGGCGTCAATGGTCATAGTAATATGTGCGGCTGTTTGCCTGAATAGGTTTAAATGACAAAATATTTAGAGCGGAGAAGTGGAGTAGTTTTCTTATGGAATTTTACCGGTATTCTGTCGATTTTGTGGGGAAAGTCATGACATTATATGTATTTGGTTAGAGCTATGTCACTAATAATCTTGATTGTGACCGTGTAGCTAATAGTATGGCGGAATGCTCGGACACCTGATACGACACGACAACTTCATCAAAACTATAATAGAGGCCAAAATAAAAGAAACAAGGAAGTGAGGAAGACCAAGAATAAGCTATATGCAACAAATTAAGCAAAAGTTAAATGTAGAGTCGTATCAGGAGGTCGAGAAAAATGCGGAAAAACACGAAGAATGGAAAATACTCCATCTAAATTTGATGATGATGACCATATAGACATACAATTTTAAAAAAAAGTATCAAGTACCAATCTGACTGATATTGTTAGTGCAAAGTGTTCAAAACCACTTTGCACTAACAATATCAGTCATAGTTGATGATAAGTAATATGGAAGAATATTTTTTTAAGTATTCGATAGATGGATTGCCCTGTAATGAATAGGTACATTTACACTTCAAGCGTCAAATAATCTATGACATCCTCCCAACATAGTTCAAAACCAGTAGTTCTTTCAAACGCCGCGAGCGAGAGTGGCGCCAGCGTCGCGGCAATCTCGATAATGCGGTATTCTGTATGCGTCGCGGGCGGCGTATTACCGCCTCTGCACCGCATCTCGCCTGCACTCTTACGGATATTGCTAATGGGATGATTCCGAAGGATTTTTGGGTGTGTTGCTGAAACTGTAAGAGAATGAAAAGATTGGGAAGCTATGCTTTGGTCGATAAAGGTTAAGAGTTGATAATTTATGCCCTCATGTCGTCTGTTACTCAGCAAACGGACATTGTTCGTTATTAATGCTATTTAATTCCTCCAAGTTACTCGTATTAACTGCTAAGTGTCAAGCAAGAACGATTATGATTTACTAGCTTTTGCCCGCGACTTCGTTCACGTGGACTTCAGGTTCGTCCCGTCTAGTAGCGCAAACAATGTGTTTTTTTACGACCTCACATTAGAAACCTCAAAAATTGTAGCCTATATGTTATTCTGATGTATAAGCTATATTGTGGTGTAAAGTTTCATTCAAATCCATTGAGTAGTTTTTACGTGAAAGAGTAACAAACATCCATACATCCATACTTACAAACTTTCGCCTTTATAATAGTAGTAGGATTGTGGTTCTGTAAAAGTTTTTTTACCTATATCTTTATTAAAGCACAGTGGGAGGGATGCTTACAGGCTAACATTACTTAACTTATTCACAATCATTTCTGCTTAGCCCAAAGGTTTGACTGGTAGAGAGTGCCATATGGCGTTAAGTCCACCTTTTGTACAATTTTTGATTGTGCAATAAAGTATAAGTAAATAAATTAAACTTATTAAACCGAATTCTGCATACACTTATTTTAGCTTTTATGTTTTAAATCCTTAGAAAATGTCTGATCATGTGCGGTTTATAAAGAATTTACTTTTACGACAAACGTATCTCGCTAGTGTTGCGAAATGGTCGTCCCGATTTACATAAAATCGTTCTTGTCCCATTTTTAGCCTTAAATTTTCTTGATAACGTTGGTTTTGCTAATAATCCATTTTTTTTAAGCTATGTACTTATCATTATATTTGTTTAAGTAGAGTTTACCCAAGTGAATGTTGCGTCACTGAAGAAATAGGTACCGAACAATATTTTAACTAAGTATACTTACTTGTTAATAAATAAGTATACTTACTTTCCCAAAAGGAAAAAAGATAATGTGCATCTTCTTCTAAATCTTCTTTGGTTGTGGCATGCGATAACAACATGGGCTCACTGTTCCACAAGTTAACATCTTACTAAAAAAACCGCTTAATATTTTTACGCGCACCTCTTTATAAAACGCAAATCTTTATTTAACACATCCAGTGTCCCGTACGGCAAACTACATAGAGCAACACTAGCCACATCAGCGACTCAGTATTACCGATCGACATATTTCATACAAATTTACACCCCACGGAATCGCAGGTTTTATTAAATCTACCCGCGCAACGTGTGCTATATTGGCAGCTCTGATGCGCTGTACGATTTGAAATATGTGGTGATTTATACTTTGCTAGCTTTGTTGCAAATGACTGTCTTCGCGTAAAAACGTTGTAAAATTCCGGTGAAAAGTTGATTGTGTTTTCAGTTTGGTACTAGGTTTCTTCGAATTTATTAAGACAAAGAATAAGTATAAGTCGTATTATTGCAATTTAAAGACAAGATATTGTGAGATTACTGGTCAGAAATTTATTTATGTGTCTGTTTTTTTAAGATTACTTCACTTTTCCTCACAAACTTGTTTAGGCTATATAAAATAGATAAGTAAAGTGAGTTGATATGCCAAAAATATACACTTGGCTATTAACTAAGTAATTTCAACCCTCTTCAAAATCATCCGTGCATCATAATCCGAACCGTTAAAATCTAAATGCCTCAATTTGAACCTCATTAATAAATCAATCGAACTCCACACATCGAAACTCACTTTAGTGAAACTGCAATTGTAACGTGCAAACTCTACACCCATAAAACGTAATCGTATTCAGTTTTGGAACGTTCCACGAAGCTTTAGCGAGTGCTACGCGATTGTCGACACCTGCTGCAGCCATTTTGAATTTTACACAGTTTTTCACGACGGTAATGAGCGGATAATTTTTTAAGACGTGTTTTGGAGAAGTGTTTATCGGAAAAGCGTTAAAAATCACGTTGAACTGTGATTATAAAGATTAAGTCATAACTTTGTAACTGTGTAATAGGAAATCTATGGTTTTATTTTATTTATGATTTTATAGGCCTAATCATGACGATGTATCTTCGATTCAAATCTAATCTGTTGTTTTTAATTAAAAGCTTGTAAACTTTTTATGGACTCAACTGCATAAAAGTAAATTAAACTATATAATATGTAACAAAATGTGACAGATCGTGATTTTTACCCGAAAAAATGCGCTTTGAAAAGCTTTACAAATGGAAATGTCAACAATTAAATCGACAAACAAACGCCATGCATGAGTCATTATGGCATTTATGGCTAATTGCTGGAGACCCTTGAACCAGCCGCAAACTCGTCCCATTCGGTGCACGTGACGTCACACTCCCTTACTCTATGGGTAAGGGAACATCCTTATTAGGATCCCATAAGTCGATGTCGACAAACTTCTACGGATTTGTGTAAAATGACAGTTTCCAATCAAGTACAACACAAGACAAACACTGTCAATGTTAATTACAGTTAAGTTTGTATACGAGCTTTTCGATTAAAATCACTTTAAACTAAATTCCAGCTCTGACTGTAATTTGTTGTAAAAGTAAGAAAGAATGTATCTAATGTAGGTAGTCTGTACCATTTATTAACTCTGGCCACTTACAATGTTATTTATGTATAAACACTTATGTTGTATTGTCTCCGCAATTTCAGTACATTCTAAATTCAAATCGCCAAAATTCGGGACACGTTTGTCGCATTTCGGAACACGCGTGTGCGTTTGGTTATTGCATAAAATTACAATAAGGTACATCCTTGACGTTAGGGCGTTTCGTTCGCTGCGTCATGTCATTATAGCCGAAATTATGGGCACACGTCGTTTAATTAGCGGAATTATTGGCACAACAATACTCGTTACAACTTTATAAATGAGCGCACGTGGTAAATTGCTAGTCAGAAGATTTATTAGTAAGCTCTTTGAACCTAGTAAAATGTTTTATATCCATGGCATTAGTGGTATTTTAATCTGAATTAATATATTACCACTCAAATTTTGTTTATGACTATTATTAGTGTTTACTCTTTCAAATTGCCATACTGAGTGCTAATTCACAAAACACACTAGTCTAAATAGCCACTCATCTAAAATTTAGAAGCAATAATTAGTCATGGCAACAAAAAAGCGTAATTTCTATTTCTAAGAATAATGTCATAAGCACCTACGAGTAAAGTCGTCTTAAAACAAACAGACGGCCACTAGAGGCTGCTAGTGCCAATGTGTAATTACAGGGAAACTCAATTAGTCGCCAATTACGGATAAGATAAGAGCAAATATCAGATAAGTAACGCCTGCGCAAGAGTGTAAGGTTTCATTGTTATCGCCGACTTGAGATTCCATTGCATATTGAGTTTTGTGGTGTTGGGGTCTTGTTTCATAGATTTCTATTGAGAAATTCGCAAAACGGTAGCGAAAGTGAATACTTATGATTATTCTTCAATATTTTCGATAGATTCCACTTTTGTATTTAACCCTTTCATCACAATACTATATAAATAGTGCGTTTTACTTTGAGTATATTATATTAATCACCTTATAATGATGACATTGTTCACATAAATTGTAGTTTTTTGACAAAGAAACACAATTTACTAAGTCTGAAGTAGTTAGAATCTTTTTCTGGTTGTGTTTGTTAATCATGCCAATTCTCTCAAGCTCCAATTTATTTTGTTGTGTGTGTATTTACCTGTAAACTTAGGTACATTTCTGTTATGTAACTGTACTTATTTAATATTCTAAAATCTGATAACACCAATCCAGCATTTCCTAGGCCACTTCCTATAATTCATGATATCCTATCAGCTGTTTCACTATAGTAATTACTTGAGATTAATCAGGGCTAGCGAACATTATCGCTGGCTGTCCGATCTAGCGGGCGATCGGTAATTCCGCCAATGATCACGGCCAGCCGCTTATTAGTATTGGAAAAAACAATAACTGTACGCCTGATTATAGCTTCGATTGGTGAAAGAATTATGTAGATGCGCCAGTGTGTTGTATTGAGGTTATTTAATAAGTTACTTTCCTGTGTGAACGTTTTAGTCACATGTCAGTGCTGTTACTAGTAAACTTGGTAGTTGTCAAAAATAATTTTGCTTCTGCCACTAAATTGCAAACATTGAATAGCGTAATCGTTGATTTCTTTCTACTCGCAGTCGCCATTGAATTGCAAAATAATACAGATTTGTATGTGATGGACTGGTTAATGTGACCTTTTTTTAAATAAATGGTCCCAAGACCTTTTCACATTATGTTCAGAAGTAAGGCTTACGGCTTCCTAGGATAACAAAGATGATAAAGCTACAGATTTTTATTTAAATTGAAAACCAATGGAATTTATGAAAGAAAGAAAGAAACATTTATTTGACACACAACAAGACAAACATAATAAAATTAATAATATAAAAACATGATTGTGTATCAAAAAGGCTCCCGCTCAGCACTAGTCGTGATATCCATAATGTTTATCACGACACTGATTTTCAGCGGGAGCCTCGATTTGGATACTGGAATGTCCACTTGTTTCCAGCAAAGCGAGTTATACCAATCCGCGCGCAGTGTAAAATCACCGCGCGCGCATAATTCCCATGATCGCGCATTCGGCGTAACCTTTCGCACCTAGACGCGTACTGTTATTATTTATTCTGTGCTATGACCCAGCAGTGCTTTGCGCTTAGATGTAAGTACGTAATTTATGGGCTTTTTAAAAGTTTATAAGTATGAATAAGAAAATTCTTCTATGCTCATATTATGAAAAGCTAAGGATAAATATACGAACCTGTTTCACCATTGACAAATTAGCACTAGCCAAGGAATAATTCAAATACGTATGAAGTACAAGTAAACTGATAACGCCATGGGAACTTATTCAGACATTGTAAAACAGGGGCTTATTATTTTATTTTTTATATTGTTTAAAGTATTTCAAGTAACTTTCACCAAAATGTTTTTTATAATACATACACTACATTACTAAATATAGACAAAATAATGTGATAAAATTAAAAAAAATATTATAAAAACACATTACTCCACAAAAGGATAACAAGACAATCTGTCCAGGTGCTCAACCTCAATATGTCTATCAATACTTCATTCTTTTACTCTTTTTAATGCTACGTTTAGACATAATTTGTTCACTGGAATAAGTAATTTTAGCAACAAAGTTTCAAGCTACGTCCCCATGATTGCACTTGGTAGTCTATCTTACACATTATTTGCTTGATTTAACCACTTCATCTTTATACCAATTACCGTAAGCTTTATGAGTAAATTGACCACTTATTAAAAACAAAAGCTTCCCTGCCATTTACTGAATATGGAATATTAAGAATTACCTTACAAATCGTATCCTTCATTACAGTTAGACACGAAAGATCACACACAAGTTTTGATTAACTCACATGTCAACGCACACTCTAGGTTTGTCACTCTCTCATTCATAACATTTTGGTAAGAAAATTGCCAACATTAACTCTAGCACGACACGACACCAAAACCCATAAGTATCGAAAATTAGCTGATAAATTCCGCACAATCAGCGACGAAACCGCTAACACAGACTCGAAGTGTAATTGCGGAGTAACCACGGTAATCATACCACAACTATACTTGTTACGTCAGAGCAACAGTACTGTACTCGTACACACACTTTAGGTACCTACCCTGTTTGAAGTCATAGCTATGACTCACTGCTACGTAGTTTTAGCGTGGTTATACTTAGACTCGCAACGGTATGGGATAGGGACGGCAATAGGGATTTTAAAAAACTAGACTTCATCTGAACCCAAACCCGATTCTGGGCGTATTTATGTATTTGAATGACAATTCTAAACGCACTTGTTTTCGCTGTATAATTTTCTCTAAACAGTAAAATCCCGATAGTCCAATTCTTTCGGGACCCAGCCAAAAACGCGTTACAAGCGTATTATGCGGGTCGTACTATCGGGGTTCTACTGTACTTATAATCTTACACACTTTTTGATGAATTCGGATTGAAAGTAGGTGGTTAATACGCTTTAAAAATATTTTTGCTACGATTTATGAGAATTCTAAACATGAACGCTTTGTATATGGCTATTACAATAAGTATCAGTAATAAAATGAGAAAGAAAACTCTTGTACTGTAAGTTGTACAATGGCAGACTTAATGTATCTTTAGACATCTACCAGTCAACCGCTTAGGCTTGTAAATGAATACGAGTTCATCGTCTGTCTGTACATAAATTGACGTAGAGCAATAGAATATCAAGCTAACGGTAACGACCATTTTCACACGGTTACACTTTTGGTCAGATATACTTAAAACACTTGGAACAGTTATTTATTGTCCTGCAAACTGCCAAACTAGTAAAGTATGGGAATTCTGCGCAGACTCATAAAAGTTCCGCGGCTTTTCTCAATAGTGTATTCATTCTAGATTTCAATGTATGGGCGAAACGGCAAAATTTATAATTTTAGTTTGTTGCTGCTGTGTTATAGCTCCAAGTGAGTACATTAAAGAACACAACTCTCCCACCCCCCCAACCCGCCGCTTCACCCCTCCCCCCCTTGATAAAGGTCCCAAATTTCATATTTCGTCTATTTTCAGGAAAACTATACAAGCTAGGACAAAATGGTCAAGGACTAAATTGTTTGTCAATAAATTACCTACAAATAAGTATTAACATTCATTTTGATACGAGTTACAGTTTTTAAGCTATGGAGCATCAAAGAGTACTAAAAATGATCGCTTAGCAGAAATACAACATTTAACACAAAATAAACTATATAATTTATAAATTTTCACAAGAAATGCGTTTCTGTAGTACATACCTATCTAAAACAAATCAGTATCGTCATTGTTATCTTCTAAGGTTTGTCGAATCTACTAAGGCCCCAATGTCTGCATATGGTGGAACAACGGAATGGACCTTTAACACATCCACATATTTTTCTGTAGCCATTTTTGCAGCTGCATGATATTGTTTTCAGTATCAACTGTAGAGCTTGATCAAAGTATGCATTGAATGCTGACAAGCTGAAGAAGGTGGTCTTTTCATAATAACACCGTATTGTTCTTGAAAATTGGTCAAGAAGTAAAGTTGAAGTACCTAAATGTTTCGTAACACGATTATACTTTTTTAGGTTTGCTTAGCCCCATACTATGCAAGAATATATTTTTCTCCTGCCTTTTTACCTCCTCGCGTTAGGCATCAGGAGTTATTGTATCTTGCAAGTCGATGATATATGTTATTGAATAGACTGAACCTTTCCTGTGCCTTAGAATGCCGATATTATGTAGTACGTCGAAAAGACATTGTCGTAGTGGTTGGGCAAGACATTGATCTGTTGGTTCTTTTACTGGGACTGACTCCACCACGTAAGAATATATTCTACTACATCTGCATTCTACAACAAAGGAAAGGTTTAGTCTTTCCTGTTTGGTAAAAAGACCGAGTTAAAAGATACAATAAACGTTTAAAATAACCCGGATGCCTCACGCAAGCAGATAGAAGAGGCAGGAGAAAGATATATTCTCGGATAGTATCATAGTAGGTACCTAAAAAGTATAAACGATATACGAGAGGTCCACTTTTACAAAAACATTGATCTGAAGAACAATACAGTGGTGATATTATCAAAGTTTCCATCTTCAGGAGCTGCTTGTCAGAATTCAACACATAGGTACTTTTAATCAAGTTCAATTATGGCGAGCAAATTCATTGAACCCAGAAAACTGAAGCTTGAAAAAAATTTTAACTTCGTACCCTAAATACCACATAGGCACCAGCTCCACAGTAGATACTGAAAATAGTATCATGCAGCTGCAAAAAAGGCTACAGAAAAGTATGTGGATATGTCAAAGCTGCATTCCGCTGTTCCACCATATGCATACATTGGGGCCTTAGTAGATTCGACAAACCTTTAGAAGATAACAATGACGATACTAATTTGTTTTAGATAGGTAAGTACTACAGAAACGCATTTCTTGAGAAAATTTATAAATTATATTGTTTATTTTGTGTTAAATGTTGTATTTCTGCTAAGTGCACATTTTTAGTACTCTTTGATGCTCCATAGCTTAAAAACTATAACTCGTATCAAAATGAATGTTAGTACTTATTTGTAGGTAATTTATTGACAAATAATTTAGTCCTTGACCATTTTGTCCTAGCTTGTATAGTTTACCTGAAAATAGACGAAATATGAAATTTGGGACCTTTATCAAGGGGGGGAGGGGTGAAGCGGCGGGTTGGGGGGGTGGGAGAGTTGTGTTCTATAATGTGCTCACTTGGAGCTATAACACAGCAGCAACAAATTAAAATTATAAATTTTGCCGCTAAAAAATCTAGAATGAATATACTACAAAGACAACATAGAATATAATTATTTTAAGTAATAGAGACATATAAAGTTACTTCATATAATTGTTAAAAGCTCATCCAATCGTTCTTGGTACCGAAATGCTGTTTTGATTAACAATCTTCTGCCGATTATGAATAAAAATAGGTACTATCAAGATCACTAAACGATATGCCATAAGGGCCAAAATTGCTTGCAACTCATGTCATTCATGTCATGTCATTAATGTCGAAAATTCTTCGTGACTTTGTCACATAGGTTATTTTAGTCACTATGACGATTATATCACACTTTAGTCACGTAACGGTTTATGTAACTTCAGTTGATAATTGACTAATGGTTAATTAATCAGTCAGGTATCAAACGACTCCCGGGAGTCGCATAATAATGGAATTTCTATTGTGTCTCGTTCACACATACTTGACGAGTTAAATGCGATGATTCAATATGACAGGAGATAATATTCGCAAGATAACAGAAATATTGTCAAAATGATGGTAAGCCGACTACCGCAACTAAATTCATGAAAAGGAAATCACGTCAACCGAAAATATTTTTTTCTTACCAGCTGATGTTTTTTTTAACTTATGAGATTATGTATTTATTATTTTGGAACGATGGAACGACAAAAAACCGGCCAAGTGCGAGTCGGGCTCGCGCACTGAGGGTTCCGTGCCAACTTTAACTGAATTAGGGATTCTTACTTCCACTTAGCCAAAATACCACAATATTATGTTGACCGCAAATATAACTTTGTTTTTCATAGTGTTCGTATGAAAGACAAAGTTATATTTGCGGTTGATAAAAATGTGCTATATCTCAAAAACTGCTAGTTTTTACTACTTATATTTTCGCAATATTTGTTTATGGTTAGTGGTCGGTTATGTTTATTTTGCACATAAAAAATTAATAATGTCATAAGCCATATCCACTGAATATCTAAATAAAGGTTATTCAATGCTCATATCAGTAAACATGGATGGTTGATAATTTTGTCTTATTATTCTTACTTTCAGCATTCATTGCATTGCATTCCATATTCATGCCAAAATTAGCTATTTTGCCGCATAAAACTTAGCGTAGCCGTAGCCCAATGAGGCCTATAAATTATCTCAATATGTATGTTTCCATTTTTTATTCATAACTTTGCATATTTTTATGGCCTATATTGATTACTGATAATTCATAAATATTGTTCTGACAAGCATAGACATAATGAACATATCAAAGATATAAAAAAATATATAATATATATCTCAACAACAACTTTCAACGAAAACTGCTAGTTCCATTTCGCTCAAACCAATTTTCGTTGAAAGTTGTTGTTGAGATATATATTATTTATTTTTTTCAAAATTTTCACTACCTTAGTTCAAAAGTTTGATGGGGGGACGCCCATTTTATCACTTTGGAAGCGTCTATATCTCAAACGATAGACTTTTAGAAAAAAATGGTTTTAGGAACCTCAATGTTATTTTAAAAGACCTATCCATAGAGACCCCACACGTATAGGTTTGGGTAAAAAAATTTTTTTTTGGTTTTAGTTTCATGTATGGGAGCCCCCCCTAGAATAAATATTTTTTAACTTTTAATACATGAATCGGAAAGCGGTGAACAAGATACATCTATTTACCAAGTTTCAGCTTATAGATTTAGAATAAAGTGGCTGTGACATACGGACGGACAGACAGACAGACTTGACGAAACTATAAGGGTTCCGTTTTTTGCCATTCGGCTACGGAACCCTAAAAAAGTCGGTACTGTAGAACGTTGTTACGTCTTGAAAAGTCACGGTGATATCTTAGGAAGGCAGATCACTGTTATTTTCTAATCGTGACGTTATTTATCGCCCAAGTCTAAAGTTAGTTAAATCCATACTTTTTACTATGCGTTAGGGTACTTTTAAATTATTAAAACGTTGATTTGAGTTTTGGTCTTTCAATCCGCTTACACATTAGGCGGTGGTGACAAATTAATGAACATAATTTATTTTTTTAATGTTTATTATGTCTATGCTTGTCAGAACAATATTTATGAATTATCAGTAATCAATATAGGCCATAAAAATATGCAAAGTTATGAATAAAAAATGGAAACATACAGATTGAGATAATTTATAGGCCTCATTGGGCTACGTTAAGTTTTATGCGGCAAAATAGCTAATTTTGGCATGAATATGGATGAATGCTGTAGCAAGAATAATTTGACAAAATTATCAACCATCCATGTTTACTAATATGAGCATTGAATAACCTTTATTTAGCTATTCAGTGGATATGACTTATGACATTATTTATTTTTTATGTGCAAAATAAACATAACCGACCACTAACCATAAACGAATATTGCGAAAATATAAAGTAGTAGAAAGCATGTATTATTTATGTCTGTATTTTTTTTCATAGAATAAGAAGAAAAATTGTTTGAAACAATTTTTTTTATTTTCTTAATTATTCTTCTGAGCCCGCGTGGTGGAGTACGTGTATGGCTCATACTACGAGTACCTCACATTTGAGGTAAGGCCTTTGCCCAGCAGTGGGATGCTTACAGGCTAACTTTTTTTATTTTATTCTTGTAGGTTTTTGCCCAGCAGTGGGACGTTACAGGCTTACTACTTTTTTATTCTATATAGCTTTTGCTCGCGACTTCGTACGCGTGGAATAGTGACTTCTTTCTCCCGTTTTTTACACATTTACCACTATATCTTTGCTCCTATTGGTCGTAGCGTGATGTCATATAGCCTATAGCCTTCCTCGATAACTGGACTATCCAACACAAAAAGAATTATTCAATTCGAACCAGTAGTTTCGGAGATTAGCGCGTTCAAACAAACAAACAAAATCTTCAGCTTTATAATATTATAAGTATAGAAAAATCCTTGTTAAGATCGCAGGATCACACTGGATGCAGAATTGCAAACAACCGGTCTCTGTGGAAAACCTTGGGGGAGGCCAATGTTCAGCAGTGGACGTCCTTTGGCTGATAATGATGATGATGATGATAAATAAGTAATCAGTAAAGATAGCAGGCGGGCCTTTTCTATTTTAATAACTTTTTTTTTACTAACAAAATTATGGGTCTGTACGCACTGTGTCAAATTATTTTTATTTATTTATTATTATTTCCTTTGTAGGTTTACTCAGGCTGTGTCTTCCAAACAATCATCTCGTTCTACTATTAGGTGTATAGGTATACAATAGACGAAAATGATTGCTTATTAAAAACTGAAGTGCAATTTGCATACATCAATGTTCAAAGGACGCCGACTGCTGCACAGGTGAAGCATAGTTTCATATGTCATCATTAGACTTTTATTACCCGTTTTACACCTGACACTAGGTCCAGAAAATAGATACTAAATACCTACACTGTCAACCAATAAATAATGTTAATATCCCCCGGCTATTAAACATTTCGTCCCGGTGAAACTTATTAGAAACATGAAGGGAAAAAGATGGCTGATTCGCACCTGCAGATTTTAAAAACTGAGCTAAAAATAGCAACGTCATACATTATTCGACGCTTGCATTTTTTCATCGTTGAAACAAAGGCCATTATAACTGTAGAAGTTTGCCCAAGCGGACATAAATACCTTTAAGAAATAAGAAATATAAGCACTTTTGTCAAAAATATTTGCAAACCAAGGGATTTCAAAGGAAGTCTGGGCAGTAGCAGGAAGCTGGAAGTAGCAAGTATCGTGTTGCTTTTCGTGTCTGATACTTCATCGTACCTCAGCACGGTCGTAGCCAAAACCTTAAAAAATGTCTAACATGAACAACCGCACAACAAACTTTAAACTTTTCCTATAAATTGTTACAACACCTCACGGAAAACGCCTAGAGTCGACAAAGTAGACTTACGTCCCTTAGGACCTCACAACACCCATGGGATCTCAAACCACAATTACACAGTATCATTATCAGGTCCAAGTGTTCAAGAAATAGTGTATAAACTCGCGCGTTATTTTTAGACGCGCACAAAACGGCCATAATGCCGCGTAGTCGTAAAATAATATTCCTTAATACTTTATAATAGTCCCCGTCCTGGGTAATGTCCTAAGTATTGGAATTACAGGGCGGCGAGTTGGGGCCTATATCGAGGGGGGTGGCCCAAGGTTTGGGGGAGAGCGGTGGATGTTCATCAAACACAAGCTAATAGTGTTCTAAAACATTCTCGATGATTCAAAAGAATCTACATAGCATTTTTCGTGCCTGTTTACCATCGACTAATAAGCCACGAATAATTGAAATATGGACCACATTTCGTAATAACTATTGGACAGGTAACGCCAACCAGAACTTATTAGGAAATTGGGCAACAGGACGTTTTAACTATTACCTAATATCAAGCTCCTAATAACAAGTGATTTGAACCTCGACAGGAGAAAAAAAGCAGCCAGACATTAAAATTTAATAGGCGTTAGGAGAACTCAAATAAAACTAACTAAGGACTTGAATCTATTTCGAAGATGGTCTTGGTCTCCAACACTATGGCAGTCCGTAAACTTTCAATGTTGACCTCTAATAGAATTTATTGAAGCACTTTAACATAACAGGCTGCATTATTTCCATTAACATTACTAAACTTTGTTAGTTACAAAAAACTTGTTACATGGTTAGGCCTACATACAAGCATTTTACCTTTATAAATTATGGTAAACCGCGAAACTGAGACGTCTCTGACATCACTTTTGTTGTATTTTTTTTTTTAAAGACTTTATTGCACAAATTTAGTGTACAAAGGTGGACTTAATGCTAAAAGCATTCTCTGCCAGTCAAACCTTTAGGTCATTTTTCTCCCAAATAATGTACTCCATATTTTTATTATGAATGAAATGTTCTTTTTAGGGTAAAAGAAATATCGTTTAATTCATATCAATGTTATGGAGGACATTATTTGGCAGGGAAATGAAAATCAAGGCGACAAAAGTGACGTCAGAAACGTCTCAGTTTTGCGGTCGACCATAGTAGTAGTAATTGATAGCTACTAACCTAAGCATAAACATCTTTAAATAAATTCGAATAATACACCATCAATCTACTTTTTCCATGCGCCACCCAGGCCAGCATCATTCTCACTGTTTTCCCGCTACTCCCATGCCTTGGACCACCCCTCACTATCGAATCTCATCGGTACGTTTGATTGGCGGCGGGTGGCGATGGCGAAATTGGCCGAAGATGATTCGATTCATTCCGATGACAGATTATTTTTGAATTTAGAATCTCATTTTTTCCGCCCCGGATTGAGTTTAGTCAATTTTGTTGATAAGTGTCTTCCTTGTGGATGTGGATTAACAGTAGATGATAGGGAATCCTTAGAAATAACATTCTAATGCAATGTTGCCTGTTTATTACATCACAAAATCAAAGTTGGAGTGAGTTTCTTCTGGGTAAGCTCGATCCATCGTCGTCTCTGAAGGCCTACTACGAAAAACGTAATCCGTCAATACGATAATCGTTTTGCGGATCCGAAGAATTTCGTAGTAAGGATTCCATATTAAAATTCCTTCGGATTCTAAAAACGATAATCTTATTGACGGATTTCTTTTTTCGTAGTAGCCCTCCTGTATACAGAGTTTTGATTTCAATCCGAGCAGTACTTACAGAGGTGATTCTATACCTTATGCCCTATACTGACAATGAATCTTGAAAAACATGACCTTTTTATTTTTTATTTTTTTATTAGTACTATTAGAATTAAAAACAACAGCCTATATACCACACTTGGCTTGGACTAGCTTGCGTCAAGAGCCACCCATTGGAAATAAAAAAAAAAGTTATTTTTTTAATCTCTCAAATTTATAAACATGCATATTTTAACTAAGTAAATCTGCTGATTTTACTATCTATTAAAACAAATTCTTAAAGCTTGCTGCAATCAAGTCTGCAAAAAGCAATTTTCAACACCAACATCAGCCTAAATATTTATCTAATCGTGAACAAATCGAAAGACGCCACTTAGCGGGTCTCAAAGGGCCGAATTACCATAACAATCTCGGGCATAAACTGGAGATTGTACTAATTAAGTATATTGTACCGCTTATCGCGAGATAAGGACCGCGTTATAAATAAACCCGGGCCGATACTGCCCGGATTTATATGCAGATTTTGAGTGTATTTAATCATATCGAATACTTTGCTTCTGATTGGGGGGAAAATATAAACACGCCTTACAATAAAACAGGCAATCAAACTACTTACAGAGTGTGATTAAAAACAAAACATAGAAAACCATTTTTTTTTTCATAATAGGCAGACATTTGGCCACAATCGCACCTGAATCTTGATGTAAGTGATTATGTGGCCTACGATGGATCATCTAGTAGGTAACATTTTTGTTATACTCCTGTATTTTCTCTGATAAGGCTTATGGTTGACTGGATACTTTCGGAATTAAGTCCGCCATTGGTTCATTTTTTTTGTGCGTAAAGTTTTAATTAATAAATGGTTAAATGGGAATGCTTTGGTAAAGACGAATTTGTCAGTAACTAGTTTCAGATTGCTTGGGATCGGTCGCTGTGGGGAAAACCGTGGCCATGTTCAGCAGCGAGTTCTTATTACTACGTAGACAGAAGCTATGCCAAGCAAAAAATATGACGCAAATGCAGTGACAAGATTGTGACGTTCACGTAGGTATTCCTTAAAATTTGAATTTCGAATATGAAACCGTTTGAATTATTTTATGTCAAGTGGCGTCAATTCATGTAGCACGAGATTTGTTCGTGGTGTCAGTTCCATAAGCTAGTAATAGAAGTTCAATGATGTTCAGCCGCGGATGTCCTTCGGCTGATAATGATGATGATGGTTGATAGTTTTAGAAGGCTCGAACGCATGATGCAACTTTAAGGGTGAATTTCCCAACAGCAAATTTTACGCGGCATGAGTGAAATCGGCAGTGCA
The DNA here is from genome assembly GCA_963584085.1 of Pyrausta aurata. NCBI lineage: Eukaryota > Metazoa > Arthropoda > Insecta > Lepidoptera > Crambidae > Pyrausta > Pyrausta aurata. Next base: position 4,942,730 of record OY757272.1, on the reverse strand, counting down.
GAGTGATACAATGAGGCTTATTTATTTTTTTATTTATAGAAGGCGTTATCCCGTATACGGGACCATAAATATTTTTAGATTAGGACTACGTTAAATACGGAATAAAAAATGATAAAGCACCATATTTTTCATTTCGGTTGCGCGGTCAAATCCATTTTTCTGTTTAATTTCCCTTATATAGTAAAAACTTTTGGTTATTTAGTATTATTGCTTATTTCATTTAAATCGTGAATAGTTATAGTACTATCACATAATAATTTTATAATTTAATCTATTTAATTAAATGACTTATAAGTAAAAATGCATGTGGTCAAATAAGACTTTTCATATCGGTGAATTTTAGTTTGTCGAGAATATTTTTGCGTGGGACAACTCTAGCTCCTTGCCCCCGCGCTAAAACGCTACATACCAGTGCCGCCTCAATGCTTATAGTAAATAGACGTGCGCCGCTTGCTCCGTGTTCCCGCCAAAAAAGTAAGTAGTTGGTTTCGGTGACATGGGACATTTTATTTTTCATTTCCGCAGGTTGGAATATATTGTCATCCAATTCTCCATAAAATGTATGAAATATTTATTGGTATCCTTCCCAAACTACGTTTATTAGTGTGGTATTAATAACGTTGTGACTTTAAAACTTTTATTGTTATGTTAAATTTTGTCGTCGATTTTAATATCGGTGTTTTCATTTCGGTTGATTCGGTGGCCTAGATTGACCACCGAAATGAAACAAAATTCACCGAAATGATAAAAAAAACCGGTTAAGTGCGTGTCGGACCCGCGCACTGAGGGTTCCGTGCCACCCTTAACTGAATTCAGGGTCCACTTACTTTCACTTAACGAAAACATCACAATATATTGCGACAGCAAAAATAACTTTGTTTTTCATAGTGTTTGTATGAAAGACAAAGTTATATTTGCGGTTGATAAAAATGTGCAATATCTCAAAAACTACTGGTTCGATCTCCTTCAAACCAATTTTGGTTGCAAGTTTTTGTTGAGATCTACATCATATATTTTTTTCAAAATTTTCACTTTCTTAGTTCAAAAGTTAGAGGGGGGGGGGACGCCCATTTTACCACTTTGGAAGCGTCTATATCTTAAACCTTACACTTTTAGAAAAAAATGGTTTTAGAAACCTCAACATCATTTTAAAAGACCTATCCATAGACGCATAGGTTTGAGTAAAAAAAAATTTTTAGGTTTTAGTTTCATGTATGGGAGCCCCCCCTTAAATATTATTTTTTCTTACTTTTTGTATCTAAATCAGAAAGCGGTGAACAAAATACACCTACCTACCAAGTTTCAGCTATGTGATGCTTATAGTTTCAGAATAAAGTGGCTGTGACATACGGACGGACAGACAGACAGACAGACAGACAGACTTGACGAAACTATAAGGGTTCCGTTTTTTGCCATTCGGCTACGGAACCCTAAAAATATCATTTCGCTGAATTTTATTAATTCCGGTGCGTAGATTGTTCATATCGGTGATTGTTTTTCTCATTTCGATGGCTTCATTATATCATTCCGGTGAAATCTATACTATATTATACAGCTGAAGAGTTTGTTTGTTTGTTTTTTATTTGAACGCGGTAATCTCAGGAACTACTGGTTCAATTTGAAAGAATATTTTTGTTTTGCCTTCCTTTTTAGGATTCCATACCTTGAAAGGTAAAAAACGGAACCCTTATAGGATCACTTCGTTGTTCGTCCGTTTGTCTGTCCCTACCCTTTTTCTCAGGAACACGTGGAGGTATCAAGCTAAAATTTAATCAAAAGCTCTGCGGTCCCATAAAGCTGTAAAAAAATCAAACTTCTAAGCCAACGCAATCAAAAGATACAGCCGTTATTGCCGTAAATATCAGCAAATTTCCGCAAATTTTCAACACTCGAAAAGGAATCAAAACCTACCTACAGGGTACTTCCCGTGAACTTAGAATCTTGAAATTTGGTACAAAGCAATGTCATTTATAGTACAGATACAGGAATAATTGCGAAAACTGTATTTTTTTGTTATATCATATAGTAAAAACAAAACTTACTGCCCCTTTCTTCATGAACGCGTTAAGGTGTTAAATGAAAATTACAATGACATACATAATGAACTATAATTAAGATACAAATTATTCATTCAGCGAAAAGCGTAGCTTTTATTACAAAATGTCACAGAAAAAAAAGGCGCTTTAAATTTCCATATAACTACTATTGATTCCCACTCTACGCTCTGACCGATCCAAAGGTTCCCATTATGCTAGCAGCATTGCCTCGTTGAATAGCAATGGAAGCCTGATGAACCAGCCAGAGTGGCGATCATTACCCTTATCCCTCAGTCGTTGTCCCAACTCTTTGAAAAGCTCGCGTGCCTCATCTCCCCAGGGCCCAGCCGTCTCCTCAGCGATTGGAACAAAATCATACTCAGACTTTAGCTCAGCATACTTAGTATGTTTTAACTTGGCAGCATTTTCCGCCGCTGAACTTGCTGAAGTAACAGGCATACTGTAACTTCAACAGGTTCAGTAAATGTGTCTAACGCATATTGCGTCCCATAAGAGGCTACGCCCTCTTCGCCATGGAACCAACGTTAGGTCATCTGGACACTGTTATGCAAAAGGGTGTCAAGTGACCTAAAATCAGGTATGGAGTTATTGGTACCACTGGATTCGCAAAAATGTCCTCTAACTGGTCGCCCAAAGGTCGAACTTCGGAAAAATTTATATTAAAAGTTATATCACAAAATAACGTATTGCGAAACAACCCATTGAGTATACTGATATATGCAAAAAGGTTTTATGTGTTCTTAATACCGTTTAGCGATTTATTATTGCTGAATTTATTTTAACAAAAAGCTTTCAAGTCCATGTTTATTAATGGAAATACTAAAATTATTGTGTTTTTTGAATTGTTGATCTGTCAGGTTTAACAGCTGTCGTTTTTTCTTGCACAGATCTTTAAATAATGACTAAATAGACCTTAGTTTAAGATTTTTGACCAATGAATAGGACGACAAGTCATCCTAGTCATAATTACTTTAAAAAGATTATTCAACCTACTAACTCCTAAAAATCTATCCAGTTTGACTTACTTTAAACAAAATCATCTATGTATTCCAAAATCCTTATAATAGAAGATAATTTCTTTTTGAATTAACTTTTTTAAAAATACAGATTTTTCTAATGATTTTACGAAGGCATCTTATTATTTTTGAATAAAATAATAGTGACCTATGGATGTAAGAGTCTTAAGATTAATATCTGTATTTTTAATAATCAAATCTGGCAAAAAGAAGCAATTTACTGCGGTTTTGGAAGTACATAGTACATACAAATTAAAAACAGAGTACATTTTTGAATATAGGTCTTGATTGATCAAGCTATCACCTGAAGTTGTATTTTATACTGATTTCGCCATGGGCAGACTTTTCATTGATAATCAAGTATTACAAAATGCATAGAAATACGCAGATTAAATTACGAATAGCAAAAATCCAGAAAAAGTGTGTTGATTTACTAGAACGTTAGAATTATTGCAAGTAACGCTTTTTATAAACTTCTACAAAATAAAACAAATGAAATTTTAATGAAGAAATCATAAAAATATAGAGAACTGTGTCTTTGAAACTGTTTGACTATAAAACTAATACTAATAGGATTCTTAAAAGAGTTTTGCAAAAGGGATTTAAAGTACTTTAAAACCTTTTAGCAAATTATTTGCAACGAAATCCTATTAAAGCAAAAAGGTTTTAAGTGTTTTAATTGCATTTATCTAATTGTATAATTATAATTCACACAAATGAACATCATATACATAAAATATACATTTCATTCTGTAGTTATGCCAATTTTCAGGCATGTAAACTGTGTAAATACGAAGTTACAGCAAATTTTAAAAGTGACGACCTTGAAAATCTTTAAACGCGTTTATCTCGAAATGACCAATATGTCACTTGACACCCTTTTGCATAACACTGTCCATCTGGTCTCTTACCATCCATGCGGGTCAAGCCTGGTGGCTCTAGGACGCAAGGAATATTTACGGAAACCGTGGCCCAACGCACAAATTCATTAATAGAATGGTATAAATTGCACTTGTAAAAAGCAACTGTGAACCTGTGACAGACGAGGAATTGAACCCCGTGTCTTACGCAATCCGGGCAATTAAGTTTGTATGGTAAACTATAATAGAATGGTGCTTCGGGAACCGCCCCGCACATCTTTGGCAACTCAGTCCATGGTGGCCGTTTTCATCTACCATCACACCACAAATACAGCGATGAGGTTCACAAACTTTGCTGCCCAGTCTTAAAGCTGCTGCAATTCTTAAGGAATTGTTGTCGAAAAGCGTACCTAACTGTGGAGACGGCAAAGCATGCAGCCAAGCACCAGATTCAGGTTTTGCAACTGCTTTAAGGCATGCCAACATCACGCTGGAACCAACGGGAACGGAGTAAAGGCAAAACGCACAGAAAATGTCGAAGAGGACCGCTCACAGACAGGGACGACGATGAAGCGAGCTCACCCAGAAGAAGCCTGTTCACTCTTTTTCTGAAAATAACAGCGTTGTAGACCGATGGAAACACATATGCGGGTAGAGAGTTCCACTCTTTTGCTGTGCGCATTATGAAAGTTGACGAGAAGCACTTAGTTCGAAAACTTTTTAAACGCGCTAATCTCAGGAACTACTGCTCCGATTTAAAAAAAAGGGTTAGATAGCTCATTTATCGGAAAAGGTTATTGGCTATACTTGGTGTCCTTTAAATAGAGGTCCAGTCTAAAATAGGTGATAGGCTAGACAATGACAGTCATTAAAAAATATATAAAAAAATGTAAGTTATGTCCTTTTCAAGTTCTGTACATTAGAAAATCTACCAAATTGTCATCTAGTGATGGGTTTTCGACTACTGTTAATACAAATACTTTTTTTACTTGTTTATTTTACGATGTGAGTTTATATAGCCGAAGGCCTATTTTATTTGTAAATCAGGTTACATTTAATAATAAATAGTAAATAAAAAAGTGAAAAATTGTAGTCACAGTAGTCTAGCTTATTACCCGTATTGTGTGCAGCGCACGGCGCTTAAATTTCGCGGGGAGAATTGCTGTTTTTCCGTTATAATAATATATGAGTCCTGAAAGAAGGTTAACTTCTACATACGGGATACTGTAAAACATCACGTTTCGACCTACGGGAATAGAGTGAAATCAAAACGCACGGATGCAGTCACAACGAACCACGTGTTTTAGTGTATAGAAGTAATTTTGTTAAAGGTTTTCGGTGGGTGGATAAGTGTTGTCATTTCGGTGGGCGAGTTATTTCATTTCGATGAATCGTTTTTTCATTTCGGTGGCATCAAAATTTTGAAGTAATGTATCTTTTTTGTTTATCAAAATATTTTGATGGCGTTACGTATTGATCTAAACAACATCAAGAAGTATCATAAACCATAGTTTGATTTCGCAAAATGTTAAAAATAAAAAAGTTCACCGAAGTGATAAAAAAATCGACTTTGTTGAAATTGACCCTTAAGCTAAGAACCACCTGTGATCTTGAAAGCAATCCATACCATACTCCTTATTTACAACTTTCGTTATAGGTATTTTAATCTATTATACCAATGATAATATTTAAACGTTGTCATAAATCTCTCAGTGACTCTACATGTTCGATTAATACAAACGGCGTCAAAACATTTGTCCCACGACCATTACCAGAGGAACGAGGAGAGCTGTCAAGAATATTAACAAATTAATTCTTTATTCCGAATAAACAAATAACTGCGCCCGCGACACTCCCAGCGTGAACTCGAATGAAACTTATTCGCCCATTCCCGGCCGGCAGGCGGCGCGCGCGTGCTATATCTCACACATTTTGACACATAACCTCAAAATTACCCTTTCTTTTTGACAAATCAAAAATCTACTGTAAACTTTGTGACTTAAAGTTGAACTTTGATTGCAGATAAAGGACAGACATACGACGTTTGTGGAAGGGAAATCGTTTCACACTTACCCGTCTAGAACCTTCATTGCCGCTATCTAACATTGAGAATAAAGTTATGAATTCTTTCTCAAAAGTCAAAAGGTTAAGAATCGTTATGATATTAAATAAAATGATAAACTTATAGGGAAGGACGACGCAGCAAAAGAGCAATGGAGTACATTTATCAAACTTGCTGTTGTTTTTTCGAGTAATATTGAATAATTTGTGAATGAACCACTATCGGGGACGACTCGAAGTTAATTTATAAACTGCTTCATTCTAATTAATGGGTGACATTGTTTTATTCGTGTTACCTTCTCGATTTTATTGAATTTTAAAGTACAGCCGGGAGATAGTAATTACTAAAGTCGTTAGTACGAGTGTTTTATGTGGTTTTAATGTTAATTTAATTGGAGATACTCGTCGGTGCCTTTGTCCAAGGATGTATGTGACAGATTGTTAAAAAAGCTAAGGATTTTGTGGCTGCTTAAGTAACAACGTAATAAAATAATTACTTCTGTTTGATAGGGCAATATTAATGGTAATTTTTTTATGTTGTCCTTTTTAAAACTTTTTGACATTAGACTACCTAGTTTAGGTAACTATGAAAAAAGGATGTGAATACATCTGTTTTTTTTTACATTGGTCTAATTTTACGTGGTTTCATTTTAAAACAATAAAAAAGTGTCATACGCAAATAAAGGCATATTGGAATTCTCAAATACTTGCAATTCGGTTACATCATGTAAGTATACTTAAGTACGATTATATAGTAGTACTTAGGTTAGTGACGTACTTATTCCGAATCCAACACGAACGCAACTCATGAAATAAATAATTTTAAATAGTCAAAAATCATTATTTCTTACCTACTCATCTGGGACTATTTATAAAATGCATAATCATGACGTGATCTATTTTATTTGAAGTGTTATTATTTTAAAGTTATTTTGCGCTAAGATTTTTAACGTTATAAAAATGCAATTGGTGGCACTTACCTATGTTTTTTTTTAATAAGCACTATTAATATAAAAAATATAAGAAATACAGTGATTAATTAGCTACAATAAAAAATATTTTTTTTTGCTACATCGTTAATTTTAAAACTGGCCTATAAAACAATACATTTTATAAAAATCCCGCACACCTGTCGCACGGAACCCCGCGGGCAACGATTTGTCTTCCAGCGGCCAAACTGCTGTAGCCCACGGCCGCAATAAAAATTATTTACCCAATAAAACAAATAGACCACGAGTGCGAGTTTTGTCGCCGGCCCGCGATGGCGGATATTAATTCTCAATAGTTTTATGAATTTATTTGTTGTGGCGACGAGATTATACAAGTCATATTTGTGATTTGTCAGAAAATGTTTCGAGTGTTTATTTAACATAGTGCTGTACCGTCTTTTAATGTTCTCAAGCCTAATTATGTACATCTAGAATAATAAATATTCAATAAATTATGCTTTGTAATTATCAGTCTATGATAATACAGTACCTTAATTAAATTAAAAGTACCCATGTATTTGATTTATGTAGGTACCAAAATAATACCCAAATCTTAAAATAATAAGTAAATACCAGTCAAAATACACGACGTTACTCATTTAAAAAGTAACGACAACGCCTCACATTCTGTTCCGTTTTTAAACGCGCGATTATGACGCAGCTAATAAAGCGGGGCAGCACTGAGCGCCTTTTAATTCTCACACCCCATTTGGCGGACGGCTGCAGTCTGTGCAATTCCGGCTTGGGAGAGGGGTGGACCTACCATGCTTGTATTTATTTTATAATTACAATATGTACACAAAAGCAAACAGTGTCTAAACTGAGAAAAAATATCGTCCGGGAAAAAATACTGTAGTCACTACCTGTAAAAATATATGAATAAATCTCTATTTATCGTAGAAAAGTGATCCGATTAGCATTTCGCGATTGCTTAGCTTAAATCATAAGGGAATAATAATTCGAACTGTTAGTGAAATAATTTTTAAAATTGGGTTTCAGTTTCTGAGTTTAGGCTGTACAAAGTCACAAAATAACAAAGTTTAGCACTCCGTAAAATAGTACTTATAGTATAGAGTTACTTTTAGAGTTTGACTACTATAATGTATTTTTTATATTGTTGACGAAACAATTACTTAAAATAACAATTACATTCGAAATTGGTTTTCAAAAAATATACATATTATGTTATATTTGCACTGATCCGCTCTACGAATTCCCCTGTTCCAAATGTTTTCCTAATTCCTCGCTAGCCAGTTGCCCTTTCATTTGTGTTCAATTGCCTGTGTTCCTCCGCCTTTTTTCTTTTATTTCCCCTTTCAAAGAATGCCGTGACAATTTTGTTTCCCTGAACTAATTATGAATGGGAAAATTTATTTTTTCCTTACAACAGAGGGCGTCTTTCAAGTCGGGGCGACGCGCGTTTTCACGTCGCTTCATTAATGTTGACACCAATTACAAATCGATTTGACAAATTGTTGCCATTTAATTAACGGCAGTTGCTATCGTTTTCAATATTAAATAGGTTGGTAGAGCTTAAATGGTAGCGACAATGTGACCGCCACACGCGAATGGACTAGCTTAGTGCAACAAAGTAAAATTTGCGGGTAATTTATAATGAGCTGTTACCTAGAGCCATGAATAAAAAGCGTCATTACTTTTTGTTACATACTCAGCTAGAATAATAAATTTGGAGTCTCATTAAGGTACCCTTTATACCTAATTAAAAGCAATGATCATATTTATTTATCACAGTACATGCTTCCAATTGTTAATTATAGTGTAACTATAATAATTCGATGTTATGAATATAGGAATATAAGACTTGACTTTGTCGAGGGGGGGTGTCAGATACTACTACTAATTATTTTACAATTTATGCAGGTCTATAGAAAACTTACATACGGTGGAAACAGTAACTCAATTCAAAGGACGAGTCAGTCATAATCATAATTGACTAGGAAACATCTTGGCAGGCCCTAACTAGATTACGACCGCAATGTCAACAGTCGGCCATTATGGTAACCGCATAATCTCTGTTTACACAGATTGACAGATTAAAGTTTCAGTTAAGTTTCTAGCTGTAGATGATCCGAGCTCCCACACTCTAAAGTATAAACGTACTTGTGACTGGCAGAAACAACCAGATCAAACTGAGAACCTCCTTTTTTTAAATCGGTGAAAAAGTAGGTAGCTTTCCGACCTTAGGAGGTATGACTAAAAATAAACTTTCCCAAAATAATCTTCTACTAGATTTCACCATTTCAGTTTTTTTTAAATTTTAGAATAAATATTACACCTAAAAAAATTGTTAGTGCCGTACAGTAAGTATGTCTTTCTTTATTTTTCAGCGCCAGCGGGCAAATTTTTTGACATGCGCGCCCGCTGAGATTCCACTACTGTAAGAAAGCTGTAATTTTGTTTTTGTTTTTATATAATTTTATCACTAGACAACATTAATGATTTGAATTTGGGTACCAACACATTGCCAGTTGAATTAAATTTATTAATTTATAACTGTTGTTAAACTCTCAAACAGCTACCAATCAATAATTTCAACAAAACCCGTAGTAAATTTTGGAAATCCGTAGTAAATGTTCAATAGCTAAATACCAATTTAGAATTTTCTTTGCAATCATAATACCTACCTAGCCTAGCTAATAGCTGTCTAATATTTTATGTATGTCGATTCACGGCTTTTTTCTGTGAATTTTGATTCACCACACATGGTAGTAATTGCCTGTCGGGCTAGAAACCTGGGCGCTGGCAAAAAGGTGTCAACTTCTAATCAGTACAAGGCACTTCCGACTTTGTTGGTTATGAAATTATTTTATATACGATTTTCTGGTCATACTGCACCTTGCTTGAGATATGATCTACTTTCAAGTGGTCATACAGTGTTGGTTTTGAAAATTACCATTATGTAACAACCGAAGTACTTTGGTTTTAATTACAATTTTAGCTAAACTTTCGTCAGTTAATTTACAATCTTGATCGAGATATGTTTATCGGACAGTTTTTATCAGAAATCAGAAAGTTTATTTGCAATAATACATTCATTATAAGAACTTTAAGTATAAACAAAGTAAATGTATGCAGCCTGCATGCAGACCTGCAAATTTTTACAAATATTTGGTATAAATTATACATTCATTTGTAGTACTGATATAGTGACAAAATACTATTAAATTACAGCATCCTTACTCAAAATGCGATGTATATCTTCATCTTTCAATACTGACACCTGAATCGGCTTTATTCCGCCCTAAGGCCTTACTCTGGACACAAAATCCGATCCAATGGTTATAGCCATCCCTGTCACTCATACCAGACCGTGTATGCGTGTGACAGGGATGGGTATATTCATTGGATCGGGATTGTGTACAGAGTAAGGGGGCTGATCTGTCTTCGCGTCACCCACGCGACTGCTTATTTATTAATTGCCCCATAGAAACTGTGCAGTGCAGTGCAGTGCACAGTGTGCACTTGTCACGGGGATTGCCACTGAATCGCTGGCCATGATCAGATTGACCACTCAGCTATGCGTTGACCAATGAAACCCTAGTTAAATCTATGGTAAAGTTAAGCTAAACGCAGGGTTAAGAGTAAAAGTCATTTGATGATATTTTTTAAATTAATGCTTCGTGACAATTGTTATTTTTTAACCGTGGAATCAATAATTCAGATAAATTTATTTAAGATTGCAAGTGTTTAGATAGATTAACATAGTTTACAATAAAATTTACTGCTTGAAAACTAAGTGCGTACAAAGTTGCATGGGTGATCAAAAATGTGCAATACAAGTTACGTGTTAAATCGCAGAATTTACCCACCAACACTGAGATTAGCTTTTTTGTTACTTCAAAAAATACCTCTACACAGCAACAGTGTTGCAGGCCGCGTAAGGAAGGCAGATATAACACTATTTTCTCTATCAGGTGACAGTGATTGCATTCAAACACTGTAACATTGTTTCTCCTTGACGTCCAAACATTGTTAGCAAGAGATATTACTCGAACCACTGTGTTGGCATTCACACTTTGTTTCATTACAAGGAACATTCCAGAATGATCACAAAAAGTCACCAAGCAAAATTGTTCCTAACAAATAATTAAGGTAATCAAATTTTATCAAAAGAGTTTATCAAAATTTACATTTGTAATAATATTTGCATCTATCTGAATTTATTGTTGAACTATGTTTAAGTTAGTTTTTTTCTGAATAAACGTAGCGTACGTATTTATTTTAATTACATATTCTCATGCAATAAAAAATATATAGTTACTTTAAGAATCATACAACTGCCCAGTTTCATGGTAGATTTTTTTTCCATATTCTGCAATTTGCTCAGGTACCATTTGTTACCTTTTTAATCATATTACTAGAATATTTTTAAACATAATACATTGAAGGCCAAATAATGAATTCCAGGATCGCCGATGATCTTAAAAGGTAACTAATCCATGATAAACATTAAACAATAAAGATATATGTACCTAGCTAGACATACAACCTTTTTTGGCTAAACTTTGACTTCATTAGCAACATTCGAATGTATAAATATACGAATGATAGTCTACAATTCGTCAGCTGTTATTAAATTACAATTCATTAACTAAGAAAGTTTAATCAATAATGACCCGTACACCAAGTCCTTCTCAAGCAACAAAGTAACGCATACTCCTCCATCTATGGTTGCGCCATTTGTGCTTACGCGATAGCGCAGTGGCTAGTCACTAAACAAGCCCACAATAGAGTGATACGTCACCCAGTTCGATTCCTGGTGAGCCATAACTCTGCAACGACTTGCTACAGGCTGCAGTATTTTATCTGATCGGTCTGATGGTTTGATAAAAGTGTAGCTTAAGAAAAGCTTAAGCCTAAGAACGATCTATTGAATGTATAGTAATCACCAATACCTACACTAAACTCTTTCTAGAAATGTACATTATACTTTGAATCTATATTCTTTAGGACTATGTGTATTTTTATTTTATATGAAATGGGTTCGCTCTTGTCTTAAGACTAGACAGACGTGGCTTAGACAGGGACGACGATTGGAGTGAGCTGACACAGAAGAAGCCTGTTCACTATGACTTCGAAAACCTTTGGAAACAGTAATGCGGGTAAAGAATTCCTTCCACGTTTTTGCTGTACGCATCATAAAATTCGACGAGAAGCACTTAGTTCGAATCAGTGGAATGACAACGAGGTAAGGGTACCCCGCAGTGCGTCTAGATGAGCGATGATAGATGGGAGCTAGTGGAATGAGCTCATGGAGTTCCTGTACACACTCCAAAATATAGCCTGCAAAAATCTATTCATTTCTAAAAAACATTTAGGTACCGTTACTGTAACGTGCATCAAATATATTGTAAGTATTCCTATGACCATACTCATACTGACTAATTTAAACTGTTACTAATAGTAGATATTTTTGTAATGGGACGCTATGAATTTTAATTGGAACCGTATATCAAGGTAGAGTCAAACGCCACCGTGTTCCGTGACATAACATTTTATGCGACCGCGAATACAGTATCGTCGTAACCGCTTAAAATGCCTTAAAATCCAGCCAACGCAGTGTGTGTTTTTGTCATAATAAAATCCATCGGCGCAAGTGCTTTTTTCACTTCCTGTTAGCGACAATCGCAGCAATTTCGCTGGCAGTAACGCGCCTTAAGGATGAATGGGCATAGGCCTTAAAAGGCTTCAAAAGAGACTCGGCCATCATAAATCGATGGGCGACTCAAAAAACCATACTATCTACAATTGGTCTTTAATTCCTTCCACAGTGCATTGATCGTAAAATACGTCACAATTAGTCGGGTAAAGAGTCTCAGTGTTTATAGAAAAAACATACCGCCTCTAAGATATGGGCCGATTTTATTTCCAAATGAAGCCTTATCCATGAAGTGGGGAGATGTCGATGTTTTTTAAATGCAATTCGAAGAAGGAATTGATTGCATTAAGTCTAATTGCAGATGAAAACTTATTTTGTATTGCTTTTCATAAAAAATGCTCAGTAAATAACAATTTTATTTCTTAATGAGAAAGATTCTGCCTTGCAAATGTAATTCCCGCTTTAGAATGTTTGATTTCAAGATTTCCTTCAGTAAACAATAGACCGTTACGGGTATAATATCACTATTTTATGTAATATCGCTTCACCCCACGCGCCGTGCAATATTTGCTTTTATTTATTCATCCTGTATTTTAATATCCATGTATGATATAAATAAACTTGAGTCTAGGAAGCGCAAGAAGTTTTTAGACCTACTTTATATTAATTTGTGTATCTGTGTTCTTCTATTCTTTTGTAAATTATTTTTTTAATGTTGAAGCTGTATGTATTTTGTAAAATATGACTTTCGTTTATAATTTCTTCGATTTTCAAGTAACGAAATGGTGATAATAAACACAAGGCCATCTTAGATCATTAAGCCCTATAATATTATCAATCAGTAACTTTGTAAGAATATTTTATCTCGATAAACGATAAGCAAAAACGGAAATAAGTCGTCTCAATATCTGTTTTCGTTTACTTTATACCTATCATTTGCACACAAACATCTTCGCTTGGAGCTTCGGCGTAGAACAATAAGCAAGTTCTTCAGTAAAAACTGAAAAGCACGTAAACATTAACTAAACAATTGCACATTTTTAAAATACACATTGCTGCAATGCACTGGCATTCGGATTGTGAAGAGATCATGGTTACCACAATTATAAATTTCCCAGGACATGTTTGACATAGTACACGTATACTGCCCTAACGCTGAATTTTGACGCTTTTCTTCTGAATAGAAATTCAGAAATCTATCCTGTGTATAGTAGAATAAGGAGATAATACCCGCCACATGGCCGACAATATACAGTGTGAGTCTTTCGTTGGTGCACAAGAAAAAATTTCTTATAAGAACCTATGCTAGCTACGGAAAAAATGAAAAAAAAAATTATAGGTACATATTTGATTTTTTTTATGTTCAACGCGACCATACTTACGAGAGAATCCTATAACTTTTGAAGTTTGTGATAAATTTCAATAAAACTTACGTCAAATCAAAGGTAATTAATTAGTCTATCATACAAAGTCGAATAAAAAAATAATAATTAAGTCTTAAAAAACTATTTATTTCAGAAACAATTTAATTTTTTGCAAAATAACGTCCTGTAAACTGTGTGTTTTTACTAATTAAAATGAAAGAGCATTTCATTAGCTTTCTAGCAGTCCCAAAATAAATGCTATGAGTTAAACAGAATTTTTAATGAATATTTTAAATGGAGTTGTCGAGCGAGTGCTTTTAAATAAAAACACAATTGTTTAAATTACAACCAACGAAAGACTCACACTGTAGAGACTGACTCTACGTTTAGTTAGATAACCACTACAAAATCTTCAACGCCTAATTGCGTCAGCTAATCAACTAAGTTTCTTAAATCAAAGTCATATGGTGAGATGGAAAGTATGAAGCCGAAGTAAATTGGTGTGGCATGCAAGTGGCGTGCAACATGGTGACCCTACCAGGATTGTTCTGTCAGATGCATCATACATATTGATGACAGCCCAAGCCCAGCAATCGACACCACCAGCTAATGACGCAAAGAACACGCCAAATACAGAATACGACAAGAAACGATTTCAATCAGCCCCGAACGGAACGTTTTTAGACGCCCTGTGTGTTCGCAAGGAGACAATTGAATTTATAAAACTGAATTACGCTTCGGCGAAGGAATGTTTAACGCTAAAAAGCGCTTTTGAAAGAATTGTGGATATTGGATGTAAAGTGGACTATATTTTAACCTGCCAACGGGTTCTTAGGGTTTGATTTAAAATGCTTTGAAGATTTCAATGTGAAGGAATCTTTAAAGACTACTATGTACATCTGGGATTGAAGTTAACTTAGTTGATAGTCATGCCGAAGATTACGGGTCCTAACAAAAATGAGAAATATACATTCGGACTACAGTATTATACAAATATTGTATTTTAAATGAATAGATAGATCACCTGATTACTTACGTAAGTGAATACCTATCAAGTTGAGTTGACTTCTATTTTAATCACATTGCTCAATTCTGGGAACGATTATCATTAAAAGTATACTGAAAGACAAACAACGACATTAATGGGGTGGTTTACCTGCCTCTTCATTTTACTCACTAATCGCAGCTCATCTTCATGACATTAAAATAGCTAGTATGAATAAAGTGTAAACACTTCTTTTATAATGTCCATAAATTATCTGCAGTAACTATAATGGTCCTCAGCAGTTATGATAAGATAGTTATACCATTTTGATCACACAAACCATTTTAACTATGCATAAAAAAATTATTCCTAGTATAATATGCAGTAAACTTAGATATATGAACATACTGCTGTCATCTTAAGCCCGGTTTTGTGATCGATAGTTTATTCAACGAATATTTAAAAATTGTTATCAAATAGGTTGTTACGATTGTGCACGTTTTGAACAATATACACGTAAATCAATTGTTATAATGTCAATTCAATGACCATTGGTTAAAGGTTTTTTTTTAAACCAACGCACAATTTTAATTATTCAACCAATGGGAACAAGTTAACAAGCGACATTCTTTTATTAACAAAAAACCGGCCAAGTGCGAGTCGGACTCGCGCACTGAGGGTTCCGTGCCAACTTTAACTGAATTAGGGATTCTTACTTCCACTTAGCCAAAATAGCACAATATTTTGTTGACCGCAAATATAACGTTGTTTTTCATAGTATTTGTATGAGAGACAAAGTTATATTTGCGGTTGATAAAAATGTGCTATATCTCAAAAACTGCTTGTTCGATTTCGCTCAAACCAATTTTTGTTGAAAATTAATGTTGATATCTATACATTACATATTTTTTTCAAAATTTTCACTTCCTTAGTTCAAAAGCTAGATGGGGGCCGCCCATTTTACCACTTTGGAAGCGTCTATATCTGAAACGTTAGACTTTTAGAAAAAATGGTTGTAAAAACCTCAATGTCATTTTGAAAGACCTAACCATAGACACCCCACACGTATAGGTTTGAGTAAAAAAAATTTTTTTGTTTTAATTTCATGTATGGGAGCCCCCCATATAATATCATTTTTTTAAATTTTTTGTACCTGAATCGGAAAGCGGTAAAAAAGATACACCTACCTACCAAGTTTCAGCTGTGTGATGCTAATAGTTTTAGAATAAAGTGGCTGTGACATACGGACGGACAGACAGACAGACAGACAGACAGACTTGACGAAACTATAAGGGTTCCGTTTTTTGCCATTCGGCTACGGAACCCTAATAAGACAAGGAAACAATGAAAGTTTCTTATCCTTCAGCATAAGCTCACTATCATCTAGCCACTCTGATTTAGTTTTCTCATCAGCCAGCAATGTCATCAAAAAAACAAAACATCAATTTATTTTTACGATAATACTGGCAGCTATAATCGATACCTATCGATATCGGGTCAGACAGGACCAGAGGAAGTCGAAATCGGAAACCTCACTTTAGTGCCGTAAGTGTATAATCAGGCTCAGTCCGAATGGCCCGGTGACCATCTCTGGGCTACAAATGACACGTTCACCGCCATTTTGCGGGGTAATTCCGACCACAGATTATAGACCCTCGGACATTAGTGGCGACACACAATGACAGGTCCGGCATGACGATTTATATCGAAATGGTATTGATTGTTTTTGTTTTTTATGGAGATGAAGATGATGCAGCGCGGCAACATCTCAATACGATACGTATAGCTAGCTAAATTTAAAGGCTTAAGATTATTTCGTTGGTTAAACTGCGCTCTAATAAAGTAATAATACTCTCACATCCAATTAACATTAATATAATGTTTGCTGCTAACTAAACAGGCCACTTTTATTTATTTTCGTTGTACAGGAATAACGTGTTAAGTTATACAAACTCACTTTAGTTTTTAATTATTCACTGGGTACGTATTGCGATACAACTGACAGTTAAACAGCTCTGCTTTACTGTCAAATTATTTTATCATTTCGCCGTGCAATTTCGCATTATTATGTATTGATAATAATATAATATAAAATAGTATTATTCATACTACCATAGTATTAATAACAATATTATTATATTGATAATATTCGTTTACACTGACTGGGAATTGAAATGCCTGGAAATTGAACGGATTAAGTTGGATCGCAACGCAATACTGTTCCTGTTCTGTTTTCAAATGCTAACGTATTTATCTGTCTTCAAATGCCAGAATCAGTTCAGTGTTCTTTTAAGATTACTGTTTATAACTCCAACACCATCAACGAGTACTCATGTTGGCGTCAGTTAAACCTTTTTTGTATTTTTTTACTTTTATGTAATTTTTATTTTTTTATAAACTGAATTCTTTGTTTTGTTTCTTTTTATGTCAGAGTGATGTTTTTTAGTTGTCCGATTGTGCTTGTAGAAGAAGTGTCTTAAAATCTAATATTGTTCACGTAAGTGTGGTTATTATTTATTAGCTTTAATCCTGTCCTGCTCCCTTGTCCACCATTTTTAACTAGTATAACATATCCTCCAACATCTCAATCCGTAGGTACATCAAAGCCTTTGAAAAGACAAGTAAACTCCGTGCGCTATGCGACGTCACATCGCTGTCACAAAAACCTGCGCCGGCGCAGCGGGCATCCCGCTCTAATAACTAACCATATCTGACGTAACCGCTTTTTAGCGAATTCATTTTAGGCCCCGCTGGCGTATCTATCTATCTGAAGCATCTCGTTGAAGAAGCGGGGAACTCTTGAAATGCTGTGCCGAAGGGTCCCGACATTCTTATTGGGTTGTTATTAATAAGTTGTACTTAACTTCTGAAGTTTTTATTAACCGATGTCACAAAACGACGCAGATAAATGGTTTGTAGAGATATTCTACTAAACTAAGTACTACGGCTACTATTTTTTTTACTAGTTATTTAAATCTAAATAAATAAACATGCGCCAGACAACACACCAATTGTCTGGTTTCGTGGTAAGGTATTCTCTTCCTTGTGTTACGAAGTACCAGATAACGATTATGACTGGTGCGTCTCCCATAAAATACTTAAATACATATAACATCCATGACTTAGGTACATATGTTCGTGCTCATCACACAAACATTTGCCCCTTGCGGGATTCGAACCCGCGACTGCCGGCGTAACAGTCAGGAGCGGTAACCAATGCACCAAACGCGTCGTCGACGTCGTATTTGAAGCCACAATTAAACAATTTTATTTAGTAGGCTGTAATGCTAAAAGTTACAGAAGCTATATGACAATAAACTACGATCTGCTACGTAGGTATTTGCTTGGCATGTATTATTTTATTTATCTTTATTCTTGCTCTCTGAACTGTATCAGCAATTTTGAAAGACTCTACATAATTTATTAAGTACCTCGTCGTCCGACCATAACATTTTGTCTCCAGCGCTTTTAACCTGGTATATTAAAATTTACTATTTTTTTTCATATTTTTTTATTTTTGTGCCATATTCCTCGGATCGAATTCCCTCAAACCGATTCTGCCTTAACCAGCTCAAAGTTGCCTCCAACAGAGTCACCAATTAACCATTAGACGATCTTAGTGTCATATCGTTAATTAATTTAACTCCCAACGCGCACACAACCGTTGGGATTCCGCACCTTGTACGTAGGTGTACCTCTGATTTATTAATATAGATGGTACTAATTACTGCACTTCAACGCCTGTTATGCTCCATTTGGTAGAAGTGAGCGCAGAAAATTACTAGTTTATTTTTTCCAGGTTCTAGTCGGAATCTTTTGATGGAGCTTTTGCACTGTTAGACAGTATGTGATGATCACGGTCTCTATGAACTTAGTGAACTTGCCTTGATGGCATTTTTTTTAAATCAACACAAGCATTTGCATAGGTTTGTACCGAATATATTTATCCTAATATATACTTCAAGAGGCTATAATCACCTTACCTAAAATAGTGGGAATTTAAGAGCATTTACACCACTCCACTGTTTGGCTTCAATTCAATAAAAAATGTTATCAAAATAATTATAATTAATTATATATTAATCTTAGAAAAAATACATTCTCACATAAAAATTTAAAATAAACCATACAGTCCAATAGTGCACCCACACCAGACCTCATGTAGGTAGAAAGTTTATACCTAAGCAGAGCGCTTCATTGTCATCATTGTCTTCCTACTTAGTGAGCTCTACTACCATTAATGTAACTAAACTAACACTTTAGTACCTAACCTCCTAGTGCTAGACTACAAAGTTAACAGCCTCACATGCTAAGAACTCCCACTTACCGATAGTAAGGGAACGGCTGCGGCACGTGCAGGTCCATCGGCACGCCCGCATGAGCATGCGCGTGGGCATACTCGTGCTGCATGCCATGCACGCCGTGCCCCAGCATGGCCGCCCAAGGCGACGCGAACCCGCCACTGTGCTCCATGATCACTGTTCCATATTTGAATTTCACTTGAATGTGCAAACTTTTTGGTTGTGGAGATCACTGTTCTATTTTTAATCACTCTTGCATTTTGAATCTTTTTGGTCGCAACGATGACTGTTCCATTTTCAAATCACACTTAAGAATTGTAAAGCGTTTGTATTTTCAGTAGGTTAGTTCTATTCCATTTTTATAACAATTTTTTTTAATTTCTCAGTTCTAAGAAGATCACTGTTCACATTTTCAATCTTTTTTTTAAAGAATATGGTTTCTTTGTAGATATTTTCCACATAGCAAGTCGGTAGCTTTTTATCACTGGCTGTTAAATTACTGCCACTATTTTCGTTCTTCCCGTATCAAAACAGCAAAAAAATATTATTTCTAGTTTAATTATTAGTTGAAATCGGCTAGGTGGACTAATACTTTAATTCTATAGATTGATACCATAATTGTACTAATTTTAATACAAACTTGAGCGACCTATTCATTTTTTATTTTTTATTTTTTTATTTAATCAAGGCTCACAGAACAAGTTACAATCATATGATTTACAGAAAAAAAAGCATCTTAGATATAGAACTAGACTGTAACTCTAAGTATGTGGGCACAATAAGTACCAAATATAATGAAATGAAAGAGGGTTAGACTTGTGTGTTAGTAATATTTGCTAAGGTATCATCTAATATTAGTATTATTATTTTTCTTAAAGTCTCTATCATCTACCCATCACCATTGTGATCGAAAGGAATGAATAACTATTTTGCAAATATTTTACACACGAGTCTTCCTACCTACAATTAGAAATTGAGAGGCGTATAAAATTCCATCAGTGTCCATGTTCTCATGTGTCGTGAGGCCTGTTGATCTTGGCTAACAGCCGTGTCCGCTAATTAGCCATAGTTTTGATAACGGCCGCTTATTTGCTTATCACCTGACGTTCCACTGAAGTGGAGGCTTCCGAACAAATTCTGAGAATTTTGCGCAATCGAAAGATGAGAAAACTGATCACTTTCTATATCTGGTTAGTACCGATTTTTTTGTGCGTTTTACTTAACATAAAGTCATACCAGGCATTTATTTTTGTATGAATACCGATAGGTCACTTTACACGTCCAAAGAAATTTCAGTCAAGAATACATAGTAAGCGAAAAATTTTACACTTGCGCCAAAAGTTTAACTGGGTAAGTACATGTTCTTTTTAAAATTAAAATGAAATGATTTTCCTTTACCTGGCAATGAAAGGGTTAGGAGCTTTTCCGTTATTTGAAGATGGCAGAAATAAAGATTTGAGATCTAAGACTCAAGTATTGTTTACTTAACAAATTTATTTAGACGCTTTAAAATATTTGAATAAATTGCTCAGTATTTTTATTGAATGAATGAATATGAATTTTCATTCATAAATTTACTTAAGCGTTATTGATTTAGTGTTAAACAAATAATGACGTTTATTTTGCAAATAAATGTCTCAATATCTCATTAATATTAATTTCTGGTGTAAGAGCAAAAGTTTGCTTTAGAATATTTATTAACCCTTAACTACCTGTGTTATAGAAAATATTTTTACCTGGCCAATACAACTTGTTACAAAAATAGAGATTTAAACAATGAATCGTCGGCATTACTTACAAAAAGTACTACTTATCATTGTACTAACATTTAGCATAAACAATTTAGGCAACGTAACCAAACGATGTGCTCAAACGAAGGTCCGAACATTTAATATGTGTACCGAGTGCGTTTGCGCAAGTTCTGATTGTTTTCTTCAGATCGGCACCTATTAGTGAAGCCGACATTTTATTTACTGAGCCGAGTATATTGCGTGTGTTGGGTTAACTTAACCTCAAGGGACTACAGGTTTCGGTATTTGTTAAGTAATAACATATGTTTGGTTTGGCTCCGGTGCGCAAGAATCGGTTTGCCTCGTTTGTCTTACGGCTTTTTAGTGCCTACTTACGAGTATATGCAAGTTTTTAATGTGATCACTCTTCGAAAAGAACGTTTGACTTCGTTTCTAACACGTTTTAATTCTTTGGAATATTTTTAAATTTAAATTTCCAAAATTTTGTACTAAAAAGCTAAAGAAAGCTTATCATTTAAAATAACAATCTAACCAAATTCACTGACACTAATTTCAGATACTTTTAAAAAGGTTTAGAATTTGTTTCGGACCTAAATTTTTTTCGGCAAAACTTGTGTACATACGCTTTCCTGAAAAAGTTTGACATCCGCAATAACTGGTCCAAATCGCAATAAATAATCCAAGTCACAACACTTTCTTCCACTCGCACCACTAGAAGTCACTTCCCTGTTCCGGCACCCCCAAAACCGGCACTAAAAAAAATAACTGTCAAACGTCAGCCGCAAATCTTCCCGCGCGCGCATTGACACGTTCCGAAACACGCGCGAGTGCATGAAGGATTATTTACATGCATTTCGGATGGCCGGTCGAGAACACGTGTGCCGAGTCTGTCGGTCCAGCGGTCATTGAGAGGATCTGCTATCAAAACTATACGGCGTGGAGCGTGGATGTGTGCGGCGAACCGGCCCAGCGTGCGGCAGGCATACGAAACAAGACTCAGTCTACACGGCCGGGAGCGTGCTGTCGAATTTCTGAACGTCACGTCTGCTGTAATTGGGTTAGGAATACGTGACGCGGGCGGCCGTCACGTCGCGACCCGTGCGGGGGTGTGACCTAATTACTTTCGCCAAAATCTTTCGGGATCGCGAAATTTTTTCGCGATTGTTCATTGAACTGAAGGCTACACTACGAAGTTTAGGGAGTTGTACAAACCTTTTTTATTTCCAACGTTCCAAAATAGCATATTTTTGAATTAAGTTTTAATAAACCGAATATTTTTTTAATTACTTTGTATTTGTTAATTGCGCACAACTTTTGATGACAGCTGTTATTGACCCTGATTTTTGGAATTAGTTATTTTGCAATTAACAATGAGTAAAGACTTCAATTTACTTTATAGGTACTTATTTCATTATCTCTGAGAAAAAATATGTCCCGATTCCAAGCAAAAGTATTTTCATAAATAAGGAACGGCACTAAAATTATAATCGCGCCATAACAACCAAAGGCTTCAATTCCCACGCATTATATCTTCACCTGCGACCTAACCTTAAACTTGAATGTTCTAACTGTCAAAACGAATTTAAATCGCGGGATCAAACGTCCAACATAACCTGAGCCCTCCCTCCCGTTTCTGGTGGTTAAAAGCTAGGGCTCTAAAGGGTTAAGTCATCAAAGATGGCGGGTCAAGTTAAGATGGCGGATATAATTGCGCAGTGTCACAAGAGTGAGTAACCAGATAACGGTGCTCGGCTGTGTCATTGCTTTGTTTGCATGCCATTGAAATGGTCCATTAGAAACATTTTTTTAAAAACTCGTGTCGATGTCATTTGACGTTCATTTTGTGAAATTTTGGCTTTAACCAATATTAATACCACAATAATACGCACTTACCTACCTAGGTACTTACTTTCTAAGCATCGTAAAAATCCTTTTAGGCTAAATTAAATACTACTCAGGTACTTAACTGTATGTTAAAGGGCAAACGAATTTATACGCATATTTTGTTAAGTCAAGTTCAACGCTTGATTATGTTTTTTCTTAAGAAACTTGTGAAAACAGAAATACCAAACGTTTCACAACACCCAACAATGATATGAAAACATTAATTGGATTCAACACCCTTTATTCATGACGATGCATTCATTCAACAACTTAAGTTTTTTTTATGTTTTTACCGCAAAAACTCATAACACTAGGGGCTAACAACTAGTATAATTTGACCCCTACAAAAGATTCACGAACAAGAATGTTAGGGTCAATGTATAATGGCTATGTTATTATGGTGGTCACCTTAAGAGGATGAAAGTTTGATTTACAGCTTGAAGATGTTTTTGGTACAGCTCCCCTTTTGGCGAATTATTCATAAATGAAGTTATCATATTCCTATAAAGATATTAGATAAAAACTACTACACGCAGTCAATTATAATGATTGATGAACTTGTGCCGTGCTACGATAATGAATGCTTTGTTTTTAAACACCTCCTAAAGGTTACCATACCGATAAGTTTTACATTACCTTTGCACAATTTTTTAAAACTAATTTTACATAACAAGCTCAACTCATCATTCTAGAAGAATTTAATTTTACTTTTAAAAATGCTGGCCAGTAATTTCCATTTTCCGTAGCTTACAAAATACTTAATCATATAGCTGGCTGGAGCAATTAAATTTAGAAAAAAAGTTTGAGCAAGATCTATCGCTGGCTCTCGCTTGACAGGCGGTGGCGTGAGAGAGACGGGCGTTGTTCGGCTGCGCGGTTTTGAAATTCGAACGTCGAGTAAGGATTGGTGGCGGGCTCGTTCGGAAGGCGTTGGGCGAGCCGCATTGGCGGGTGGGCGTGGTCACGTGATAAGGTGTAAATTCTATGCCGGAGATAATAATATCGCCGCTTCGCTAAAAAAGTGTACAATCTCAAAAATACCAAACTTTACAGGAGAGCGTTTTGAAAGTTTAACAATTAATAAAAGCGTCATTTATAAAGTTAAGAAGTAGATTTTTTTATCGAAAAATAATTCAATCCTTTATCTTTCAAAATAATATTTTATTGGATAATATTAAGAAAACGTATATATGAAAAAAAATCTTTAAAAAATACTTGTTTTGACTTTAGCTACTTTTTGAGAAAATATCTGCTCATAAAAAGCAACAATGTAACATAACATTTAACATTAAACCTGTAAATTATTAAAATCTTCTACAAAATAAAGAATTTAACATTATTACTAGGTATGACTAAAACTTTTAGACGTTTAACATCACGGCACACTATTATGCTTTTAATAAAACAACCATTTTTAAGTTTTTCCGAATAATAAAAATATTATAATCTCTGAGATTTTTACTTTCTTCTTGACAGAAAGTACTTATATATCAAAATATTAAAACAGAACTACGACCCGCTGGAACTTCTGAGCTGCTATGGCATAACAGCTAAGATCACTCTACATACTGGATAGGACGAACCAAATCCAGAAGATCTCGTCATGGAATCCAAGGGTTAGATCACTTAGTCTAAAATAGATTAAAAACTGCGGCTTTCTCGATGCTAAAACGTGGGAATAGAAGTGCAACGTTGCGAGATACATCTTCTGCGACGCGAGGGAAGAACCCTACGCGACGGTTGCACATTGGAGGCTCACCTACAGCAACAAGGAAGTAGAAGAAGTACTGGTGGCATCACGCGCGAAGGTCCCAGATTGGAGCTACAAGCAGCATTGATTGAAACAAGGTTTGCGAAGGCCATCGAGCAAAAACACTGACTTCGCATCAATGACACTGTCTACTGGACTGACTTGCAGACAGTTTTACTTATGCCACTCAGCCACGACCATATCGAGAAGGCAACGAATCTCGGGCTGCGACGAGGACAACAAGACTCGTTTCCTCAAGAAATAGACTGCAAGAAGAAAGGCATTATTCATCGCTTTGACCTATTGTTGGACTACTGCTATACTTCAAAAGCTCAATGGACGCGCGAATAAGGCAAAAGTGTCTAAAACAACTAGGCGACCCATACTACTGGACGGTCGTATACAGTATACAGTATACAGTGGTTGGGTTATAAAAGTGCTCAACAATAAATCCATAGTAACAGTGAGTAAATTAAATCAGTGCAGTTTCATTGGGACCTCCTCAGTGCCTAGCAACAAGTACTTAAGATCATTCTACAGACCATTCGCTCTGGGCCAGGATGTGATCTACTCCTTCTCCATGGCCTAACTCCAATGGAAGTAATTTTGAAATAGTCTTATTAGATTTGTCATCTTTACCATTTTTAAACTATACAATTTAAAAAAGTATCTTCTATTTCCAGAATTTTTTTCGTCAAAACTAAACAAATCATAAATAATACAGTTTATTAGTTCAATATTTTATCGTAAAAACTGCATAATTTTTAGTATGTATTGTCTTTCTGAAAAGATTTGGCTAAATGTGAGGCCACTTTTATCACAAATACCATTCAAATACGATATAATATAGTATTAAAGAGAATTATAACTTACCTTTAGGTTGTAATTTCGTTATTTTTTACTTTTTATGAGAAAATACTACGTTGATTCTACGGATGCTTTGTCTAAACTGAAAAATGATTTCTTTTTGTGCGAAAAAGATGCAAAATCGCGCCAATTCAAAACTAAACATTAGATCCCCTAGCGGCGATTTTGCGAAGTAGCCTTTTTAGTCACTATTGAAGAGAAACATTAGGTGATCCTGAGTATTTCTGTATATATAACTCGATTTCGCAAAAATTTCGTTTTTGTATACTTTTTGTGAGAAGCGGCGATATATTAGTTTATCCTGCGTTAGAATGTTTGAGCTTCTATGAGCTTGAGGGATGCTGGCGCTGCGGTACACTCTCAGTCCAACTTAAATTACCTCCAATTTATGTTTCATAATTTAACTCGTCAAGTATGTGTAAACGAGACACAATAAAAATTCCATTGTTATGCGACTCTCGGCATTCGTTTGATACCTGACTGATTAATATGAAACCTTAATTGGTCACGTGATATGAATTCCAGCTATTGTGTGAAATTAACTGAGTTTTAAAGCATCCACTTTACAAAAGTGTCTTAAACGTAACAAAAATATGCTTAGTTTTAAGTACAAAAATTTGCAAGCAAAATGGGGGATTTTCAATCATCTTAAGTTCCAACTTACTTCTAAATTACTCACTGCCTGCTTAAAAGTGAAAATTAAAGCAGTAAAAACCAAGAACCTTATAAATACGAAAGAAACTAATATCACAATTAATTTATTAAAAAAATATACAACAGTTATCCACTATTAACAAAACATCAATATTACAGTCCTTGACCGACCTTCTTTCAAGCCTCTACCACCCAAAAACTGCCAATCAATCCTCCACCTTATCTTTCTAGCTTTAAAGTGCAATATACAACTTCAGTCAACGTTCCTGGATCAAAATTAAGTATGCCAGGAACGTACACGCGGATCGATGCGGGGAAATGAAAACTTCCGATACAGAAGTGTTTGGGAGAAAACATCTGTTCCGTGTATTTGCACTTGATATGATAAGCTTTGATATTGAAACTTAAAAGAATGCTGTTATAATTGGATTTTATTTTACTAAACAATGTTTAGTAAACATCGTTGCTTAGTTATCAACGTCTATCAGTAGCAGCTCCATCAGCTTCAAACTAACATAAATATACCAGGTACGGTTTTTAGAAATGTGTAAGTTATTAGTTAAATAAGTATTTTTTGCTATCTACACTAATATTATAAAGCTGAAGAGTTTGTTTGTTTGTTTGAACGCGCTAATCTCCGAAACTACTAGTTCGAATTGAATAATTCTTTTTGTGTTGGACAGTCCAGTTATCGAGGAAGGCTATAGGCTATATAACATCACGCTACGACCAATAGGAGCAAAGATATAGTGGTAAATGTGTAAAAAACGGGAGAAAGAAGTCACTATTCCACGCGGACGAAGTCGCGGGCAAAAGCTAGTTTACTTTATAAAATAAGTAGGGTTTTCCTTCCAGACGCTATAACTTCAGAACGCACGAACTGATTTCCACGGTTTTGCATTCGTTGGAAAGGTCTCGGGCTCCGTGGGGTTTATAGCAAAGAAAATTTCCATAAAACGGGGCCGGGGCGGGACGGGGCTGGGGGCGAAACGAAGTTCACTGGGACCGCTAGTTCTATTCTAAAATAAGTTCGACAAAACAACCATACAGTCGAATTGATAATCTCGTCCTTTTTGAAGTCGGTTAATCAGTCAGGTATCAAACGACTCCCGGGAGTCGCATAATAATGGAATTTCTATTGTGTCTCGTTCACACATACTTGACGAGTTAAAAATATTAAAAATAACGTATCTAACCTTACCAAAATAATAGACTTTAGGCACACTTTAGGCCCAGTTGCGTTATCGATGGTTAACTCATCTACCTAATGGTTAAATGTCGTTACCAGCGGTTAAATATTTACGATTGTTCGTTTTGAAAAAAAACATAATTACCTCTACTACATGTCAGAATGGCTATTTTAATGGCCATTCGTTAAGGCATTATTTCTTTAACACGTTCCGGGACAGTGCCCGCCTACAGGCGTGAAAACAATAAAACATCTATTGTGTCTGGAGTAGTGTCCCGGAACGTGTTAAAGCACACACAATCGTAAATATCAAACCGTTGGTAACGACGTTTAACCATTAGTTGACTGTCGATCACGAAACCGAGCCATGTAAAGCTTAGAAAAAAAAACACTTTCGTATCGTAAGTGCTTTACGAGTGCTACGAATTTCGTAGTTTCGTAGACAAACTACGACTACAAATCGTGACGCAGTAAAATTTTCGTTACCAAAAAAATTTCAATGAGTTTTTTTACTGTTAAGTATAGTTACAGTTATATAGTTAAGTTTTTTTACAGTATCATTTTATTTATATGAGACATTGTATGTAGTACTATTAAATATTCTGTGACATTGTCTTGACAAGCATTCTGATTTTGCCCAATTCATACTTTTTAAATAATATCTTTGACATATCGATAAATCATGTTTTCTTTGTTTTACTTTCTCAATCTCGAGTTATAATCTCGAGAGTTTTTCATACATTATCATCTCTCAAAACAATTCGTATTTACACTTTTTAAAGGTTTGTTTATAAATAAAGGACACTATTGCGTTAGGCATTGATCGCTGTCCTTCCGTGCGCAGGCGCAGACAATATCGACCGATAAGCCGACAGCATGGCCGCAGATCTATGATCAAGCGATCGATATTGAACTATATCTTTATAGCACACGCATCCGATTAAAGCTTGACATGGATACCGGATTTAATTGGACATAAAATATAACATTACTTTTATTTGGAATATGTTTTCAAAACTAAAATTTAGTTTTGAAAAATCATGTTTACCATGCCATGAACGTAATCGGCTTTTAGGGTAAAAAACATACATATACTTATCTAGCTACTTAGCTTAGCCTTTTCATCAATAGCTACTGTGGTGAATGTTGGTTTATTTTTTGACAGAATCTCGTAATTTCGTAGATAATTACCAAATGTCGTAGCGTAGCGCATTTTCGATACTACGATAAATTTCTATGGCTCAGATTTTCAACAACAACCTACTATTAATGTAAACATACACTCTTAAAAGAACTTTATTAGTGGTAAGACAAAGTTCGCTAAAAACATAATTTAATTTGTTAATGAAAATACAAAATTCTGTTTTCACCAGTTCGTGAAAACTATTCTGCTGTAACCTATTTCCTTCCGTCCGAGCCTACGCCCGCGCGATCGATACGGACGTGACGGGAGAGAAAAGAGCCTGTCTGAGGAATAAAGGTACTTATAATAATAGTAAGTATCGCATGATGAAAGTCATACTATGTTGCACACTGTGGTTTCTACAGTACCTAAAGCTCATTTATATTCGCTAGTCGAAAATTGTAAACAATGTTTTTATAACCTTTAAAATAATAGAAGTGAATAAAGTTAATAAACTATTTGATGTAATCTCAGTGTTCAACGACGAATTACATGAAGGTTGTATTCAAGATTGTTTACAATATTCGAAAAGCAAAAAAACGTTTTACTGAATTGTTTATTTTTTCATAATTATATTAACTAAATTATGGCGCATATGAAAATGTATTCATAAATATATAAAAAAAAATACGAGTACAAGTTGACACCATATTTTGTGGTACTGCGTACGGAAATTCGTTTATGAAATAGGTCTATAAAACTGCGGTTCATGTTCAAATTCTACAAGCTACAAATGTCACGTAAAATCATGTTATGTAGTGCATTAAATAAATATTTTTTCTTACATGTACTAATAGACTTCACTCATCTACGAGTATCTTCACGCATATGTAGAGCGTTTGCTTTTGCCCCGGGTTCGATCCCCGCACCTCCTATTTATAAATAATATCATCTGTTGCGATTTGTATAAAAAGTTTACAAAAGTAAACTGGAGATGCCGGGGATCGAACCCGGGGCCTTTCACATGCAAAGCGAACGCTCTACCACTGAGCTACATCCCCATACATGTGTGAAGGTAGAAATAGATACTAAAGTAGATGTTACATGGTAATTTCACTAGCGTCCTTGAATATTTTACTATAGTGTTAGGGACAATAAAATGATAATATTGGATCATGAGAACCCCATACGATATTATTGCTTGAACCTCTGGTCGTTGGCTTTGTTTAGTGCACCATATTTGAATTATTTGTTATTTAGTGCTTATTTGTTGATGATGAAACAGGCCATTAGTGTTTTATGCAACATAATTGGGATAAAAAACCAAACATTTGAATGTACTATATTGACAGTTAAAAAGATGAACTCATTTACAGAGTTTTAGAAGTATTTAATAGAGATGTGCCGACTATGACTTTGGCCGACTAGCCGACTAGCCGACTAGTCGGCAGCAAAATGGCCGACTAGTCGGCCGACTAGTCGGCTAGGCCGATCATTACTTTCGGAAAAATCCGGGTGACGTCGGAAATGTTCGTGAGCGCGCTCTCGACTCGGTAGAATTGGCGCGCGGCCGGCGCCCACGCGGACCTTACTTACTATACTTAGATACTTCTAGTATTGTTTTATTTTATTAATTTCGAGATTGAATAACTTGAAATATTTATTTATTAATAACTAAATTAATAACTTGAAATATTTTTTTACTATACTTGGGGATATGGATAGAACGTATCCATACCAGGTTTACAGGTCTAGGTTT
This sequence comes from Pyrausta aurata, assembly GCA_963584085.1. Classification (NCBI taxonomy): domain Eukaryota; kingdom Metazoa; phylum Arthropoda; class Insecta; order Lepidoptera; family Crambidae; genus Pyrausta; species Pyrausta aurata. The sequence goes on along the minus strand of OY757272.1, from coordinate 4,912,500 downwards.
ACAAACCTAGTATTTGCTTCAAAGTAGGTACGCATACCAGGTACGGGCTCAAAATACTTCCAAGACCATGAAAGTATTTTACTTAGCAGCGAGCGGCACCCGCTTCCCCGAAATACTTGCAAAAAGACCGTAGTTATGAAATTAAACCTTACGCTCACAATAAAGAGGTCAAAAATTGCGAGAAATGAAGAAAGAACGAGAAAGAAGAGTTCCTATTTTTTATGTTACAATTGAACCTATTTATTACCAATAATTATTTGCTTTAACCTATATTTTCTTATTTTATAAAAGACTAAAGGAAGAGTTCCTTATTAAATTTTCTACCAATTATTAAATTGTATTGTTAACTGAAACTGTGATTCTTATAATAAAAAAAAACAAGAGCAAATATACAATTTTATTTCAATCACAAATTTTTAAGCATTTTAACATGAGTGAGAAGCGGGCCGACTAGTCGGCGGATTTAGCCGACTAGTCGCCGACTAGTCGCCGACTACAAAAATAGCCGACTAGTCGGCTTTACCGACTAGTCGGCGACTAGTCGGTACATCTCTAAATACTATTTAACTAAATGAAGGTATGTTGAGTTGCAATTAGATTACCATTGTTCGTAGGTACACCTGTATAAACATTTACTACAGTTCGTCAGGTATCATTTATTTATATTTGTGTATTCATTACGTAACATTTCACGACCTTACCTTGCACGCAAACTACGACAACGATGTCTCATCGTATTGGCTGGTTGACTAAATTTCAAAACTAGTAAATAAATTGATCAAAAACCTTGTTATTTTTTTAAATATTCAACATTTACATGATTTATCATAAGATTTATAATTTATAATAAGATTTGAATAAATCTATTTGAAACGGCCTTAAAAACGTTCGAACTGTCATGGCGTCCTAAATGACGTCACTTCTTCAGTTGATCAAAAACCTTGTTATTTTTTTAAATATTCAACATTTACATGATTTATCATAAGATTTATAATCTATACATATAATAAAATTGTAGAGGTCGAATTTCTGTACAATAAAAGAAAATGCTTAAAACCGAGTCAGGGGGATGTAAGAAGTTCAATGGGACTAATCTAGATTTTTTTCAAATTTCTTATTTCTCTGTTTGTCTATCTGTTTGCTCGCGATAAAATCCGAAGCGACTGTACCAATTTAAATGAAATTTTGAACAGTGGTAGCTTAAACCATCGAGCAACATTTAGGATACTTACAATGCCTGTAAATAAAAGTTTCCGTGCGATGTAAAAAAATATTAAAAACAAACTTCAGTAGAACGAAACGCGCCAAGTGTCACTTTTTCAACCATAGACCATTGTACACAGATACAAATAACCTTCAAATAACTGATGTCTAAAGTCATTGTCAAACAAATGTCAAGTCATTCAATCTATAACTGATGTCTAAAGTCATTGTCAAACAAATGTCAAGTCATTCAATCTATCAAAATAAAACAAAGTGAAACAAAGTATTGAATATATTATATTAATCATCTGTGATTGAAAGCATGGAAATTATGGAAAATTGCCTGTGTAAATATAATAGCAACAACGCCACATGTGAAGGATTAAGTCACAAGTGATATTAGACACTGATGTGTTGCAATGGTCTCTCCAGTATCACCTGTTGTTGCTGACCATCACCTGTATAATGTAACACCAAAGTTTTATTAACGGTATGTAGATATCACTTTTACAATTTTACCCACCAGTATGTTACCTACTGCTTTTCCTATTCATCTAAACTCTAATCATCCAAAAATTCAACTGGTAGGATTGCAGAATAATTAATGAGAAGTGAAGCTCTTCTTCCAGAGAAAGAATTGAAGAGTTTCTTCCAGTTGAATTTGGAAAATCTACTCTCATACAGTTCATATTCAGATAATTCAGAAATTGAGGCAGACAATAAACAATATTTCTTATCCAGATCAAAACCTTAGCCTCACAGTCTTTAGAAATGCCACCAATACATAGCTATCACGACAAAAACTTTGTTTCAGAGAGCAAGGGGCAGCAATGATAACCAAAACCTGGCTGCTGATTGTCAACATGTAAGGAAGGTTGTTGCATACCCCGTGCCAAACCCGCTACAATTGAACAAGAAGATTAACCAATTTTTACCACCTTTCAAGTGTCACATCACATACCTCTCCAAGATGCAGAGGAGTACAGACAGGAATGTGACTGTGGCATCTTCTACATCGGTGAATCAACAATTAGTATAGGCATGCAGATTAAAGAATATAAATAGCTGATTTATTTATATTTATTTATGTAACAAAGAACCACTTCATAATTATGTTTAGACCAACCTAAGCAACATCTCATACTGCAAGATCTCAAGACACAATGAGCTTTTTCTAGGTGGTTAGGAACGTCAATAGATATTAATGAGCGATGGTAGTTTCTTGGTCTACCTGTGACCACGGATGCTGATAATAATTAGAAACGTCAGGCCCTCTATTTCATTTTAAATAAATGTGCGGAAAATGTATCTGTAAAGTGTTTTAATTAAATGTATAGTGTTTCCTCCATATCGGTTTGTAAAAATTAAATGAAATTTTGGTTTTTCTATTTCTATTTCATTTCCATTTTTTCTACACAACAAAGTAAAATGTTAGTAAAGTAGAAGTTTTTTTTTGTGGCAAAGTACTTAGTAGTTAAAAAGTAAAGTAACCATATAATCCCATCAGACAAAGGAACTCTTAATCAAAATACAAATTGTGTACGTCCAAATAATCGGTATGGTCATAATAATTGATCACCTTTGATGTACTACTTGCTTCTTATTGTTGTAATAATAAATACACTGATTTTGTTTCAAAATAAGTTTAATAAAGCTTACTAAGCATTCTATATCGCCCTTTAGTTTTAGTTAAGTAATACAGGGTGACTTGAAAATGGGTGCAAAGCTTGGAGGCGGAAGTAGTACCTATAGTTGAGCCATGGTTGTCTTAGACGAAGTCTCACTATTTTTCTTAAATACTTATTACGTTTTTTTATATAATAAATAATAAATAAATAAATATAAAACCTAAACTTTTACAATTCATTGCTAACAATAGCCAATTTTAATGATAAGTGAGTACTAAAATTTACTTTAATTAACTTATATAAATACTTTATATCTTGCGTACTTATAAGTACTTATACTTAAGTATCTTATTTGTAAAATCATAAGCCTAAATAATTAAAAATTCTACCCAAAGTCACTATTCCACGCGGACGAAGTCGCGGGCACAGCTAGTTTATAATAAGATTTGAATAAATCTATTTGAAACGGCCTTAAAAACGTTCGAACTGTCATGGCGTCCTAAATGACGTCACTTCTTCAGTCGAAAGTCTTTTTGACAGCAAAATACTATGGAGAGCTGTCTATGGTAGCAGAAAAGCCCGCCATCATACAAGGTGTGACGTCATATCCCCTGAAAGGCGTTTACGATCACGTAACCAAATGTATGTTTTGGACAATCATAATTATTGAAAATATTAACAATAATTATTTAAATTAATAAACGAAATCGTTTTTTGTTATCCCTTTATCATAATTAATCACTAGAAACAACCTGAATTGTGTTTTGTTCTTAGTGGAAACTAGCCATTCCCGAAACAATGAAATAGTTTTTCATTGATAAACACGCAGTTGATAACGGTGCGCGAACGCAGCCGCCTCGATGCGCGCGCGCCGAAAAACGCCGGCTATCGACGCGACAGTGACGGATACGCGCGGTCTACGTAGGGTTGCCTCTAACACATTTCAATATAACTATTCTATTTATTTATAACAATCAATAATGCACTAATCTAATAACTTCAGTCAATGTGTACAAAATGTGGCTTAATGCAGTCAAACCATTAGGTTTTGCTGAGAGATTTCAAACAGAGCATCTGCATGTTACAAACATAGTTTGTATTTTGTGTGTTACTAACAAATTATGAATGTGAAGTTTTTTTTTTGTTTTCTTTTATAAAAATAGGAACCAGTAACTAACAAAGAAAATCCACGCATTAAACGAGTTACGAGTATCCTGCATTTGTGTCCACGCATTCCCACAAAATCTACACATTCGACGAAGAAGAAAATTGAGAGTTTAAGAGTATATGGTTTAAAATATTTAAAGTTAGTGCTTAGTAAGAACGATCTATTTCAATCAATATTTATAATTTCAACCTTGCTCACACCATTAATAGTAGGTTCTTAAAAACATTATAAGTATTCAGTGTACAAAATGATAACGTGAAGGATTATATCTTACTTAATCAAAAAATTAGTTATATTAACATCTAAGCAACATTCTTACCAACATCCCAAGCACCTGAATAAACAAAATATCCAATGTTGTTCACCTGAACCATAAAACTTGCTACATTCTCATTCGTTTCCATTCCAAACCAACTAAAGTATTAACGCAAACGGCACATAAACTCGTCTGGCAGCCCTGCTGTAATATACATGGCAGAGACGCCGCCATGACATGTTTACGGGCCAATTATTTGTATGGATTCCGTCGCAGTAATGATTTCTTGCCGGTCAGACGATCGATCCGGCGATTTCACATAAATTTGTGAATTTTGCCTCCAACAGAGAACGGCGTTAGATTTATCGGTCACTCCGGCGTTTTGTTTGCGGATGACGGGTTCATTATTTCAATTTTTTTTGTGACAGCTCGCTGAGGTCAATGTGTCCTCTGGATAGGTCTCTTTAACTGATTTAAGGCTGTTCCTGTAACAGCATTGTCCGACTGGCCATTAAACAGTCTTTCTCGGTATCATTTGAGAGGATGGCGTCGTTAAGTCTACGATTCTTTTGAATCGTCTCCACTTTTTAAGAGATAGAAGCAAGAGATTACTTACTAAGGTTTAGATGCGACCTGTTTAACCAACACAAATGAGTACTAACCAACGAAAAATTCAAATATGTAACGTCATTTCGTATGAAATAATTGACAGATAACGTTAGGTTGATTACTTGTTAGGACATTGTGAAACAGGCCGTTAGTTATCAATACAAGCGAATGTAGAGTTACCCAGACTATACAATTTGGATGTGTTCAAATACAAAATAATATATTAACGAGCGAAAGTAAACACTTTTCTTTCACACATTTCATACATCGTAATTGCTGTTTAAAATTCAGAACAGCATTTAGCATTGCATGTCTTCAGCTTAGTGTACTAATTTCTTTTCATATTTAATAAAGCATCGGTACAAAATTGTGATCATCAAAACAATACGGACTTTTTATTCTACAGATGCCCGGGATGGCTAAACCGAGCGCGAAACCTGCGCCCGCGCACCACGCATCGATCAATCGATCGGCGATCGTTAGTTCGGCATTCCGCCGACAGGTGCCGTCATTGTCCGCTGTAATTATAATGTAATTAATGTACAGCCTAATTAAACCCATCAGATAAGTGCATCACGGCTTATTGATGCACCAATTAATGAAATTAAATGCCCTCGTCTTGATCGCGAACGGATATACTGAAATATAATTAACTTTAGTATGGGCTAGGATTATCTTGAAAAGCTGTGATGGTGTGAAACAATGATAAACGCTGTTTTATGCGATTAATATCACCTTGGAGCTGTTTTTAATAACAAAGTAGAAGTATTAAGATTAACATCTCAAACATAAAACGAGTACCTACGATAAAAATGAGTTTGACGATAAATTGAATGGTTACTGAATAACTAAGGCTCCACAATTATGTATTGTGGATAGTTGACCACAACATTACCAAGTTAATATCGTGTTGTAAATTATGATTATCTAATACAATGCAATTTTTACGGTGCACGGTTTTATTATTACTGCTGTTGCCGTCAACTGCTGGAAATATTAATTGTTTTAATGCCTGACAATACTATTTATTACCTTTACGTTGTTGCACATTACATTATACAATGAGTATTTTCGAAACTTTATCATACGAAATGTGCAGATACTAGACCCAAAATTATCGACAAAAAATATAGTAAATAATTTTTTGACAGATAAAAAATGCAAAAAAAAAAAACATCTTTATTTAACATCAAATAAAAATGATAATATAAAGTTGAGAAGACGATGTACGTTCAGTAAAACCCTACCACTGTTTATTTCGAATTAGAATGATCAAATTCTTAAAAAAACAAGTAGGAATGGAACTTTTATATTAATATGAAACATCAATACCAAATGCTATCCAATTAGCAAAACACGAGGTCGTGCACCATTGCATCTTCGCAATTTATTTCTCGCATTACATTTGATTTAAGTCTGCGGAAAATACACTCATTAGACTAAATAGTTTTCAATAGATATCGGCGAGGTTTACGCGAGGTTGAAATTCAAAGGGCCATTAAAAAGTTAACGGTGATGTGGCTTACTCCGGCGCGGGCGCTGCGATAAATTATAAATGAATAAGCGAAGCCGTTTACGTCTCGTGCGCATAACAGATCTAGGGTTGTCTTGGCAGTATCAAACCACAACCTTAGTTGGTTGATAGATAAGTAGGTTGTGTAGGTTCTCTAACTTAAGACCTACCTAATAATTGATGATTGAATCCTAACGAAAAAATAATCTGCAAGCAATTAAGTGGCAAATGAGGCTTGATATAGGCACACCTAACTAAAGTTTTCATTATCAGCCAAAGGACGTCCACTGCTGAACATAGTTTTTCACAGCGACCGGTTGTGAGCGTCAGTCCACCTTGTCGGTGGACGTCCTACGCTGCGCCTTTGGTCGAAGGGTCCAAGTAATCAAGAACTCTTCTGCCCCAACTGCCATCAGTTCTTTGCGCTATGTGCCCTGCCCACTGTCACTTGAACTTACTGATTCGCAATATCTATCTTTAGATATCGAAAATCATCTAGGAGATCGGGCTTATCTCATGAAATACCTAGCAGGACCTGATTTCCTCCACGATGAAGCAATTAACACAATTTAATTAAATTAAATTAATTAAATTTAATTTAACGCAATTTTTCTTCATGATCTACCTAATTACCTATTATCGTCAACAACCCTAACACAGTGCGCACCAGAGAGCTTACGCATTTAATCTCTCGAATCTCAAGATAAGGGATGTATTAAATCAAACGATGGGACTTTTTCAAACACTATTCTTATTCATTAAAGCTTTAAATAAGAAGGAAAAAGCGTTCGCGAGTGGGGGGCTGACATAAACCGTCCGGACAAAAAGCGGATTCCATCGATTTAACATAAGACAATAAAAACTGAATTGCGCATGAGATTGAAAGCGATTATTCGGGATGACGGCTTGCCATCTGTGAAGTACTCTAGAACATCATTACGAATTTGCGAATAATGACCGCCTTAGTTGTACATATTTCATGAAAATATAAACTGTTGTAAACAGACTTTGTGACATGCAATAAAGAGTTATATTAGTATTATTATAACGACTTGTAAAACTGTGTAAATACTTACAAGGTGGAATTCATGTGGACTTTTTGGAGCTGTTCTTATGTAGCATCATTAGCAGCTCCTTAACGAAAATTTGCTCCAACCAGTTGACACGACACACGAGCTCTTGACAACAAAAATGAAAATTTAAAAATTAAAAACAATTACTGGCCATTGTAAAAACTAAGTCCGATACTCAAAGTTGGAACCTCTTTACTGTCAACGTTTTAAAAAAAAACAAACCAATAAAAGGGCTTAGAACGAAGGTAGTTCGACCATGGTTTGTCGATTCGCCCTTGCACACGCATGGCCATCTACAAACATATCTTAATCACAATATTTGTAAAAACCAACTGCCTCTTATCTTCAACTCCTCCATATACTACGAGAAATCCGGTTTTTCACTGACTTACCTCCTAGAGAATTATGTTGGACACACTATAGTAAATTATTGTGTTTTTTACTTCCTTCGCCGTATAAAATAAAATCTGCAATACTGGATTTACGAGAAGGTACTTACTTGATAGAAAAAAAAATATGCTCCGTATTTTATGATTCCATTCCGCCAGTAAGTAGAAGAAGAAGTTCGAAGAAGTTAAAGCTTTTATTGTCACTATGAATCTCTTCTCATTTCAAAACCCTTATCTGCTAGAGAAACACCTGATTATATAAAGTTCGTCAATTGTGGAAAAATAAACTGAAAAATAAAGTACATATTGCTCACTTTTGGACTATATTTAAAGGCAATCAACAATGAAATATTTAATAACATACGAAGTACGTAAGTACATGAAAAACGATGACGTTGTTAGTTGGACTTCATTTTTGCTGGTCAGTTGACATTTATAATATGTACTTTTACACACAATCATCAACATATTCGATAACCTCAAACGAACATGATATGAGATTAGCAAGCAATTGACATTTGTGAAATGGTAATAAAACTTACATTAGCTCAAATTGCAAAGCATTCGTTACACACTTTTTGCGAGATAATTGTTTGTTAGCATTTTTATTGTTAGCACATTGTCTCTGAACTACGACTGTAATGTTTACATTACTGTTCTTTTATTAAAATTAATGCGAAAATTATAAGCATATGTTTATTATATAAGCAACCAGTCGCATTTTGCCTTCAGGCATTTTAGGATAATATCGATGGATTTCTTTGCATTCATAAATATGGTCATTGTGAAGCTTGAAATTGCTTTGTCTGCCATATACATTTTATCACAGAAATAAAGCATTTTTCTTTCTTTTATAGGCACTTATCTCAGCAAAAGTTTCACCGCAGCCGACCTTTTATATTTAATTACGTCAATTTCGCCTCTACTCTCGATTAATTTCCTCATGCCACACGACAAAAATCGATACCTCAAGAACAAACCGCAATAAAACCGATCGAACAATCGCCGCTCACGGCCCGCTCAAAGCGCTGAACGCTCGCGCAAAAACTACCATAATTATTTCACTCAAACAGTAATTTCGTGTCATTGTTCTTAAGAAATACCAATTATATACAATTACTTGTATATGACATTGTGTTGTTCCATTCCGCGGATCGATAGTGGATCGATGTGGGATCATTTGGATGTTTGGCGCGCCGGGAGGGAGACAAAAAGAGGGACAATGACAGGGCCTCGGGACGCAAGAACGCGGGACGGTTATGACGAGAGGTGTGAACAATGTGGTGCTGGTCAAGACACTAGGACCGCGAAAAACTAGAAGCTGGATTATGAAACAGCAATAGAGTCTGAAGTGATCCTTGGTCGCTATGATTTGAGTTGCGAAATGGAGTAGATTACAGAAAACTTATCATTGTTATCAAATAGACAAAGTAATACAAAATATGTGATTAAAGCGCTTGGAGAGAAAAGCACTAGGTGTTTTTTTTTCTGACGACATAAGAGTTCTTGTAGTTTTACAGGATTTTTATTCAGTTGTCTTTCCTAGTTCCTATGTATTTATTTAATATTTTCTGTAGATTCTCACCTAGGCGCTGCAAATCTTGATAGTTGCTTGCAATCACCGATACACAATTGCACTTCCACTAATACCACCCGCCAAATATTTACCGTCAACGAAAAACTGATTTCATCTGTTGACTGACTGCGGTGAATTAATTTCTGACTTTTTTCGTTACATTCGTCAAATTCATGTTGATTTTATAACCCAAGTTTCGTCAATACTCATTTAGCATCTGAAGAAAAAGTATCAAAGTTACTGCAAATTTGCATTTTTTTGTATTTTTTTATATGTCTATGCTTTGTCTGTTTCACAAAATAAGCACTAACCAACAAAACATGATATATGTAACAAACATTTCGTATGTAGTATTTGGCAGTTTATCGCTAACCAGAACTTATTAAGACATTGTAAAACAGGCCGTCGATGTATGAAACTATTCATACCTACGTATCAAAGCATCTTGAAGTGTCGCCATAGGCGTTACCAACGAGCTCTTGGGCCAACAAATAGGGTGTATAATTTAATCACCACTTCCATACAGGGTGGTGTCATTATGTGGCAAAAACACCGCGGATTTACTACTATGTCTGAGGAAATGTGTGGACAACTGGCGAGATCATGGCAATTAGGAATTACTAAGTATCTGATACGGAAAAATGTTACGTCTCAAAAGATGTATTTATTTGTTCGGTCACTTGGGCTCTCACAGGAGGTACGGCAAAGTTCGGAGTTCTGAAATGTTTAAACATCTTGACTTTCTTGTAAATATATAATAAATATATGGAGTGTCTTGGTTGTTTTTGTTTTTTAACAAGCAATTTAATTGACAATCTTGTGAATTTAAGAAAACAATATCAAGTTGTGTTAACTTGGTGATCTCGTTTTCTTTTTTTACTAGACAAGAACACACTTAATACAAACAAATAAGGATCTATCTATATTTTGCTTGGTTATCTACTATTTAATAATATAATATCAAGATAACTAACTAAACACTAGTAAATGGTATGTACTAAATTACAAAAAAAAACAAATTTTAAAAAAATGTACTTTTATTTTCTTCTCTTCCTGTGAACCACTTGATATGGGATCGTAAATAACTCAGCTGCCACCCAGCAAAGTGGGGTAAGTGAGAAAATGATAAATATTTTAATTGAATGCTCGCTTCTTACGCATTTTCACATAACACCTTTTACGGGACGGAACGAAACTCCCTTTGGTTAAAATAAAAAAATGCGTTTTTTCTTAGAAACTCTTCTTCGTAGTTCCGACTGTTGGTAGTTCTTGGATACAATAAAAATAGTCTCATATCAAAAACTTCAAAAAACATTTATTTATTGTTTGCCGGCTTAGCAATAAAATACGCAATTATGTATGCAATGCAGTAGTTTCTAGAATTCACAGTAGAGCTTAGTTTGTTTTTATCTTCTGTAGCTAGGTATATTCAATAATTATGCACCTTCGTTTTAGATTGTTTTTACTGTTATTAATTTATTATTAAATGTAGGCACACTCCTTAACCATAACAAAAGAGTAGCTTTTATGACAGTTGACAAAAGGTACGTAACATAGCAGTTGGTGGTGTCATCCTAGCCTATTGATTGATAGAGTTCTGCCTATCAAATACAATTTATTACAGCAACCAACATAATGCTAAAGCATAAATAAATTAGGGTGCGAGCACATTGGGGCTATATTGATAAAGATGTTAGAGGGCAGGGACAGGTATGACGGACAGACGGACGGCAGCACTGCGCGCGCGCAACACAATAGAAACTATGAACCACTTCAATTAACTCGCGCTGGTGACTTCAGGAGTTATAGGGCTGTCAAGACTTATTTAACTGAACATTAAAAAAAACAATGTACTGCAATCCTTTTATTGCTAAGGCCTAATTTCTTCATCGATAGTAATGGTAAAGTTACGTTTCCAGCGATTGAATGTTTACGACTGTGTGTATGAAAAACTACCTTAACCGAATGTCAGAATGGCTATTTTAATGACCATTAGATATAGTTTTTTTTTTCAAAATACACAATCGTAAAATATTCAATCGCTGGTAAGGTAACGTAATTTTACCATTAACATCGATGAAGACATTGGTCCTACTAAGAGATTTTGTGGACAGTGCGCAATCAATATTTGTTAATAGCATAATTATTAATAATTTTGTTAATAGCAATGCAGCTCATACATAAAAACAAACGAGTTATTTTATATGAAAAAATACCAAGTTAGTCTGAATTAATGGTCATACTCAAAAATGTATCCATTCCGGCGTCCAAAAAATGTCATAACAAAAATTATTATCAAGACTAACCAAGACCACATAGCAAGAACTGAATGAAAGGTCCACAAAAAGGGGCACATGATGCGATAATTATTGTTATAATATAATAATCTGGTATGGACAGCCCTGCGGCATAGCGCGCGTTTTTACACCGGCCGCGAATTCGCCGCATACATTGTCTTAGTATGGACAAAATAAGTGAGCTCGAACTACACGTAAGAAGCCGTCTCTCCACTTGTCTGTGGAGCCTTTGATCTATACCTTTTATTGGCGAATTTATACTCTATTTACAGAGTATTGCAGTTGATAATTCTTTGACGGATTCTAGTGCGACTGGCAGAGGTTAGGTCAAAGGAAAATCTCCTCAAAGATAAAGGACTTAGAGTGGATTTTTATGTTGGAAAGATGCAGTCTTTTGACAACATGTGGACTCCATAAAAACTGTGTGATGATGGAGCAGTAAGCAGAAACTTATTAAGCGGCTTTGACGAAGATGCGAATTGTCGATCGTCGTCTTATTGTGCCCATTTTATTTATAGTATTTTCGTCTGGGCCTCGGTTTTGGACGATTTACGGAATTTCATCGATGCCGGAGTTTTTTATCGGTTCGCGGAGATCATCCGAAGGGTTCGGTTTTTCTTAACTTCAGTCTACATTGAAGTATAAATAAATTCGTTATTTACTCTGCCTCAAATGTAATAAATATCTCATACCCATCGCATTACAAACAGCTCGCATTTTTCTAGATACTTGTCGTGTGGATGGTCAAACTTTATGGTTACATGATGCATTATTATTTTCATATATTTCCTATTTTTATGGGAATTACCTTAAAGTAGACATTTATAGATAAGTACAAGCCGAAAAATTGCTTTAGCTTACATTAGTTTATTGCAGGCCATTGCTCAGTTTTGGGTTGATGTGATGTATTTGCATGTGCTGTGTATGAGCTAAGTAACAAAGTTGGCCGACAAAATTATCATTACTTGATTTTTGTTAAAAAAAATGCTTTTCTTTCTACATGTCAATACTTAATACTCACTCAGTCAAGAACAGTATTTCCTCTTTCAAGCAATAACAATATTAATACGTCAGAGGTCCGTCTCGGAGACACCGGGCACAGACTCGTAGAGCGGATTAGCGATGATTTACGATGGCCGGTCCAGCCGCGTTGTCCATTACTGCCCTTATAGGGTATGACGTGGGGCCACTAAATACGTGGAGTCGCATAAGACTTGAAAAGACTGGTAGAAATGCAAAATTAATATTCTTATTACCACTGTGAGGTGCTCGTAGCGCAGTGGTGGCAGCGCTTTGGTAGTAATACCGAAGTTAAGCAACTTACGGCGCGGTCGGTGTTTGGATGGGTGACCATTACGACCATATAAGTGACGTATATCACGAGCATCTCCGTGCTTCGGAAGGCACGTTAAGCCGTTGGTCTCGGCTAATATCGATTGGTATTAGTCGTTAAGCCTAGTCAGAGGCCCTATGGGCGGCTTGATAAATATCTGACAACAAGGTTGGTCGCTTGCCTTGCAAACACCCCTCTGCCAATCCGCACTGAGCCCGCGTGGTGGAGTATGGCTCATACTACCTCACATTTGAGGTAAGGCCTTTGCCCAGCAGTGGGATGCTTACAGGCTAACTTTTAATATATTTTTTTAAATTAACACTGTGCTGAGATCAAACATCAGCGTCTTCAACCTGGCGATTAAGATAAAATCAAGCAGATTTTTACTTTAACTCTAGTTACGACACAAAAAATAAAAACTTACGTGTTTTGCTGCACGAAAAACCGATTCTATTTAAAGGGATACCTCTTGAGTTTTCCAAACCGCTGTTTTCAACGCCCTACCATTCGGCTACGCACAAAATAATGTCGCCCGCGCAATCGTATAGCACTTATCTGTCTCTTTTTTAATAACGCCCACAAAAACAGACCGCAAAAACAATTGTTGTATCCAGTCACAATGTGTACGTTTTTTTGGAGGGAAAATTCTGATTTCTTTTCAGAAAAGTCATTAATCTTCTCTTTTTAGTTACGTGGCAAGTTATGGATATGAATGTTGGTTCATAATTATAGATGTTTATCTTCTGCTTTTTTTTGTAAAGTTGAACTGCACCCTGCCTCCTTAAGAACAAGCCACAATAGGAAGCAACAAATTCAGGGGTACATTGTATACGAAATACCTACTAAATAGGGACGAATTCTCAATTGCATTTTTGTTTAGCCCGTTGCAAAGTAGGATCTTACCGTATTTTACAAAACATAACATTCTGAAATACAAGCTGTTGTAATTTATTGCCACCGTTTGATGAATTTATTATCCTAAAATCGTTTCCTCGTTCTAAATTGCATTTTTTATACCAATTCCTCTATCTAGGTTAAAGCTTACTCATTCGCACGCAGGTCACGTGCTCAGGTAAGGGGGGAAAGTGGGGGTAGGGGGGTATGGAAGGGGGGTGTTTTTTATTTCATTACCACCCCAAGTGATAGTGCTCCGTAATGTTTAAATGATGCGCCGAAAAGAGCTTTGAAGTTTGCACTTTAGTGGATGGGCACCCTAATTTTTATAGGTTCAAGTTTAAACATTTAAGTACTCACGCTTACGCTACCTTGTTTGTACCTCTAGTAAATTACATAAAATACCTACAACTCTATAGTATAATAGCATTCTTTGAATGCTATTTTGACTTTTGTAATTTTTGGTTTTCAATTTTAAAATTGAATAGCATTTAAGCGGCACAGCTACAACGGACACTTGGTAATTTAATATTACCTGATCTTTAAAAACGAAAAAGAGGTGGTTCCATGCCTTCTTATGTAAGTTTTTCCATCAGTTAGTTAAATGGTTCACCTAAATGCAGGCTCTGTGGACGAACCATTAAAATCTATTTAAGTTCATGGGTTAAGTTTTGATGACATCTCTTGAGGACGGGAATAAGCTTTATGAAATTATAGTAGAACTCGTTGACTTAGTGCAAAGTTTCACAACCCAGAGATACATTCACACAAGGATGAGGTAATTTTTAGACGACCGCAGCAAAAATAACAACGATACAAAATGATCTGTGACTTCCGCAACAACTATCAAAAGTTATAAAAGTCATGAAGTTGTTTATTTTTGCATATAAAAACGACTATAGACCCACTGGGGGCACTTATAGGCCCTACCACAGCTTCGGGACAATTGTAGGCTAGTGCTGAGAAGAAGCTGCAATGCGCTATCACTTGAGCTAGCCATCGTAACGTCGTCGTGGGCAGGCGTGTGTAGATGTGTACATCCGGGCAGCTGAGCCAGGCGCCTAGAGAGATCTGGCCTATCTAGATTTTAATCCAATACTATGGATGGATTAAAATGGATGAAACTACTTCGGATGGCCGTCACCTACGCGTCACATCCCTTTTTATAAGAAACAACGCCCTGAAACCCTCTGAGAGCTGAGATCCAGAGTGTCAGAAAATGTGAAATTCTGGCTGTCTGAGCCTGGTTTTTTTGATTTTACACGAACACTATTGCGTCACCTACGATGAAACCTTGATATACTAGCGTCACCTACGATTCGTTATCAGCCTAGATAGGCCAGATCTCTCTAGGCGCCTGGCTCAGCTGCCCGGATGTACACGTGTAGATGGCTCACGACTGACGATCGATGATTCATCATTAACTCCTGAAATTATCGCTGACCAAATTTTTACAATTAAACGGGAATTTCGCACTGCTCCTTCGGACCGTGGTGTGAATCGCTCAAGTGCCGTTTCAGAATGGGGTCATTCGCATCGCCAGTGGTTTACCAATGTCATCAACCACTGTGGTGCAAATAACCCCATTCTGAAACAGCACTTGGGCGATTCGTCTCGCGGTCCGATAATCCCGTGGTGCAATACGCCCCATAACCAATTAAACAACTTATTTTGCCTTTCTGTTACTACTTTTTAATTTGCTAATCAATATAATTTATTGCAGAGAGAGAGAGAGTATCAAAACAATTAATTTAAAAAATATTGGAGATTTCATCGATACCGTTGATCCATAGATCCCCATTACCCTGGGTGCTTTAGTAAATATAGAGATGCTCTCTTGATGTATATTTTTTGTATGTGTCAAAGTTGATGTATATTTTTTAGTGTGTGACAAATAAATAATAATTCAATTCAATTCAAGGTCTACATGTGTCTGTATGTTGACTAGAAGGCTTCATATACAAAGGCTTCATTTGAGGCAATAAACCGGGCGGCTGGCACGCGGCAGGATCGATGCGGCGACGTGACCGGCGTGAGACGTGGCGCTGGCAGGCTTCTACTTTATGGACACTTCCTTTACATAGAACTATAGCTACTTACCGATTTGTCAGATTGTGGAACATGCCACCTACCACAACTCCACTGACCGGAAGCTTCTACTTTATGGAGACTTCCTTTATATAGGACTATAGCTACTTACCGATTTGTCAGATTGTGTAATATGCCACCTACCACAACTCCACTGACCGGAAGCTTCTACTTTATGGAGACTTCCTTTATATAGGACTATAGCTACTTACCGATTTGTCAGATTGTGTAATATGCCACCTACCACAACTCCACTGACCGGAAGCTTCTACTTTATGGAGACTTCCTTTATATAGGACTATAGCTACTTACCGATTTGTCAGATTGTGGAACATGCCACCTACTACAACTCCACTGACCGGAGGCTTCTACTTTATGGAGACTTCCTTTACATAGGACTATAGCTACTTTTCGATTCAATTTTTAATTCAAAATTTCGTCTACTCTACTGGTCTGAAGCGTGTTTGCACAAAGAACAAGTCAGCCTGCAACCTTTACAAAACAGAACCACCTGGTTGTTGTTGTTGTAGATACTCTTCCGTAGCCCGCTTTCTTTAGCTCGACGCAACGTAACCTACGAAGCTCCGCCGTCTGCAAGTTGCTCAATGTTAAAAGATGAAATATGAAACCAAAAATTGCGCACGGGCGGGATTCGAACCAGCATCTTTCTGGCAATCCGGGCCAACTGCTCTTCCAATTGAGCTACCGTGCTGTCGGTCCGACCGCGCGAAATTCTTGGTCTCATTCATCATCATCATTCATCATTTTATTTCATCTTTTAAAAATAAAATGTGACACTGTGAGTGTTAAAAATATTGTAAAACCATTGCTCAATGTTATCTACCAACCAGCTGCATTGAGCTGGGCCTCGATTGTCACGTCAATCGAACATTCTTCGTGTGGTAATTCGATTACGAGTTTGACCATTTTATCGAAAAAATCAAGTAATAATATAGCCACCCGCAAAAAAACTAGCACAGAAAAAAAAACTACCGCACACATGAAATCGAAATGCATAGAAATCGTGACCCTGAATTATTAAGCATAGCTGTATTTTCTTCGAAAAAGACAATTCGATCAGTGAACTTTTTTCGAATGCGAACTGCACGAGAATTGGCACCCTGGTTGATCTGTAGACCCTCATTCATTATACTATACGTTATGGAGGTTGTACAATACAGCGATCTGCATCTTTCTGTATCTGTATACTATCAAGAGGCTTGATATACGTACATATCTTTCTCTAAAACTTTTGTACTACTAACTTGAAGGCAAAAAGCCGGGAGGCTGGCACGCGCCAGGATCGATCCACCGACGTGACCAGCGTGAAAAGACGTGGCGATGCTGTGACTATCTTGTTGGGTTTTTAAATAAGTATTTATTAATTAAACTTTGCTAAACCTCTTGCCTAAACAACGTGCCATGTAGAGAATTATATTTTAAGGTTTTGAATTTTGACAGAACATGTATTGGAACATTGACAAAATCAGAAAGATGTGAATTCTTTCCATATCTTGTGTCAGAATTTAAAACGCCAAAATAGCATACTCTTAGCGGCTAAACTATAAAACCGGTCAAGATGAAGACCTAGATATTTTATGCACTCGAACAATAAACATCATAATGTACAAAAAGAAGTATTTCCATGATTCTTGTTTTACAACTTATTTGTTTCTCATAGTTTTAATAACTGCTCCAAATCTAAGGGAGACCAGAAAGTCAGTGGTCACGTCTCGTTTCGCACCGGTCACGTCGTCAGATCGATGCTGTATCCAACAGTAGGAAACGACAATTGAATCTTTGCACATCGAAACTGTTACTTACTTACGTAGGTTAATTAAGTAAAAAGCTATTTATTCAAGTGTAACTTAATTGAGATAAACTATTGGGTACTGCCAATCGTACACACTGAATGAACTCCAACTAGAAATTACGAGTAAGCTCTAAATTTTGCATAACCACCTTAACAGCCAAAGACGCTTGCACCTCACGTAGTCTTTTTTTTGAAGTGACGCCCGTGTTTGTGACGTGTGTGCAAGCGATTTTCGCCGAAAAGCGGTTATGCGCCAGGGACCTGGACTGTTCCTGTAGATGGAAAACTCTTGCGTCGCCCAACTCATGACCGTCGGACCAAAATTAAGCAGCGATTTCCGCTTAACAGTGGTTAGGCGCCAGAGACCTCGACTGTTCCTG
Source organism: Pyrausta aurata (assembly GCA_963584085.1). NCBI lineage: Eukaryota > Metazoa > Arthropoda > Insecta > Lepidoptera > Crambidae > Pyrausta > Pyrausta aurata. The sequence goes on along the minus strand of OY757272.1, from coordinate 4,894,280 downwards.
TAGATGGAAAACTCTTGCCTCACCTTACTTATGACTGTCGAACCTAAAACTGAGCACCTTTTTATGGGACTTTCAAATAAACAAATAAATTCAAATTCAAAATCTTTATTTCAATTTAGGTCATGAAATGACACTTATGAACGTCAAATATACATTGAAAAAAATAAAAATAAATGTGCCCTGAAAGGGGCAGAAACATCTTTTGGGCCCTACCAGCGCTTCGAGACAGAACACAGACAATTAGGCAAGTGCTGACAAGAAACGCAGAACAAACTCAATAGATGACAATTCGTCTACTTCGTCTGTTTCCTCAATAAGCCCACTGCAAAACCAACTCAGGTCCCCCCAAAATCGAAGTCGTCACGTCCCGCCCCGGTCACGTCGCGTATCGATCGACCCGCCGTTTTATTGCCTTCCCTATAAAGACTATAAACTATAAACCAACATCTTCACTTGTTAATGGCTGATCTACGTGAAACAACAATGGGTGTATAACAAACCTTGGGGCTTATGTAGTTAATTCAGGAGCTGCGAATACCTATTGTCATCAAACACCATAAAGGCTCATAACCTTATTAATAAGCCCAAATGTGATACATGAGAAAAGTAATAAGATGTAAGATTAATATAAAATACAACATATAAAACATCAAGTAAATAAACTCTTACAGAAATCACACTTATAAATAAGTCCGCGTTGCTGGGCGGGCGGCGGAATTTTCTTGGGTGGCGCAGCTCAAACAATTTTTCATGATCTCTGTCGCAAGTTTAATTACTCGTTAATTTTTTGTTAAATTATTTAAATAATGGTCTGATAATCAACAAAAAAATTGACTAGGTTTCTCAACTTCTCAGTTTTACTGCAGCGATTTTTATAAGTAAACCTAATCTCATTGCGGAACTAACGCTGATTTCACGCAAACGGCTTCAGCCGTATCCTTTTAACTTTAATAGAAGGCCTAATTGTGGCTTCAATTTCAGCAGTTTCTGTCGGAGCTGTTTTCGTAGGGTAGACGTAGATATATCAGTGACGGTATTCGCGTCACGTTCGCCTACGTGACGAGAGCGCGTACAAGAGTCCTACTCAGTAAAACGTCCGTATATCCGAATTTTGCGATCCCTATTTTAAAAAAAGACCCCGTAGCATAAAAAAATATATCTAGCCCAAAATTAGCTTGAATATAAATACGAGATCCGGGCACAACGAAAAATCTTAGAGTCAGCTGCAGGTGTTTTGATTTCTACCAAACCTATCTGTGACCAAACACAGGTAGCTACGATCCATCGCGATCACGTCAGCTTTCCATAGATAAAACCGCATCAAAAGAGGTCCTTTCGTTAGGATCATGACGCCACGGGCAGACGTCACACCATAGAAGATATGTCATACACATTAGTTAACACTCACTCGGAAATGGCGTGTGATTTTCGTTCGATAACGAATAAAAAATCAACGAAAACCACACGAAATATAGACGTGAGTACTCACAAAAATGAGCAATGATTTTTCAAATCCTTCCTGTGTAGATTACAAGTGGTTTTCATTCCAAAATTTTACTGTAATCAGTCAGGTATCAAACGACTGCCGGGAGTCGCATAATAATGGAATTTCTATTGTGTCTCGTTCACACATACTTGACGAGTTAATCAATGAATATTACACGCCATCTTGACGCGAGTGATTAAAAAATAGAGCTCATGGAGCGAGAGTGAATGCGAGCGCAAGCGTATTTTGCCGGTGCTGACACGCTCCGGCGTTGGTCGGTGACGGAACGGTGTAGTGGGAACAGTGATATTTTTTTAAATACAAATAATATTTTTTAGCCTGACACGTTTCTAGCACGGTCATGGATGCTACGGTACGGTATAGTAATAGGCAGAAACCTTCCGCTCTTTTCGTGTCGGTACTTAAAAATATGATCGAAGTCTTACAGAGTAGATCCCCAGCTCGGATCCATACTAGGTGCCTGTTCCTACCCCTAATACCACTTTGCTTATTTTCGCGCGAAGGAAAGGTAGAAAATGAAATGAGTTTCAGAATGTTTTATCTTCTTTTGTTAGGAACGTCGTTGGAAAATTACAATACGTTTGGTTTGAAATGAGACTGAAGGTTTTGGTACTTGGTAGAACAAGCGCATTTGGTTATGTGTCTTAAATAGCTACACAGGGCTTAATTTATAATATTCTCCTCTATTTTTGGTAATGGCGGTACCTCCCAACAGAGATAGGCCAGGTACGCAGGAAATATTAGTGCCCAGATGTGTGCGCAATACACAACTGCACTCTTTGTTCCTATGTTGGTTACTTGGTTTATGACAACTGTGTGTAACAACTCCAGATATTAGATCATGCCTAAGTCTGTTATTTATGTACTCCTATTTATTTTGATATCAATGTGTATTTAGGTAGGTAGCCTTAAATAAAAAATAACTGTTAACTGGTCAAGTATGTGTGAACGAGACACAATAGAAATTCCATTATTATGCGACTCCCGGCAGTCGTTTGATACCTGACTGATTAAATATATCATGTTACTTGAAAAAGTTTTATACATAACAAGAATTTAATGACAGGCTGCTGTTACGTAGCACCGTTTAATTCTATTTTCATTCTAGGTCTACAATTTAAGTTATTCCACAATTTAATCCCAACAACTTTCCGACTTTCCCAGTCAAGCACACAATGCATTCGAACGCTTAATATAGTGAAATCCCTCTTTTAGAGCGTGGAAATATTTTTATGGGCAGCGAGAATGCCACCGCGCTATGAGATGTGTCCCCTTGACGTAATCATGATTTAATGCTCTGTTTATGGAGTAATTAGAACATTCATACCGATGTTATATTCACATCAGTATTTTAAAGCGACGTTAATTCGGTTTGCGAATGATTTATTGAATGATTAAGAATGAGGAGGTGCCAATGTCTTTGAACCTTTTAAGGTATTTTTAGGGTTCAAATAATGAGGAATTCATAAATAAACTATAGCACTTACAGTTGGTAATATTGTCCTCAATAAGTATTCGAATTCTAATTAAACTTACTTTCAACATGCGGCAACCAAGGATTTTTAAAAGCTTTACCTCTTGTGACCCAAGATCGTATCAAACCGACTAATTTATTCATAAACCCATCTTTGACTTGATGAAGTCAATCTAAAATAGCGTTACCACCCCATCGAGGGAAACAAACGGCCGAGCTAATTTACAAGCAGATTGACAATGTCTGTGCTGCAGTAAACCGCGGAATAAGTGCGTTAACGGAATGGCCGGTTGGGAATTAGCAGTAAAAACTTTTTTACAATCACTAGGGGTGTAGATGGAACGCTGTGACGAAGTGGAAGAAATGCGCGCAGGTGTATTGTTTTAAACTTTCATGGTCACTAACATTAGAATAGTTAGATACGGGATTGCTACCATGTACCTTATTACCTCTATTTATGAGCTTCCGATATTTCGGCACCGTTACTCCGTGCGTGATCATGGCGCTTGCAACGGGGCCGAAATATCGGAAGCTCATAAATAATAAGGTACATGGTAGCAATCCCGTATCTTACTAAGTATTCTAATGCGAGCAGGTGGTATTTATCAGTAGTAGTCAAAACACCAAGAAAGCGTTTTGAATATTAACAAAGATAAAGATCGCTGTCACTTTGCTTAAAAAAGTTTGTAACAAACAAGTAGATATTAAGTAGTATGGTTCATCTGACTTCTGTCAAAATACTATTTTAACTGTGTAAAATTGTGTTGTTTAATTTAATTTTATAACATTAATATTTGAATTGAAATTAATTAATTAATTAATGATCCTCTGTAGATTGAAAATAAATAAATTATTATTATTATTATGTTTTACATTTTTTGTCTCAGCTAAGATGGTATGCTGGTATTCCAGAAATATACGGGCCTAAGCCAAGTATATTTCCGCTTACATTTTATAGATTTTAAAGTATATATTAAGATGGGTTTGTGAGTGAGTCTGGTGAAAATAAGGGTGTAGAGTTCGGTGGTGGTTGTGAGAGTAAGAGGTGGTGAGAGTGTATGCTGCCTTGTGTATGCTGATGGAGGTCTTCGTGGTTCTGAAGGAATTTTCTAACTATTCTGCAAGTGTTCAAGATGACTGCTTTTTGGAGTGACAGGTATGTAAATTGCGGAATATTGAGGGTGTTGAGTGACTGATGTAGTTGCTTTGGAATTACTCCTGTGGTGGACAGCACGATGGGTACAATTTTTACATCAGTCAATCTCCACATTCTCCTAATTTCATCTTTCAGGTCAGTATATTTGGAGAGTTTCTCGGCTATGGAGTTTTGTAGATTGTGAGTGTTGGGTATGGCAACGTCTATTATGTATGCAGAATTATTAATTTTGTCTTGGAGGGTGATATCTGGTCTGTTGAAATGTGTTGTTTTATCGGTAAGTATGGCGCGGTCATAATAGAGTCGGTAGTTTCTGTTTTCTAGGACTGGTTCAGGGGTATATTTGTAATATGGAGTGAGTTTTTGTGGAATGAGATTATATTTTTGAGCTAGTTTCTGATGAATAATATTTGCAACTTGATCGTGGCGGTGCTTATAGTCTGTCTGTACAATGGATTTGCATGCACCTGTAATGTGTTGTATCGTTTCAGAGTTGCTATTGCACTTTCTACATAGGTCAGTCGGTAAGTTACGTATTTTCATAATATGTTTCTGATAATTGCGGGTTTCTATTACTTGGTCCTGTATAGCGATCATGAACCCTTCGGTCTCTGGAAAGAGTTCACCTCGACTTAGCCATGCGTTCGACGCAGTTTTGTCGACATTTGGTTGGCATAAGTCGTGACGGTGTCTTCCATGCAAAGACTTCCGGTCCCAGTCACTTATTTTACTTTTGGTATCATTTTGTATTTCATTGCGTTGCTCTGATCGGTCCTGTAAATTTAATGGCGTTAACTTGATATCATTTTGTACAGTTGCTTGATGTAATAGGGATGTGTCGGCTTTATGGTGAAAATAAGCTCGTAGTGTAGTTATTTGTTTACTGTGTAGGTTCTGAACGTCTATTAGGCCTCTTCCTCCTTCGTGACGTGAAAGGGTCTGCCGTTGGACACATGCACGCGGGTGGTGTTTTCTTTGCTTCGTCAGTGTTGTATTTATTGTTGTCTGGATATTTTTAAGCTCTGTTCTTGACCAATTTATTATGCCAAATGAGTAAGTCAAAAAAGGTATTGCAAACGAGTTTATTGCTTTTGTAATATTGCGAGCGTTCAATTGAGATTTGGCAATGGAGTTTAGTCTATGTTTAAATTGCTTTAATAACTTCGTTTTAATATTTTTATATTCAATTTGCTGAGCTTGGTTGTAACCTAGATATTTGTAAACGTCTTTCTCGTCCATTGAGCTAACTAACTGTCCAGATTCTAGTTGGAAATGATATTGCTGATTCTGTCCAGCCTTGAATGAGTTTATTTTACATTTGTCAATGCCAAACTCCATACAAATGTCGTTGGAAAATTGTTCTGTAATATTTACTAGTTTTTCAAGATCTGTGTGTGATTCTGCATATAATTTAATGTCATCCATATACATGAGATGATTAACAGGGGTTAAGGTCGGTCTGTGAGTATGGGTGTCTTTGTGCTTTAGAGAGTAGCCAATGTTAAAATTATTTAGAATATTCGATAACGGATTCAAGGCTAGGCAGAACCAGAGAGGGCTAAAAGAGTCTCCTTGGAAAATTCCGCGTTTTATTTTTATGGGGTCCGTTTCATCTTCTGCTATTTTGAGGCGCGTTTCCCACTTCTGCATTGTTTCTTGCAAAAAATTTATAAGAGTCGGGTGGATTTTGTATATGTCTAAGACCTTTAGAAGCCAAGAGTGCGGCACCGAGTCATACGCTTTTTTGTAATCTATATACATTGAATGTAGTTCACCTTTCGTTTTCTGTACTTGTCGTAAAATAACTGAATCGATAGTAAGCTGTTCCTTGCACCCCTGACTGAGTTTTCTGCACCCTTTTTGTTGTTCTGCTAGTATTCTGTTGTTTTCTAAATGGTCATAAACAATTTCCGTGATACATGAACTAATTATTTTGTAAATGGTTTGAAGGCATGTGATTGGTCTGTACTTAGCCGGGTTACTTAAGTCGGAGAGGTCTTTAGGAATCATATAGGTGGTGCCTACCATTATGTATTTAGGAATTGTTTTTGGATCCTGTATGAACTTGTTGATATGATTATGTAGATATGGATGGATGTATGAAAATTTCTTGTACCAAAAATTATGAATTTTGTCAGTTCCTGGCGCTTTCCAGTTATGTAGTTTTCTGAGTACTTGAAGGAACGTCTCAGCTGGTATGAATTCAAAAGGCATCGCCGAGATATTTTGGTTCTTAGCGTATTCCGTTTTTACCCAGTCTGCGTCATTCTTGTGGTTCTTAGTCTTTTCCCAAATTTCAGCCCAGAAATTTCGTAGCGTATCAGGAGCCGGTGAGTTTGTGGATGTGGAGGTTTGTGTTGGTGTGTCATTGGAAGTCGTAGTTTTTAAATTGCGATAAAAAGCTTTTTCGTTAGACTGAAATTGACTGTTCTGTTTTTTGCGGAGAGTGCATGCCTGGTATCTATTTAATCTACTTGTTACAACTGTTAATTTTTGTTTTAAGGTGTCTATGAATTGGTTTATGTTTGTATTTGGTTCTTCGTGTACAGAGTGTATTCGATATTTGTTCATTATCTTTTTAACTTCAGAGTTCAGCGCCGAGCTTGTGTTTCCATTCTTATATTGTATCAACTTTCCAATTTTAGCTCGTAAGTCGTCTTTCTTCTTCTCTAATCTGATTTCCCATCTAGGCCTTTTAGGCCCTAAATTGAGCACATTTTCTGTGTTTTCTGGACTTGAGTTTGTTGCAATTTTTGCTCCATTACATGTAGCCGCTGTCCATGCTGCACAATAAGTAACTGTTTGGAGTGTCTCAAATTCTGTTTCTACGTTTACGTGTTCGGGCAGAATACTTTTATTTATATATTGTACGATAGCAGAGAACTTTTTGGAAGTTTTTTGTTTAGGGATAAATGGTCGCATTGTAGGGTCAGTTTCTGTATAATTTTGGAGTGCTTTTTCAAAAGTTTCTTTGATGTTTTGGTGTATATCTGCCGTTAGAGCGTGATTATCATGAGTGGAATTATTAGGTTCAATATTATATTCTATTTGTGTACTCATTTCAGAAGGGAAGTTTGGGTTATGTAATTCTGAAGGAGATTCTAAAGTGGGCGTTTGCGTTTGATTTATTTGTAATTCTGAAGTGGCAGTAGAAGTTGAAATACTATTAAGATTTTGCGAAAGGTAATTATTGTCAGACGATGGTTGGGTAGGGAACTGTTGTGTAGTGTTTGAGTTTCCGTTGTTGTATTTTAAATATTCAATTACCTCATTTTTAATTCTACATAGCACAGTTTGATCTAATAGGCCGTTATTAACTATTGATCGTCGTTGATCTGAGAGCCGTTGAGGGGATAAGTGTGAAAGGTCTGGGTGTGTCTTTATAAATTGAATATGAAGTTTACTTCGATACAAGGTCATATTTGTTTCTGCTTCTGTCACTATGTAGAAACATCGCATAAGGCTTTCGTTTAAACTATCTGTCCATTTCATTCTACTGTTGGTATCGTAACCTGTACCGTTACGCTCGATTTGTGTTTGGGTGTCTATTTGGAGTTCTGCAGCAACTTCACTCTTAATTTTTTGTAGTTTTTCATTATTTATTAATTTGTTACAGATTATTAGTCGTTTTTGGTCGGCGATTCTTTGTTCAGAAACATGGTTAAGATCTGGAAAGGTGGCTATGAACTGTTGGTGTAGTTGTTTTCGGTATATAGGTTTGACTGTTTCAAGTTTAGTAATACGGTAGTAGGACCTGATTATTGCTTCATTATATTCATCGGTCCATTTCATTCTGGGTTTTAACGTTCTCAAAGTGGTGGGCGCAAGCTCACTGACAATATTTGTCTCCTGCGCAACATCCACTGAGAACTCACTGCTTGTACTAGATACTGGTGAGCCTGCAATTGATCTTTCATAAGATTTGAGGGAGGAATCAGGTGATGGAAACAAACTGCACGTTGAAGATATTGGGGATGTTGGATTGTGGGAGGTTTCGGCTGTAGTCAATTTGTCGACGGGAGCCCGCCTGCTCAGCTCCGCGTCGCCGGCGGATCGCATGCTGGAACACCCAGCACCGGCTCCAGGTGTGCCCCGGCGATTGCCCCCGGGCAGCGGCCCAATACTCAAAATTTTCTTAGAACGTAGCTCCATGTTAAATGGGTTACCTTTGCCTTGTTGGCCGCGTAAGTTTCATCAGTACGCGTGTCCGCCCCCCACGTAGCCTGGTGTTCGGCTCGGACGTAAATTATTATTATTAACCTACATAATGTAACTTAAAGCGTCCAATGACAAACAGATAGGACATAAATTTTAAAAATTAAAACCTAAGACAGAAAGGATCACATTCAAAAAGTTTATGAGCAAGTTATTTAACTTGTTGCTTAACGTCTGATGACTTTCTAACAGTTTACACGCCTTCACCTCAATAAAGGTTATTAGGACGTGTCCAAAAATCCATATCCCTTTTATTAAGGCACTAAATATCACAGAAGTGATCTTAATATAATGAATCATGGCAAAGGTTTTAAGAACCCTGTAAATACGAAGGAAAAAAGCAAATCTATTTGACGCTAAAGGAAAACTCATGTCCTAGCGTGAAACAGTGACGCGCAGTGCCATCTGTACAAGGGAGGCGAAATGAAGATTCCAGCCCTCGCAACTCGGAAAAGCACACCCTTATGATTTTACACGATGGTGAAAGCCCTTGTTTGACTAATACTAATAATAGAAAGAAAGTAAGAAAGAAAATACATTTATTCGACCTAAAATTAACAAAAAAATTACATTGAGAGAATACTTAAGATTAAATACAGATCCCACGAGTAATTTATTAAAAATAGGTAAGTGGGCTTAAGTCGAAAAGGCACTCGCTCAGCATTGGCCGTGGCAGTAGCAGAACGCATACTTACCACGACGCTGATAGCTTAGAACAAAAATAATTATAAGTACATTATTTTGGAAATTAGAAAAACATGTTATGCCGACCGATGGAAACTCATTCCATGCTTAGTATTGACTGTGTAAATTGTGTTATACATAAATATATATATTATAGTGTCATGTTAGTAAAGGTAACTTACTTACTTTTTTACTCACTTAGTTTTTAAGATAAATATTGCAATACCCAACAGGGTCATTAAGTATTAAGTTCTAAACAATTTTTTAACACCTATTGTACACTTAATGGCAATAAACGAATTTGAATTTGAATTTGAATTTAATAATTACTAATACTCATACCTAGCTTCTCTACCTAGTGTATTTTGTTATAATTTTTTTAGGGTTCCAAACCCAAGGGTACAAACGGGACCGATTACTAAGACTTCGCTATCTCTCTGTCCGTCTGTCTGTCTATAACCAGGCATGTCTCAAGAACCGCGGTAGCAAGAAAGTTGAAATTTTCACAAATGATGTTTTCTGTTACCGTTCTAACAACAAAGCTAAAATCAATTTAAAATAAATATTTTTTCCCCATACAACAAACGCGATTCTTTGCTCGAAATCAAAAATTCCATCAGGTAGGTTGAAACTTGGAAATATTATTCTATGTTGTACCTAGTCAATGGTACGGAATCCTTCGTGCACGAGTCCGACTCGCTTTTGTTCGTTTTTCACAATCAATACGAATTGAATTCAAATCACAGTTTTTATCATAAAATATCGCTTTTAGGCACCTAGTGTAAATTAATAAGTCGTGTAAGCATGTTGTGGCAAACCGAACTCTTTTTTAGATTTGTATTATTTTTTTTTAATATTTCTTTTTTATTATTTTGACAAGTTTATGTTTTGTTAGTATGCTTTTTACGGCTGAAGATAAATGGTGATTTTCATTGAAATATCCTTTTATTTTTAAACGCAAATTCCTCCTTGATCCCTCACATCGCGTACACATGTGTTAACAACATACAGCGACTGAAAAACGACTGAACTAAAGTTTGTGAGGATGGTGGTATTTTACTTCTTCACGCTTTTAAACCACTACATACATGGATGTTGATGGTACCTACTATACAATAATAGAGCTTATGCATTATATATAGCACATGGGCATTATATATAGCAACTGCACCGCTTTCCGATTCATGTACTAAAAATAAAAAAAAATGAAATTTAAAGGCAACTAATACATGAAACTAAAACCTAAAAATTTTTTTTACCTAAACCTATACGTGTGGGGTGTCTATGGATAGGTCTTTTAAAATGACATTGAGGTTCCTGAAACCATTTTTTCTAAAAGTCGAACGTTTGTGATATAGACGCTTCCAAAGTGGTAAAATGGGCGTCCCCCCCCATCTAACTTTTGAACTAAGGTAGTGAAAATTTTGGATAAAATTATAATGTAGATCTTAATAAAAACTTTCAACGAAAATTGGTTTGAGCGAAATCGAACTAGTAGTTTTTGAGATATAGCACATTTTTATCAACCGCAAATATAACTTTGTCTTTCATACAGACACTATGAAAAACAAAGTAATGTTTGCGGTCAACATAATATTGTGGTATTTTCCCTAATTCAGTGAAAGTTGGCACGGAACCCTCAGTGCACGAGTCCGACTCGCACTTGGCCGGTTTTTAAGTTAACTCCACGCCTCCACCTTTTAGGTTAACAAGACGTGTCCAAAAATTTACATTTAATAAAAGATTGTCGTAAACCTTACCAATATTTTAACCAGTAGGTAGAAGATGCTATTTTTATATTTATATCAACTAGCATTTAATGTATGGGAAAACTGGAATCGAAGCGTGAGTTATGTGACACGGAGTGCCCTCGTGCGGGGGAAGGCGGAATGAAAACTCCAGACGCCCGGAAAAGCCAGGAAAAGCAATCTCGATGATGGTTCGAGTACCGTTAAAAGCACTAGTTTTGGTATTCATGACGTACCTATTTTTTTGCTGTTAGTTACTTACTTCGATCTGGTGTTTAAATAAAAATCTTACTTGAAACCACCCAAGGTTCGTGTCAGAATTCCAGTCCCACAATAGAGCTTATGCATTGTATATAGCACATGGGCATAAGCTTTAATTTCCTATTGATATTCCTAGTGAAGCCGCGGTAAAATACTAGTCGTTTATATGAGATTTTGTTTTGTTATTCTTTTTGTCATTAATTTAAGTATTTTGGGTATAGGCAACCTTTATTGGTTACAAGGTTCCTTCTTGCAAGGGTATACTCGTAGTTGATGTTTCCAAGATTTAAACCTGCCTTTTTAGGTTAGGTTAGGTCATGTCCGTCTGTCCGTCCGCAATTCAGCGTAGAGACCATAGGTACTAGAAAACTGTAATTTGGCATGGGTATGTATTTTACTCTTCTCGCTAAAGTGGTAAAATAAAAATTAAAAAAAAAAAATTTTGGGTTCCTCTCAAGTACACATAACGTAGGGATGATTTTTTTTTATCTTGCGAAACCCATTGTGTGGGGTATTGTTAATTAGGTCTTTTAAAATTATTATGAGTTTGCTTACATCACTTTTCTATAAAGTGGCCTGTTTCCATAACATTCAGCTTTAAAGGGCTAATTTTTGTTATGGTTCAATGTGCTCACCCTCTCTCAACCAAACGGTAGTAGGTAGGTAGGTAAAGAAAACTATCACGGCTATTAAGTAAACAAATTACGGAGTTGTAGTCCATAAACTTAAAGCAAAATAATTTTCATTTATACGCTTTAAAAATGTTTACCTTCAAAACTCGTTAAGATTTGAAACTGAAACTGTAGTCAAATATTGATTTTAATTGTCTCTTTTAGCTGTAAATATGTATATCCAAATTGTGAGTCAGCGCCATCAAAAGATATAACCAGTTCTGTCTCATAATTTCGGATTTAAGGCAATCTTATCATATTTTACAAAACATTATTAGGGCAATAAAAGTGATTACATAAGTACACAGTAGAAACGGAACCCTTCATGTGTAAGTCCGACTCGCATATGCCCGGTTTATTAGTTAACTCAACGCCTCCACCTTTAAGGTTAGCAAGACGTGTCAAAAATTTTAATATTAAGGCTGCTGTCACCTACCTTCTAACAAAGTTCAAATGAAAATTTCTCCCCAAAAATGACTAAACTGACTACTTTTTTTGAATGAATTGTGTAGAAATGAACTATCTCCATAAGATGTCGACTCTGAATTTTTGATTCAATCTTTAAAATGTCTGTAATTTGCAATCATAGAAGCCAAATTGACGGTTTTTCTGGCGCACTCTTCTAGATCACTTGTTGACATCAGCTATCGAAATAACATAAACTTGAAGGGAATTACGTTCGTATACAAGGTGTCGACTCTGTTTTTTTTATTTATCGCTCTGGTTATTCCAAATGAAGACAAAATTGAAACCATGTTTTGGCATAAAATACGCACCTAAAGACAGGCGATTATCTCTGAGATACATTGCACTTATTCTGTGTTATTTGATAAAACAATGTTATAGAGGTTCCTATCTTTGACTTAGCATCTAAATTCTTGATTTTATCTTGTGCAATATATTCAAAATATCTTACTAAAGTAACCTATAAATTTGAGATTTGGAGCTGTCACGAACATTCATCTTCGATCAAAATTTGACAGACAGCGCCGAGCGCTCGGAGGGGAAGGGTGTGTCACTCGTTGTCTTCGCTGCTACTCTTTTATTTCGTGTATGATACTAATTCCAAATTTGAAAATATCACGCTTTGCACAATTTTTATACGGCGACCAATTCGCTTTGAGGCTTTATGCAACAGGCATAAAGCCATAGTGCATTTGGAATTTTGGATCGTCGATGGTCTCTAATTATAACAAAAAAGTATTCGTTCTTTTGTATCGATTAGTAGTTGTATTTAAATGATTAATCAATGTTATGTAAAATTGCATAGAAAGGAATCCTTATTAATAGTGTAAACAAGAAAGATTTATATGTATGGTGACTATTTCAAGAGGTTCATGAGTTATAACAAAGATCTTTTATCATATACAATTTGTATTTTCGAAACTTGATCAAATAAAATGTGCAGATACTAGGATCAAAATTATCGACAAAAATAATAATAATAAAAAATTGTCTACAAAATAAAATTGTGGTATATGATAAGCAAACTGTTTCTATCACCAAACAGTTAAATGTCAATTTTAGACAAATACTGAATTAATAAGGCCAAGAATAGGCAATAGTACCAATTCTATTGCATATGTATGGAGTTGCAAATAATAACCTTATTTATATAAAATAAAGTAATATCAGTAACACTACTTTATAGTTCAACAACGGTAGACCGATTTTCATGATATTTACTTTGTTGAATTGGTATTTACCTCTTACCCCTTAAGTTATTATAAAACAGGGCTGGGGCGCGCCGAGGCTGGATATGAAGCAAAGTTTTTTGTGGTCGAAGTTTTTTTCACACTAAAAAGTCTAAAACTCTTCAAAGGACTCCAATTTAGGCAAACCATTTCTTTTTGAAGTCAGTGCCATCGCATGGGCTCTCTCAAGCTCCATCTTAAGCGATATCTATCTGGGCATCGACTCCAAAAAGAAATGGTTTGCCTAAAATGGGAGTCCTTTCAAGAGTTTATTTAAGACTTTTTAATGTATTTTGTTTTTGAAGTCGGTTTTATTGAAATAGTATGGCGGTGAAGTAACCATTAACCCAACAAATTTAAAGAAAAATAAGGGCTTTTGTTTTAAGTATTTGACTTTGAGTAGTAAACATGGTGTATAAACGGACGACAAAAAGTAAAAGGTCAGTTTTTCTTAATATAGACCATATATAGGCGTTATTTAGTCCCACAACCTTTGATACGCACTTGTACGTACATACCATTGGCCATTGGCGTCAATTCCATACTGTGTGGGACTTGTTAATGGCATTAATTAATTAGTGTTTCAATGGTTTAAACCTAAATAAATAGGGCAATATTTTGCTTATTTAACATTACTTTTCTTTCTACCACAATCTACAACCACAACCTAACTATAAACTTGTACAGTAAAACGCTTGTTTAAATAGAAGCGTTTCATGTGATGTGTATGTAGTTAATATGAACCTGTATTCAAATTGTACGCAAATGCCATAAAGTTCCATGGTTCTATTCAAGTTCATATTCATATAATATTTCATTATTGAAAAATGTATATGGACAAAATGATATAATACCGGTGTAAACCAAATAATTAAATAAAAATTATCTTGTTTATCATCTGTTATACATGAAATACTTGAAATCTTGATCGAAATTTTCTTAACTACATTTTCTGAATGTCAGCTATAATAACTTGAGACATATTTCATATATCAAAATACAAATCATATCAAAGAACAGCGTGACACTAAAAAGCATTTATGTGTAAATAAATCCTCATAGCATCCAGCTGGTATGACACGTGGTAGATCAAGCGCAGAACCAATGGCATCATCCACCAATAACCCTTAGTCCCCGTTTCTCGTGGAGTTTACATTCGTAAAAAAATACCTACTCTGAGAAGTCACGATTTGGGTGAAGACATAAAGAGGCAGATAACCGGTACCAACCTGTACCGACTGACTAGTGATGTGCCAAGTCATCTAGTTTTAATCTCGAAATATTTAAGAAATTCTTTACTACAATCCAAATAAGGACCGACTGACACTAGAAAATTGTTTTAAAACAAGATTCAAATCAAGACTTGAGTCGGAAAAGTCTCTATAAAGCATATCAATTCCATGAAATAGCCAACACGGCACAACACTGGTTAGTCGTTGCAGGTCAGTGCGTGTTACCCGCCTCTATATGTCTTCCTTCACCCTTTGGATGCATTTCGTTTTTTCTATGCTGTAAGTTTTTTACGTTATTATAACTGTACGTTTGTGTTTAAATCTGTGAATTTAGTTATATAATTATCAAAAGGAAAATGTTCGCGAACGGAATTGACGCGAGCCCTGATTCCGAACTGTATTCACTGTATTCGTAATTGGTATTTTAAATACAAAAAAACTGGTATAACATTAATTTATCACATCGACTTTTATAAGACCATCATTTTCTGTGTTCATCATACGCATAGCCTACTACCAAGAGATAAAGTATCAAAATTGTTTAATTACAGTTAACATTTTTTTGTGTCCCGGACATATAAAATCGCACACACACATTGATAAATTCGGTAAAATCTGAGAATCTCCAGACTATCATATGGCTCTTAAGACAATATTAAACCTTACAAACTACTTAACAATTGTAAATATTGTAATCAGTATAAATTATAAGGTTGTATAGTTTTAATAAGATACCTTTTTGGGATAACAACTAGCATTTATTGTATGGGAAAACTGGAATCGAAGCGTGAGTTATGTGACATGGAGTGCCCTCGTCCGGGGGAAGGCGAAATGAAAACTCCAGACGCCCGGAAAAGCCAGAAAAAGCAACCTCGATCATGGTTCGAGTACCGTTAAAAGCACTAGTTTTGGTATTCATGACGTACCTATTTTTTTGCTGTTAGTTACTTACTTCGATCAGTGGTGTTGAAATAAAAAACTTACTGGAAACCACCCATAGGTTCGTGTCAGAATTCCAGTCCCACACACACATTAACCTAAATATTATACTTATATTTTTTCATGAAATGAATCTTTTTTTTATACAATTAAAATTTTTAATAACAAAATAAGTTGAAACGTACAAGGCATTGATTTAGAGGGTAGCTTACAAAATTGAGGCATTCATTTCGAGGCAAGCTTACAAAAAATAATTTCTAAAAGTAAGGCTTAATATGTAATGTCTTAGGAAAACAAGAATATTGGAAAAACTGTTGCCCAAATCTTAATAAAGTGCATTGCAAACATTTTTATGGCATTGTCAATGCTACAATTTTTTTTTAAAGAAAATACTGTAAGAAATCTATTCCGCTTTTTTAGATCACCTTTAATGAATATTTATTTTGCACCTGGAAATCGCAATCGTCGGATTGGTGATACATCAGCGACGCGTCTATAGATCGCGGTAATGGCGCAATGCCTTGCGGGCGTTGAATCTTTTATGTAGATGTACTGCTACAGACGGATTGCGGTAATTCCGTACTTTACTCGAACCAAAATGTGCTTTCTGGTAATTTCTACGAGCTAATGTGAGGTGTGCAGCAATAAGGAATCGCAGAGAGAAAATAGTTAACTGAAAGGTTTGAAACGTTTCGTAACGTAAAAGAGATTACAAATAAGTCAACATTTCTATGCTATTTTCTGTTCTGGGTTTTCCACCAGAGCCTTGATTAGCGTTAACATCGAGGCTTTTGTTGATTCATCCTGCCTGGCTTAACAGTTTTCCATATAAGTACCCATTCTTTGGAGTCCCTTGTGAAGCAGTATTTATTAAAATATTGCATTCACGAAATTCACATTGCATGAAATAAAACTATCATGAAACTGACTGGATGGATTAATTATTATAATAACAAAAAGTACTTACTTACCTATTTCGCCTTAAATATTGTCATAATATAATAAAGTTTGTTGTTTTGTTTCCAATTCTGCAGCATTTTAAAGGAACGACACAAAACTAAAAATAAACTAAAACATTTTTCAAAGCGACAAAATTTATGTGCGCGCAATTGAATTTCATAGTTGATTTGAGCGGGCATTTGAAAAATACTTCCCGATTTCCGAATACGAAAGGACGCATCTGTCAAATAATGGCGGGAAAACATAGACCATCGCCACAGTAAAGGTCGACGCACAATAAAAACATTCGTTGGTAATGTCTGTGGTAATGTTATTGATGATTAAATTGAAAGACTTTGAATGGAGCTGTAATTTTTTTAACTCGTAGATACTTAGGTTACAATTTCATAGTAATCAATATCTTGCACTGTAACATAGACAGAGTATCCATTACCATTACCATAGCCACGATCAAAGAATAAAATAATACTACGGGATTGACCTTACATTACAATACCTTATTTTCGTATGATCTTCGGTTTGAAGTATAGTATGTGGTAAATACCGGAAACCAACCTGACTTCTCATACTTATGGAAGTTTGAGTTTCTATTCTAAGTGTGCGCTAATCCTAAGGGGAAGGGTCGCCGTGTGCCAAACATAGTTATTTATGACCACCATTCACAAATTGCATTCGTGGCCAAACTGATATATTGGAATGTTTTATATGTAAATGCGGCCATAAGACGAATGGTTGCCCTAGAAACAGATATCAAATGATTTAGATCGACAGTGGGAATTCTATTAAATGCTATTTATTTGGTGAAATAAAGTATAGCATCTAAGAATTATAGCAATACTTACGTACCGAATTTTTCTTACCATTTTACATAAGTACAAACCTAGGTTGACTGGTAGAGAATGTCTCGAGGCATTAAGTCCGCCAATTAAATAAACCTTGGTATTTAGTGCATTAAACTTTAAATAAATATTTGATTTCACTGCATCATATACAATTATGGGTATTTTGCAACAACCTCTAAAGTCTATAGTATTCTGGATCTCATATCTATTCGTGTCGTTTCAGGTAAATAAGAATATCCGAATACAAGTTTAATACTGAGGTATCAACGAAACCTAATATGTCTATTTATAGAGAGAGAGAGCGATTTAAATAGACTCTTGACATTAACTCTTGAGGGTTGAAATGCGTTTATTTGGGGTATCTTATGCGACGTGAGTACTATGTATTACAACTGGGCCAAAGAATATATATACTGACTGGGCGTTGCTGTAATCCTTATGAGGTTGTGTTCCTAAGTGTATGCTTCTACGTATAATCTATAAATAATAACAAATACTCAACTTTTGTGATGTAATTCTTCCTTTATTTCTGTTTCCACAATACATACTTATTTATATTATTTTAATATTAAATTCTCACATTTAATGAATACGATTTTACGACAAAGTCTATGACAACGACGTGAAAATAACAAGTAAAGTCTCAAGACATCATTTTATATATCAAAAGACACTCGTAAAGAAAGTTTTTCAGTGCTTAAATTACGAAGAATCGAACGAAAGTGACATAGAGGTTTAACGCGAAGCTCCAAATATCTCCAGTACATTACATGTTTGGCTTGGCGTAAATAAGGCAGTCATTCAGTCAACTTAATATTTTTGTATTATCAAGGCTATGTCTATTCTCCATTTACATAAAGTATTTAGTCCGCCGTACATACCACGAGGCATACCCACCCTGAAACCGCCAAATGTACTTAACTCGCCTGTAGGTACCGCATTCCCGTTGTCAAACCGTGAATAACGGTCCAAGCTAAACTAAACCCGGTCGGACCCACGACGCGACCTACTGATGATTTATGCTCTCAAGGACCAACATATTATCTGTGCTCGTGACCGGTCTAGAAACGACAACAATATTACTGTTAAATATGAAACAATTGATATGAATGCTAAAGGCAATAGATTAAAGCCAGTTTTGTAAACCTATTCATTGGTATTTTGATAGATAGTTGCCATCTATCCAAACGAGTATCATTCAGTGTATGAGACTTGAAGTAACAATTTGATAGATTTTTTTTAAATAAGCTCAGTAATTATATGATGTGAAACCACCTGCAATCAAACTTTGTATTGATTCAGGCCACTGAATTACATAACAAATTCAATCTAAAACATATTTGTTTATTTTTCTTTACGAACTTTTCTGAACTTCACTTTAGTCGCCGGTGCTACCTCTTGCTAATAATGATATGCAGAACCCATTTGCCTGTAAAAAGCTAGCTACTATAACAAAGGCGTTCGACTTGGGTTGTGTTGTGGGTTTGTATTGCTCGCATAATTTTTATATCACGTGCTTCACGGCGCGCCGCTATGACATCATCACCACGACTGTGTTGCTTGATGTGAAATGTGGACCTACAGTAGTAAATTTACGTAAGGTGTACATGTTATAATGTATTTATTTATTGTCTATTTGTATCGATCGAGCAACCTAAATTTTTATATCAATAGTTGTTGACATAATCGTATATGTATTAACTTAATGACGGAATAACAACTTTTTCAAATCAAATCTAGTGGTTTGATTTTGATACAATTTATAAAGTTATCAGCACGTGCATCAGAATAACTAACTACCTCAAAATCATAACCATTCATAAACATAACGACTGAAAAATGCTTGATTAAAATTTACTTATCACGTAGCAAACAAACTAACGAAGATAGCAACATCGAGTCGATTCTGTGGTTGGTTATCTAATTTAGCGCAAGCGCAGACGACCACAGACGACACCGCTCGCTTACGACGCACACAGTTATAACCCCGAATATAATCTCGTTCATTTGTTTGTAAATAACCCGAAAACATGGAATTTACCGACAAAGTAGTGTTGATAACCGGCGCTAGCTCGGGGATTGGGGCCGCTACAGCGATCTATTTGTCCAAACAGTCCGCTAAACTGGTTTTGGTTGCCCGGAACGAGAAAAACTTGAAGAGGATCGCCTTGTATTGTGAAAAAAGTTCAGGAATAATCCCATTGACCATCGCCGCTGACGTCACAGAAGATGCAGACACGGAGAGAATAATAAAGGAGACCGTTGATAACTTTGGAAAACTGGACGTTCTTGTAAACAATGTCGGTGTCATTGGAATGGGCGGTATCAAGAACTCGAGTATGGAAATATACGACAAGGTAATGACGACGAACATACGATCTGTTTACCAACTTACCATGTTGGCGGTGCCGCATCTGATTGCAAGTAAAGGTTGCATCGTGAACACATCTTGTGTGGCGAGTACGAAGCCCAGTTCAATGGCGTTAGCTTACAGCTTGTCGAAGGCTGCGCTTGATCATTTCACCAGATGTGTTGCGTTGGAGTTGGCACCAGACGGTGTGCGGGTGAATTCCATCAACCCAGGGTTCATGAAAACTAATTTGTTGAAAGACACGGGCCTGAACGAGGATCAGTTGGAGCTGTATGTGAAGAATATGGTGGGAAACACTCCCCTGAAGAAGCCGGTTGAAACAGACGAAGTGGCGGCACTTATAGCGTACCTTGCCAGTGACAAGGCCAAGAGCATTACTGGCTGCAATTATGTTATAGACAGTGGGAGTTCATTGCGTTGAATTTGAGTAATGTCTTTGAAATTGCATTTGTTTTGTTTAATATATTCTTGTATTCAGAGTTTCCTATAAAATATATCTCGGTAGGATGTAACCTTTTTTGGTGTAAATGAAATGTGAAGAAAGAATGTAAGAATACCTACGATGCTTTTTGAAAATATTATTGTAATGAAATTAAATCTAGTCACTAGGATCAGATATTAACTAAGTATAATCTTGAAGATAAAATAAGCAGCTAACTTTTACTTACCGAATTAATTATCTAATAAAACGATAAAAATCAATTTTGGCAAACTTTTTTTTCTAACCCGAACCCGAATTTCAGCCGAACATGACAACGAAAGAAAACGTACTTAATAACATATCTCATTCATTATTGCGAATTCATTATCCCAACATATTTACTGTCCAAGAAATCGAGGAGAGATTCCTTCATTCTCACGAGATTTAAGAATTAGAAGAATCGCCGGAGTAAATAAAAACAATTGACGCTCTTCCATATATGACAATATCTACTGTAGATATCTCAAACGCTTTTACCGGGCATAGATGAAATATTCAACAGGTAGCAAAACCTGTAAGATTTTCTCGTCAATCCGATCACGAGATTAAGTGCTAGACCGAAATGGCACGTGCCGTATAGCCATTGATGGCAGGACGAATGTATCTTTAGCAATGTCGCCTAAGATTTAAGATAGCGAAAGATGGAGCAGATAAAAACGCTCTCTTGTAATTCACGGAATTTGAAAAATGTTACTGTTACCATCTAGAGGCAAAAAAGGCAAAAAAAAAATATTTCATTGCGGTCTTTGGCCCGGTTAGGTTATCGATAAATAACTCACCTTATGGTTAAATGTCGTCGATCAGCTAAATATTTACGATTGTGTTTTAAATAGAAAAAATCTTAACACTTTTTGTGACATTTGGATAAGGTAAACTTCAATAATTGAACCGCTGATAACATTTAACCATTTTTCGAGTTAACTATCGATCACGCTACTGGGCCTCAGGAGCAAGGTAGGCAAATGGGTAAAAGTGTATAATATTTTTAGTTACCAATATTAAATTATGCTAAACTTTCTAATAACGAATTACGACCACTTCCTTATCGGGGATGTAGCTCAGTGGTAGAGCGTTCGCTTTGCATGTGAAAGGCCCCGGGTTCGATCCCCGGCATCTCCAACTTTTTGACCAACTGCCACGATTCGATTCCAATTCCTTTTTGAGCAAATAAATGGCTTTCGATTTGTCCTAATGGCGGAATCGTTAATTCTTTTAACGGTAGACGAATCACTAACGTTTTTTTGGTTTAATTTCATGAAAGGTGCTGTATTTTCTGCTTAGTTTTTTAACTGTATTAAAAACAATGGTAATAAATATTGGACACCAATAACTAAACAACATACATTGCACTGGGGCCCTATTTTTGAATCACTCGCTTGGATATGGCGTGTGATTATCGTTCGAAAACATTAAAAATCACTCAAAATCTAGACGTGAGTACTCACAATATTGAGCAATGATTTTTCAAATCCTTTTTGTGTAGATTACAAATGGTTTTCATTCCAAAATTCGACTTTAAACATTGAATATCACACGCCATATCCAAACGAGTGATTCAAAAATAGAGGCCCTGGGCCCCTATTTTTGAATCATTCGGTTCAAGATGGCGAGTGATTTTCGTTCGACGTAGTGTCAAAAGTCATAGAAAAAAATCGTTTTCGAACGAAAATCACTCGCCATATCCAAGCGAGTGATTCAAAAATAGGGGCCCTGATCCCCAACCCAACTAAGTAGTTAGTACACTAATCTGTTCCACAAAATCTTAGCTTCTGACCATTTTAAAGTGTTTCCATGTCTCGAGTGTCTACCATTACTTCTTTCTATGGAGTGGAGTAATGTAAGTCCAGTTAAAACGTCAATAAAAACAATGATAGTGTTTCCTTTTTTAATCATTTCTTAGGATCGGTCAAATTTGATAGCAGCAGATCTAGACGTATCTTAAACAATCTAGTTAAATGCATGAAACGAATAGATTAAAACGCATCAATTAACAGTTTTCTTTGGTGATCACTGTTACTTAGTAAATTACTATTTAGTCTCGGTTTAAAAAAAAAACTACAAAACATGTCATTTCCAGCTGCGAAAATACATCAAAAACAGTTGTTACTACAAACAACTTTAAATCATAATAAAAAAAATAAAAATAGCCCAAAGTACCTACAAAGGGTATTCCATAACATTCGATCAACTAAAACATGACATGTCAAACAATTTATTTTTCATCTATGATGACAAATTATTTACTTTACATTATGAATACCATTAAAATCAATTAATTAATCCAAGTTTCAATGAACCAAAGGACAACCTTAATTAACGTATTATTGTAACTTCGAAAGAGGAATGACAATCGAAATACATTTGTATCGATAAGTTTATTGAAATAAAATATTTACATCCAATTTCAATCGATTCTCAATCGATGCATGAACACGATAAGATTATACTTGCTACCAACCGCTACTCTAGCAACACTAGGTATACGATGAACACATTGTAAAATACCAAAATATCTAAATTATCTAACACTTTTAGAATCTCAAGATTAATCGTAAACTAGGGACACTGGAGTTAAATCTTGTTCGGTTTGTTCAACCTACTAATAAGACGGGCTAACTTAATAAATATAAATATACATAAGCAACAAATATGTATACAATACATAAACATTACGATTTAAATGAAAGAAAAATCTCCCGATGGTATATTAACATTGCAATTTATTTGTACAGGAGATCAAAATGAGTTGCCCACAGTGTAACTTACAGTGTTTTGTTCTATGGTACGGATACAAGATTACAACACTTCAGTCCAATGCCGTAAATAGGGTTCAACCGGAGCACAGTCACAGAGCGTAAACTCCATTCATCTTTGCTAGTCCAACATTGTAAACAATATTTTTGTAACTTTTAAAAAAATATCAGCAAATAAAATTATTTTACTATTCAATTTAAAAAGATCTGTGTTAAACGATAAATTAGGTATGTATTTTGTTAGGTACAAGTTTTGTGTTCATCTTGTTTTAAAAGGAATATTTTCGCTTAAAAGGAATTTCAATATTGTTTACAATGTTGGACTAGGAAAGATGAGTGGACTTTAGACTCTGGGAGACGCAAGAATGGCCACACCAGGCAGGACTTAGCATTGCTCTAAGGCACCTATCTAAAAAACATAGTATTTCAGCAAAAGCTATGCAAACCTGCGGACGGTGTTTAAAGATTTTGTGAATTCTGAACAAAAAAACATTCAAAATGTCATTTAAGATCTAACATGATGAGATAGCAATGATTTGTTCAGCTTATTGTAGCTATTAAAAAAAGCTCATAAGCTATCCAGAAAAACTGTAAAAATAGTCAATATGATTTAATTTAACAAGAGATATAAGCAATTTATGAATCGAAATATGTATGTTACTTCTAACAAGACTGGAATTTGAGTTTTAATTCAAATTATACGATTTTTTAATTAGGT